>OU565292.1:13377890-13977890 GCA_913789915.3 Sphecodes monilicornis
TACGCCATAACGTGTTTGCGCGCCTTCTCTATTGGTTTACGACCGTCGAAGACTTCGCCCTTGATTTATCGCGCAGCCGATACTTACGCCGCCATGGACCTACATATGTAGGCAGCAGAGTACATACCACGTGTATTAATTTTTCTATCTATTACAAGCACGATCTCACAATTAATCGCGCACGCCGCCCCGGTTGTTCGCAATGAAATTTTCACGCGACACACACACGACGTCAATTAAAACCGAAAGAAAAGCAGCGCTACCCGCCCATAAAACCATTGTCGTACAAGCGACTTCGCGTATTAATCACTGGGCTCGATAACCATCTCTCGAAAAAGCACGAACTTCGAAACAAACGCTGCCCCACGTGACCACTCTAATAATCACGTTCGCGTGTTATTATCGTCTTCCCTTCTGTTTTTTTCATTAAACCCGACCGCGAATGAGCGGTTTTAATAAGAACGTGCGCTCCACTCTCTTTCCGCGTCCGTTTCGTTTCTACTCGTGCGGTTTCCTCGTGCTTGTACATTTCAAAATAATTCTACATTCCTAAATTACTCTAATCAATGAATCTGATAGCTACTTGCAATTTACGAAACTCTCCAAACAACCACATTATTTATTTTTATTGAGAAAGTCCCATAAGAGATTTATTACAACATTAAGAATAAATAGAAAGAAACAAAAATAAGGATTTATAATGTTGAAGTGAAACTTCTTTAGGCGCGGTAAAACGATGACACGAAATTCTATTCTATTAGCATATATGGTTGAGGGTTCGGCATTGCTTAATAAAGATTATGATAAAATTCCGATGATACTAAGTGGAGATTTCAACGTGAACTTTGCATCGGAACAATCAAAATTATTAATAGAATTTTTTTTTTAGAAGTAAATTAAGTTTGTATATGGTAAATAATCCTAATGAAGCAACAACAATATCAGAAACAACTCTCGATGCAGTATTTGCAAGACATTTAGACAAAATTGAATCAAGAATATATATATCATATTTTAGCTATCACAAGCCAATTGTTTCAATGATAGAATCATAGAAAATTAAGTGTCATAAAGTGTTAATAAAAATTCGAAAAAGAATGAAATAAATTCTGAGTTTTATAGAATATGTGTGTAGTATGTTACGTAATGTTGCCATTATATTAGTTCGCATAAACCCCCACTTCTCTTTTGCTCTCCATCTCACTCTGTCGCCCCCTGCTCATTATCGTATGAATTTCATTAAAATGTCAGAAAAAAATTTCACTTCAGCCGTGTGGTCTAAACACACACGATTTTTGGCATACACGCAGGTTACAATTATTTAAGAAAGACATGGACCAACCAAAAATACAGAAACGTTGAGAGGCAGCTGAAATCTTAAATTGAAGAGATTGTGCAATAATATAGATCTTTGAGTATCGTAAAAATTACACTGCCAAAAGACATGGTTAAAGGTTTCGCATTCATAATTACATTTAGATCTAGGATTGTCAATAATATCGATAGGAGCGAGAGAACCAGCTAGATGATCATGATTATTTCTGCTTCTATGTACCGTAACAATAAAATGGCGGGATAGTTTTATACGTTTAAACCAAGGGAAACGATTATCATTATAAAAATGAAGAAAAAAGTACAATTTACCTTTATATAAACCTTGATTTTCTATTATTGTCGTATAAATATTGTGAAAAGCTTTCTTCTTGAACAGTTCGTACAGATCAGTCAAAAGGGATTTTAGAAATGCTTAAGGAACACAGAGGGGTAGCCCTCTGGCTAAATCGTCAACAACTTCATTGCCCTAGATCTTGGAGTGAGGCGGAATTACGAACCAGTCATTTTGATGGTTCGGTAGTTCACGTTTTATACACTCGCAATAATATTCGGACACTTTAAAAAGACGTTAAACGTCTTCACGATTAACGACTACGTTAAAACAAATAGTGCAATAATAATACTGGTCTCATTTTATAGCTCCAGGCTCATACTTTTAGTGACCATGATTCATTTTTGTCATAGACAATTTCGCACGACGCATAGTGGTCCCATATCGCCAAAACATGGTCAAAACCTCAAAACGTATTAAAAAGATATTAGATCACAAATTTGAACTTAAAATTAGAAAAAATAAAATGGTGGATCCAATATGGTGGCACAAAATGATTTGTTCTCAAAAATTGTTCATCGTGCTTCAGGAGAAGCTGATTACGAATGTGAACTTAATATATATAAGAAAAACATGAGGGTCCGTTTAAATTTTAATAGAAATACACATAGTCACTATAAATCAATTTAATTAAAAAAGAAGAGATAACACAAAAAAGATTTCGTTAAAACAAATAATAGAATAACAATCTCATTTTATAGCTTCAAATTTCTACTATTACTAATCATGATTAATTTTTGTCGGAAATAAGGTTGTATGACGCGACAGGTGGAAAACGTAAAACCATTAACACCGCGTTTACACTTCACCACTTGGGGGTAAACTGAACGCCACTACTCACGAGCAATGTGAGCAAACATCACAGCGTCGGGGGAACACAAAGAAATTACACTACAAGGACAAAATGTTGCACGTACCTATAATATTATCGCGTCAACATAAATACCGACGCGAGTGTATCAAACATGTAAAAAAATAGTTGGGTGTAGTTTCATTCGCCGCTTCCTATCCCCCTTCCTTTTTTTTCGATCTCCATCGCAACCGCCTCTCAATTTTCCCTTTTATATTTAATCACCTCCTCATCTTCGACCGATTCTCTTTATCCTCGACCAGATCCCCCTTTTTCCAGCGGTCCACAGCTTTCCACGTTTCTGAAAATGTTATCTCCATCTGGCTAGGTGGCGGACGTGTCTCTCTATTTTCCACCCCCGGAAGTCCCTCCTCCTGAACCCCATCGGTCTCCGTTCCCCGGGGGTCGCTATCGCGTCCGATCACGGGTTTTCCTTCGGAAAAGCATTTTCGCGTGTGACAACGCCGGCGAACGCGTGATCCATTGATAAAGATGGCGACTTCCGGCGGCCGGTGAACCGCACGGCTCTCGCGTGTTTCGTCGCGCAGCACGATCTTACTCCGCAGTGAAGCCGATCGTGAATCTAATAGGTCGGAAGTCCGAAAATCAACTTTGACATTATTTTCACAATAGTCTCTATATCAACAGGCTAGTGCGGTTAGTGTTACTGTTTATCGAAAAAGATGCAACTTTGTGAACACTAAACCTACCGATCATTAAATGTGACTAGTTTGTGCTCCTTTATAAAAATGGCAAATTTGAATTTATGTAGATTTCGTGACATTTTTACTGTAATATATACTGGAATAAAAAAGTATGCATAATCATTTCCATTAGAAGCATTTTTGTAACTTCAATAATTGTAAAATAAAAAATTCGAGAACGGTCATTTGACCGGCGGTGGTAGGTTTAGTGTTAACAATTGTCTTATAACGTGAATCTTTGTCACGTACGCTAAATTTCATTCATAGACTGCGGATTTTACGCATTTATCATAAAATTGGATAGATCACATGAAGACAGTGAAATGATTAAACAGAGAAATTAATAGATATCTACACTGCTACTGTATTTTGCAAATAATTCCGACATTTTGCATAGAAATTGTCATATCGATGATAGGGTTGAACAGAATATTTATTTTCGCAACATTTTGCTCCTGAGACGTTTATCGCAAATTCTCTGAAATTCCCGGCGAATTAGAAGACGAGCGTAAAACGACCGTAAGGGAATAGAAGCGTGAGAAAAAGAGATACTCCTCGTTTACTGACACTTATGCCCACGGACGAGCTAGCGGCTAAAAGCCAGTTACTCCTCTGTTCTTGTATAAAACACGAGCCGAGAGGGGAAAGAGATACGAGGGAGTAAGAGAGAGAGAGAGAGAGAGAGTCCGTGGCACGGGCCAGGAGACACGGCGTGTCCTGAAGGTGGAAGCGAAAAGGACGACGGAGAAAAAATCGGGAAATGAGATAGGGTAAATGGTGTTGGTGATCCTCCGTACAGGAGGATGGAGGATGGCGTGGCCAGCTAGAAATTTTCGGGTGGGACGCCCACGCGAGCACAACTCGAGGAATGCAAATGGAAAACAAACTGTCCACCGACGGTATATCACCGGTGTCACCGGTAGTTTTAGTTTATGCTGCATGCATAAACGGTGTTTCGCGTCAGAAGTCCGACATCCGATACGATTCTCGGTCCTCGTGCACAACTTCGTCGGGCAACCCTTTTTTCACGTCTACTTTGCTAAGATTAAAGTCGTACATCAAATTCTGTTTGCCAGATGGAGGGATATATGCGCCTTTGGATTATTTCTACGTACTCGAAGAAAGCGACGAGCTTTGTGTCAAGATCGTAGAAATTTTGATAGAAATGAGATAACCCGATATTTCTTGGACGAGATTATAGCTGAAACGGTACATAATAAGGGAAAAATATAGAGAAAACAACGTAAACAACTTTTGAATCCTTTCCAAGTGAAAGGTGGTGGAGCCACATTTTTCCGAATTTAATCGGAAATATTTTTTGTTGATAACTGAAACTAGAGATTTGAGTCAATATGCTAGAATTTTTTCAGATTTTTTGAAAGCCTAAAACAGTGAAGAAAAATATCCCTAGACGTAAACAACCCATTGTAACAGCGGAAGTTGCGAAAAATAGATCTGCCCGTGGGGAGTTAATAATTTTAAAAGATTGAAAATAAAATACTGACAAAATTCTGCTATAAATGCGTAAGATCCGCAGGCCGCTTATGGTGATTACTAGACTGCGGATCTTTATGCATTTATGGCTCCTGAATATGTTCTAAAAATGCTAGAATATAAAATTTGATACGATTTTTATCTATCTCAGATCTACAAAGGCCGCTGCCACTGAAAATAAGATTCTATTGGCTTCCATTTTCTTAAAATTTGTCTGCTATAATTGAAAATTTCATAAACATCTGCAGTCTAGTGATTACTAAACTGCGAATCTTTACGCAAGAAATTTCTGCAATCAATTGAAAGTAGGGTAAACTGTACAACAGGCATGTCCAGAAGTAGCTCACTTGGAGGCAAATTCGAGGGAGACGCCTACTTCTCCGCCCGCGCGTCTCGCTCCCCGTGGCAGTCGTAGTCCTCCGAGCTCCTCAGACCCTCAGACGCTTGCAATATGTACCACGTGTGGCGCGTTGGGGCGACTCTCGGACCCACAGTAGGCACGGGTCTGAGGAGCTCGGAGCACTATGGCCGCCACGGGGAGCGAGACGCGCGGGCGGGAGAAGTAGGCGTCTCCCTCGAATTTGCCTCCAAGTGAGCTACTTCTGGACATGCCTGCTGTACAATGATTGGCATTCTAAGCCAAAATCATAGTAAAAATCTATTTATCTTTTTTTGAAATGTTTAATCGAGCTTAACTTGCTATTATTATAAGCTAGTAGAGATTTTTCAGCAAAATCAAACAGTTTTATGAGTCATAAATCTTTTATTATGAAATATATTCAGTGAATAACAATCGTAAGACAAATAGTACAGTCATTGGCACATTTTGTAAACAGTAAGAAGTAAATGTTAAAAAGGCTATTTGATTTATAATTAAACATATACACATTTATTACATATTGGTATAGTCCGAAATTAAGTTATAAAACGATAAAGTATACTTACCCGTAACGAAAATTTTAACAAAACTATTTACTTTGCACTATGGTCATCCGTCGGTCTTACCGGATGTCCTCCAGCGTTGCTAACAGTCATGCGTGGAATTCTGTTATGAAAACTTACAACGTTGCTTTGAAATATAAATAAGAAGCAATAAAAAATGATCTTCTATACCAGGAATTCTTAATATTTGCCGTTTAAATCAAAAGTGCCAATAACTAATGCAGTGCCAACAATAGAACAGTTTACCCTATTACTTTTAATGCGCCTGCTGTTTCGTATTTCACACTTCTATCGCACGCACCTGAAATTCACAAGACCAGTAATCATACAGGCATGATTCAAAGCACATAATTATACGCGTATCAGTTGTCAATTTATTATGGTTTGAAATATTCGTCCGGTGTTAAACTTTAAACCGTAAGTATAAATCATAATCATGGGCCGTAATAAATACTACCAATCTCGATTGCCTCGTTTGCAGTTGCATGTCGGATTGAAACATTATTAACAGAGCGCAATTGCCGCCGAATGTTTGTCATACCGGAGTTCATGAAGACAAGTTACAAGCGTCTCGATGTCGGGATTGCACGCAAAAACTGCCGCAAATGCCTCAATTAAGGCGCACTAAATACACTCGATATAATCTCGTTTATTGCGAAAAAGGCAACTACTAGGTTGCACTCTGGATGCATATAGGCTCTGTGCGGGCGTATGTGATGCACGGCCGACATAAATCAAGTCAATCGTTTCAACGATGAAGCATCAGCTGGTGTTCATTATGCGCATTCATATGAAACTTTCGTCACAGGAGTGTACGGTAATTTCTCGTACACAATCGCCGTGGAAAAAGACTTGCTATGAATTTATGTTCCAGGTAGAGAGTTTCTGAATACAAAATACAATTGGGGGCAAAATGAACACTTTCTTTACCGAAAGTCTATTAATCGGCTTATCAATAGTTGTGCTGTAATAAAATTATTATTACTATTTTCTTCTAACTTTTGAATTGTTGTCAGAATTGTACGAGATATTAAATTGTATTATTGCTCGATGTGTTTTCGGATACAACAATTAAGCCCTTGGCCTCCAACAACGAGTGAGACTCGTGGTAAGAAATTTGGACCAAAAACAATAAGGACGAGCCTGACTCGTGGTACAGTAAATCATCTATAAACGCATAAGCCTCGGGGGGGGGGGGTAGTTATGCGTTTACCTGTGACGGGTAGCTATTTTTTTGAGCTTCTAAGACCGAGCCGAACGTAGAGAAGGACAGCGCGTGTAAAGCGAGACCACGCACGGGCCTTTGAACTGGGCCGGCGACTGTTATCCTTCCTTGCGCCCGAAACGTTCATCCTCATTTAAACCATTAAATACTATAGCCCGCGTAACAAGAGTTGGCACAGAGAAACCTGCGGGTATCACGTAATGCTCCCACTACGCGCTACACGTCTTTCGTGATTGGCCGAATCGCTTGAGGAAGCCAGCAAACGAGCATATTGAGTGTGACTGTAACAGAGAGATGTGGTGACCATGAAGTAAGATGGTGGTGACGCTGAGCGCCTATGTCGACCGTTCCCGCCAAAACGTAAGCGTAAGAGTGGGATCCACAGCCTTGCGTCAAGAGTGGGGACTCGCCGTTCCCGATGCACCCCACTGACGAAATTTTGTACCAACTCCCGTTCAGTGATGGTATATGGTCTCGGTTTTCTCGCGCATGCGCGACGATTTTAGCGTAAGTAAAGTACAAAGTTGAGCTAAAATGGGGTACCTTGATCACCCCGCATAGTTTCGCAAATTTTTTTTCGATTTTCAAATATGAATGTCTAACATGCTTATGTTATATTAAAATTTTATGTGTATGTACATATAATATATAAATATATCTTGCACTCTTCTGTCCGGTTTCCCGCCAATAACAGTTCCCCCATACTTTCCCCACAAACGTAAGACGTACATACGTGCCTGCATTTAGTCGCGCATGCGCGAAAAAACCGAGACCATATACCATCACTGCTCCCGTTGCGCGGACAATACAACAGTATTTACACAGTTGAAATCATATCGTGTTTGGCCTTTTTTAAATCAGAAAAATGCCACGAATATATCGATGAAAGTTTCATAAAAAAATAAGTAATAATAAGAAATATTAAATATTGGTGTTACATTGTCATATCGCAGGGGCCATTGGTTATGCCGACGACTGCGACTCTCCGCGTCGCAGTAGTAGTGGTTCACATCGATATACCCGAGGCGAGATCGGATTACTAAAGTGGAGGGGATATATTTTCTGCGTTTATCTGCTACAGCTTTTATGCGTTTATAAAGGATTTACTGTACTTCATTCGGACCAAACGTAAACAACACGAGCCTGGCTCGTGGTACTTCATTCGTGACAAACGTAAACAACACTAACATGAAGATTAATAATATTCTACGAGTTTTCTCAAAACATTATTAATTTAAATTAAGTATTAATTTACAAATTGTTAATGATACATTATCCACTTTCAAATTATAAATCATTTTTGTTCACCGATAAATTGATCATAATTAATACCCAGACATCTTAACCCTTAGCACTCGAATGGCGACTCTGAGGCGCCACTATAAATTGCAACACCATTATTCAGAATATTGTTTACATGATTAAATTTGTTCATATGTAATAAACTACATATTTTTTAGTTGAAATAGGGTAATTAATTACATTAGGGGCTTCCTCACCGATTTTGATGACGTTGAAATATGTTGTCAAAGTCATCATTCTGAACAACTTTTTCCTATACATGTTACCGCGGCTCAGCTTTAGTTTCCGAGATATTCGCAAACACGTTTCAACATCTCGAAAAGTGATCGGAGTAGGTCTGGGTTAGGTCTGGGTTATTTATATATTATTTATACATTTATACAGGGTGTCCCACATAAATGGGGACACCTAAATATCTGCCGTATTTACAGTCCTATCAGAAAACTTCAGAGGACAAAGTGACACTATTGCAGGGGGCAAATATAATGGTAAAGAAAAAAAATTTTTATGTCGTGTTTTTTAATGAAATTTCAAGGTCACCGATGTTTTTTTAAATGGAATAGTATATTTTTTTACGATAGCATGATAGACAATAAAAACTGAATTTAGTGGATACCACCTTTTTGATCTTGAAATGACCTTGAGCAAGAATAATCATGTTGGTGCGAATAAAATGTGGAAGTTTAAAACTTACGTGTTTCAGCAAAGCGTTATCGGCGGCCACAATTTCAAATCTAACCCAGATCTACTCCGATCACTTTTCGAGATGTTGAAACTTGTTTGTGAATATCTCGGAATCTAAAGCTGAGCGGCGGTAACATGTATAGGAAAAAGTTGTTCAGAATGATGACCTTGACAACATATTTCAACGTCATCAAAATCGGTGAGGAAGCCCCTAATGTAGATATATATCAATGTTTGGTTTTTTAGTTGAAATAGCTCCGAGTGCAAAGGGTTAAAAGTAGTAGTTGTGCACAAACGTGTTTATTATTTCACAATTCTTTTCGTTGCTCCGAAATATGCATGTCATAAGACGCATACATTTTGCGCAAGTTCGAGCACACGGCTAAACAGCTAAACGGCTCGACGCGTGACCGACCTTCTTGTTTATTATGGCCCGAGCAATCGGAGTTGGTGGGTACGACAAGGGGTAATACGGCACAGCGGGAGGAGCTGTAAGAAAGCACTAATTAGAATCTACTCGCATAAGAAAAGCAAATGTTCTCGGTGTCATAAACGACGACCATACGCGCCATGTTCCTACGTTGCCCAAGAATATTGTGAAACGTAATTGGCCGAAACTCGAATGCAAATATCATCCACGAATGAATTCGAACAATTAGTGTTCCTAATTATATGTTTTCTTCTGAAATTGCTGCTGATGGGAAGTGGAATGCCTAGTTGAATGTTAAATTGACTGTAAAATGAAATTCGCACTGTTCTAATTATTGCAGAACAATATATAACGAGAACTGTACGGACATGTGCATTCGGATTCATATCAAATTTGTGTGACGAACACTATTAACGAAAAATAATTGATTTGAAAAACGAATAATATTAAGGTTGGTACTGTATGGATGAAACATGACTCAAGCTATAACCATCGTTTAACGAAATATGTACGCCAATTGAATTATTGTGCATATGTACTGTATGGTTTGTGGAGGAAACAAATTTCAATATTTCCAAATTTGTGTAATTACAAGAATTCCAAAATTCATTGATGAAAAACGTTGCTGAAAGTTCTAACTCGAAATGCGATATAAATTTGTCATATTTGACATTTCATGCTAAATTCATCATTTTTTCTCGTAAGAGACAGAAAAATTCGTTTTTTACCGTTTCATCGAAGTGAAAAGCATAAAACAATTTTTCTGTTCGAAAGTATCAATGAAATGTTTGCTTAGTTTAGATACTTGGACATATCATTTTTAAGATACATATTCCCTTCTTTCTTTCTCATTTTTGGAAAAAAGGACAAATAAATTGCTTCTATGAAATATCAATTCATTAGTTACTTAAAGATTAAATATAAGAAAAAAGGCTTACGCAGACATAATGGATAAATATTATAAAAGATTTCCTTATCAATTTTCCTAATTTTTCCTGTTTTGTTTTCACATTTGGAAGATGAGCAAAGAAAAATCAAACAGTTATCGAACGACGTCAAGAAAACGTGGACTGAGGACCCTGAACGACACCATCTTGGCAGCCGAGGGTGAAAAATGCTAATATAAGGGGCAGCACACATACACGGTGACTTAATGTACCGCTAACAACTTGTAAGTGCATGCCAATCATCTTATCCTTTTTCGTTACATTCTCGCAAGGAAAATGATAGTCGAAACCCAGAGCCCCAGAAGACAGTAAACGCAAATGTTGCCAGTGATGCCAGCAATTTAGTGGTTTTAGTGCTTCAAAGGGATTGCACCTTACCTGGTTAACGTTCCAGCGATGCAGCGAGAAACTATCAAGGGGATAAACTACTTTGAAGGCTTAATGCCGACGCGAAACATCTTAATGGTTTAATCGTCGATAAATATATACAAATTAGGGTAGCGAGGGGCCCAGTTAAGTGGCTCAATTAAAACACACTTTCATCGATAACCCCTTCGCCGTTTTCGTAGACGCAAACCGGGATGGTAATTCGGATGCACACGCGTCGTTGGCTTCTAGTACAATGACCTTATCGGATTGCAGCCTTCTTCGAATTTGGCTACTTGAAGCTGTGTTATCCAATAAGCAGTTCAAACGATGCCTAGGGCTGACGAAAAATTTTGGGACTTACAAACAAAAGCTCGAACCTATAGAAATTATTCTAAGGTTTGCCAAGGTATGCTAGAATGTGTGTTTCAAGAAATATTTACATCACCTAGGAAAAATTGTAAACCTTACAAAAATATTTCGGGTACTCTACAAACATTGTAGGACCTAGAGAAATTTATGAGGTACATGAACATATTGTAGGGCCTAAGGGAAAATTGTACAGTGTGGGAACAGCTTGGAGGACCTATGGAAAATAGTGTAGTGTCCGTGAAAAGACTGTAGGACGTACAAAAACATTCTAGGGCCTAGGAAAAATTGTAAAGCTTACAAAAATATTCCGGGTGCTCGAAAAACATTGTAGGACCCAGGAGAAATTTATAAGGTACATGAAAATATTCTAAGGCCTAAGGAAAAAATGCACAGTGTCGGAACAGCTTGTAGAACCTATGGAAAAATTTGTAGTCTCCGTAAAAAGATTGTGGGACCTATGAAAACGTTCTAGGGCATAGAAAAAATTGTAAAGCTTACAAAAATATTCCGGGTACTCGCAAAACATTGTAGGACCCAGGAGAAATTTATAAGGTACATGAAAATATTCTAAGGCCTAAGGAAAAAATGCACAGTGTGGGAACAGCTTGTAGAACCTATGGAAAAATGTGTAGTCTCTGTAAAAAGATTGTAGGACGTACGAAAACATTCTAGGGCCTAGGCAACGATTGTAGAGCTTGCAAAAATATTTTGGATGCTTTATGAAAATTGCAACAGCTAGGAAAAAATTCTTACATTTACAAAACGCCCTTAGAATTTATAGAGAACATTTAAAATCCACGATAAAATTATGGACTACGATATGATCAAGATGTAGAACATTCGGTCATTTAGTGGTACCTAAGATGAAGAGTACAGATATGAAAACTGCACCATGGTACGCACTTTCTGGTTACTTTCAAACTGTTCCTTTATTAAACTTCGTAACTTGTTTCGCGTCATTGCCGAATGTATATATTAATACACGAGTTACTTGGTATTCGGGAGTAGTGAGTATTTTAATGCGATTATGGTAACGTATGTCGTACAGTGATATCAACGCTATGTAGCGCCGCTGTACATGCTATAGCCTTGTTCACAGTTTGAGGAGATTGAATATGTAACGTTACCGCTGCGACCAGAATGTCAAGAAGGAAAATTGATATCCATCGGTATATTCGGATGAACCGAAACTTCGCAACCTTTTCCGTTGCGTTGATCTTACAATTAACAGTCTCGTGTTCGCTCGAACTGTCTTATTATTTCAATAGAGTCCCTCAGAACTATTCATGCCTGTACGACTATCAAATGAATTATTATATTCAACCATTACATTTAGAATCGATTCCCTCCCTTCATTTTTCCTGGATGAATATTTTCTTTATTTGTTCTTGTTAGAGTTAGTTTCAGAATGTTTTTATACAGGGTGGGGCAATATAAACAAGTCACCTGAATAACTCTCTTGCTTTTGAAGATAGAAGAAAATGCATCAGACCAAACTTACTTGATATCGAGGCGCTCGTAATCTGATGTCATTAATTTTTTTATAGGTGAAGACGTCAAGGAGATACGAAGGTCAACTCTGTTTTTTTTAAATGGAACGGTATGGTTTTTTATTTACATTCTGATAGTGTGTTTCAAGACGAATACAATGACCTATTATGAAGGTTATTCAAGGTTACGCAAGGTCAACTGCAATAGAAAATAAAGTGTCTCAAAGCACTCTTCAAATACATTTGTGTCTTCTCTGGTTGTTGGCATACCGCTCTTGTAAGTATTGATAAGGATCACAGAACGTAAATAAACATACAATCACATTGTATGCTTACCTGTATCCAGAAATGTTATTAGTAGTTTGACTACCAACAAAAGTACGGCTTCGTAATATTCAATCTGCGTGTTCAATTTTCAAGAATGCGTTGCACAGTAGCAGAGAAAGTGGAAATGGTTATCATTTATGGTGAACGTCATAGAATTATGAGGAAAGCGGTACACGTGTATGGTGAAAGATTTGCCTTCTTCATAATAAAATAATTGGTCCATATTTCATTGATGGCACGTTTAATAGCCATAAATACGAGAGAATCTTAAAAGACGTTTTGCCAGAATTGTTAGAGGACATTTTACTAAACTAATCCTTCCAATATCTAAAAGAAACTCGTCGTCCGGTCAAATTTTTAAAAAGTTATTCATTTCTAAAGGGTGTTCACTTCATATTGTCGTCGACCGTATACATGTTAGCCTGTGAAAATATTCGGACAATCATTAATTTTTTATGGAAAATCATTTACACGTCACGCAGAGGTTCAAAGGATTTCTTTATTTGGGCTACGGTCATTATTCCGAGGTATCCCAATCGTGATTTTAAGGACATTTCAGATAATCTGACAAAGAAATGTTTCCAACAAAAGGTAAACGATATTCAGTCGTCCATATATATACCAAGAGGAAAAAATTACAAAACTTTTTTGTTTTATAACAAATTATGTTCATCTTAATATTTCAATTATCATCATATATTTTTTAGTACACACGACGTTGTAGTTGACACGACGAATCCAATGATATACTGTACTATAGCTTTAAGCCTTCAAATAAAGCTACAATACTTTTCTCTAAAAAGAAATAGGCTTTGCGGTATATAAAATTGATAATTTTTCAAAAAGGGGCAAAAAGTTGCAGCTAATTTTTATTTGGCACTATGCAGTAGTTCATGCAGATTACGAATAAAAACAATTGACGCTGGAGTATGCTGGAGTTAAACTATAAGCTTAGTTTACACAAACATTAACTTAGTTATCAGTTGTTAGAAGAAAGAACGCTTATGAAAAGGGTTCATTAAATTTACATTCTACTTGTAATTTTTATTCGAAAAGAAAAAGTACGTATAGGTTTTCAGTTTACATACCTTCCAGTACGCTATGAACTTTCCACAAAGTCTTTATACTGAAAACATTCGTGACACTGACGATTTGTAGTCAACGTTCCGCGCAAGACTGAGATTCGTATTTTTCGCAAGTCGCATGTATGATGACTTTCGTTATTATTTACCAGGTATAAGAAGGGCAAAAAGCAGGCATACTCCTTGAAATAGAAAACTTGAGTATATCTTCTAATGAACTGTCCCATAAAAATCTGTTAGAAATAATCATCATCAAGACTTAGGTTGGCACTCCTGAGTCGGTACATTGAACAGCGTGTGTGATCTGGAAGTGTCAGTATTATTCAGTATTATTCACTCCTCGAGTTATATGTATTAGTTTATACCATTAACGATTATATTAATAAATAAGTGTTGCAGTAGTTCTAGCATTGGTTTATTAAACAGTCGAGCGCAAGCGCATCGCTATAAATTCAACAAAATCTCAATCGGAATACCTCGGAAAAATGACTTGTAGGCGTTGGATGCGTTCGACCGTTAGCAACCGGTCGTTGGCAACCGTCCGTCGATGGCTTTCGAACGTTCCAGAATCATCGGCTTGACGGTTGGTCGTCTGGAACGTTCCAGAATCATCGGTTTGGTGTTTGGCCGTTAGAAACCGTTCGATTTTCAAATATGAATTGACAAGTAACTCCTTCTCCAATACTATTTGCCATTATAAAGTCGAATATATTAACATTAACTTACCAAAATTTCGAAGTACCGTCGTCACGTCGTGTCGTGTTGCACTTTTCTGTCCGGTTTCCCGCCAATAACAGTTCTCCCCTACTTTCCCCACAAACATGAGACGTACGGTACGTTCCTGCATTTAGTCGCGCATGCGCGAAAAAACCGAGACCATATACCATCACTGGGTCCGTCGCGTTTTCCGAGCGAGTTCGCCGTGAGCTGTTGAGGAATAAAGCTTATTAATCATAATCCTGAGTCACCCACTCTTTCTTAGATCGATCACCCCCTACAGACTATTGTCAAAAAAAAAAAAGAAAAATAAGTCAGATGATACATAAAGAGGCGGTACGTCCATAATATTTAAATGATATTTTCCTTATTAATCTATCGTTCAGTCAGTAAACCTATTAATACTTCTTTCGAATAACTGTGAGACGTCCGGAGCAAGAGACCTCACTTCGCCCTTGTGCCGTCACAGGAGACTTCTTTTCAGATCCCAATAACAGCATGATCTTACTCTTATCTGGTCACTAACTGGTGCATTCGACCTAACAGCAGGATGCGGTGGTTCTGAAGAAAGCAAAGATCCACGGTAACGATAACAGTGCTGAACTAATATCGGGTTCCTGTTAATCTATTCGCAGGGTCAATATGGAAGTGCGGAGAGTTCGCAGCGAAGGAAAACTGCGAACTCGGCGAGCCGAATTCGCTTGCTGCGAAGCAGCGAGTGTATCGGTGTCACGTATCCTCTGCGCAGCTCGGCGTGGTTTTCGGTATCGTCGTGGAAGTATGTATATTTGCATGCAAATATTTAATTAAAGCAGCGCTAGCTGCAGCGACATATGTGCCCGTCTATGGTATGTCCGTGCATCTGTGTTCGGCAGGACGGCTCGTGGATGCGGGGGAGGATCGGGTACCCCGCTACTGTAAATATATGATTATGCATGAGGCTCGGCGGTGCTGAGTGCACTTTCACGGTCGACGTACAGTCAGCTCGACGTATTAACCCTCCGTCGTATTCCGTGGCTGATGAGTTATGACATTTTAACGAAACCAGCTGCGATACGCTGATTCGGCGGCTGCAGAAGTAGGTTTCAAGTAAGAGTCGAAAGTGTTGCGCGATGGCACTTGAATTATCGCGATGATGCCGGAGCATGCTGGTCTATTATACAATCAAATACGTGAGTAAGGAGGGTAGAAGGGACAGTCAAAAGCTCATAGCACGGGCAAGATGCGGAAATACAGAAAACTGGATCAAATATACAGAGTGTTTCGTTTAAAACAGGACACCTATATATCTCCTCTACCTCTGAATATACAAAAAATGTTTCTAACGTAATCTAAATGGTTTCGAAAGACGAATCAGATGGAAGAATCGTTTTTTATTAATTGTAATTTTTTAATCGTTTTTTCAAGGTCACTCGTGTTGTTTTTACATATATACACACATTTTTTGTTGTTGTATGTTATAGCAAACATTATTGTGCATTCATCCATGTTTAATAGCACGACCTTGAAATGACCGTGAACTCTAAAATTTGCTAATTAATGCAGAACTTACTTTCAGCGACATTTCAGATTTCAACGGTAACAGAAATTCGATCATGAACTTGACCTTGAGGGGTTCGTACGCTTAGAGAGACTTGAGAGTTATTTAACGTTAAACTGATCAATTTCTGCTGTTAATAGGGAGAGGCTTTTGTTTAAAGTACAAAATAATGTAGAATATGTGTAATTAAGGAGGGTTTAAGTCATCAGTTTGTTGGATTTTAATTTATTTATAAAATATCAATTTTTTAATCTTTTCTTGCAACTCCTTTTTAAAAGGCAATAAGAATTTCCAATAAAAGAATGCAAGACTTTTGGTATTCGCAATCAAGATTTATGTTGTAGTTGAAAAGTGTTATAGCAAACACAAAATTAGAGAGGATTTAAGTTATCAATTTGCTGGTTTAGAATTTGTTAATACATTACACAGCTTTGAATTTGGCACTGTATATGAAACCATGTTTAATAAACGAATCAAATACATTTAAAAGAAGATGGGCAATGTGGGCGGTTTCTACTGCGCTTTTGTCCATAGAAATAACCATAAATCCATATTCTCGCAACATCTTAGTATAAGTCCAAAGATCGGGTGACTGACAAAATTTACGGCTATGTCACAAATAGCATAGCGGAACTTCAACTTGTAGAAGCGAGCACGTGGCTCCGACAGATATAATAGACTAAATTATGGCATAGCACTATAATGTAACGCTTTACATTTGTATTACAGTATTATTCTTGGCGAAGAAGATATATCGTGACTATAAAATCGACAGGGAACTGAAATACTCGTGCTTCGGGCTTTCGAATAGAAGAATTGACAGAAATACGAGGTGTAAAGACCTTGGGTCCTAAACTCTATTTCTGTCCAATGCTTTCTCTGTTTCTATTAACTCTTGTCTGGCACCATGAATGAAATTTCACCGAATGTAAATTTTCTACTAATTCTACGAAAAATCACCCCTTCTAATGTCATCAAGTTTTTTAGATATTTGATTAAACTCTAATGGTAGCAATATTATTATGAAATGGAGCTGCTTTTGCTTGTGAAAAGAATTCTATATACTGCTTAATTGCAAGAGGACTATACATACCCTATTCGTACCATAGAATATTAGACTATGTTTAATGCTACAAATTATCGTGACTGTAACTGTCGGTAGACTAACGAGAGACTGACTAGTACCACTAATTTTTAACCCATTTTCATCATCGCTCTACTTAAGCTGTCGCGTTAAAACATCAGCGACGTTCAACTGAGGACTGACTCGTATCACCGCGCGCGGTCAATCGTATGTGCAGTAACGGGCATCCAAATTATTCATGGAGTTTATTAACAATGTACTGTTTAAAACTATTTATACACAGTGTTATATCGGAAATATTGCATTTTACATTTTTTTACATAAAGGAAAAACAAATATTTTTTTATACATAAAATAAAATTATTTAAATTAAAATGAAAATTTAAATAAATTAATTTTCGTGGAATTCTTTAAAGTGGTCAATGCATAATGCTTTATCACAACATGGCATTTAAAGACTGTCTCTCTTCGAATTGACTTACTTAGTCGCGGCTCGCGGATTATTCCGCGCTTGGATGCAAATGGGTTAAGCTATTATCAACGGTGATAATTAGACTGCGGATTTTATGCATTTATGACAGAATTGGGTATGTGCATTTTAAAACAGAAGAATGATTAACAGAATTTTGGAATATCAATATATTATTTTAAACTTATTAGTGTAGGGCTTTATAATAATATAATTTAATAAATCTGAGTATACGCTGCTCCGTTTACAGTCTGCGAGGTACTGTCCGCATTTTGTTTGTTCTCACCTGCCTTGGATGCCCCTGGCAACCATCATAAAACATAAACTTTTACATAAGGATTACTAAAAAAAGAAAGGCCGTTTTATTTGGCTCCTACTTATTGCACCTGATACAGTAAACTTTTATTTGCATAAAAATCCGGAACCTAGTGATTTGGTATTTTATTATAAACGGAGCAGTTTTCAGTTGTGCAAAGAATTGTGTATACTATTTAATTGCTTGATGACTTTAATATAGACTAATCTTGCCATGCAATAATAGACTATGCTTGACGCTACGAATTCCCGTGACTGTAAATCTCTCGGGACGAACTCTTGAGAATAGAAGCGACGGCAATTGAAGATTCGACTCCGAGTCCAAGTACACGAGCGATGTTCTGCTCCTGAGGGTTACTTTTATAGTAACGCTCTCCAGTGGCTACGCTGCGTGACGTCGTTAGAACTGGCCGCACATTGCATCGCAGTAAATATCAAAGTAACGCATCAAGAGTGCAGTTTAAGAATTAGCGAGCCTCGTGAAATGAAAATGTAAATTTCGCCACAAACGTGTATCGTTTCACAGATGTTAGAAGCTGTTGCAGATAAAATCACAATTATACCCATCGGAGATACTATTAAATCCTCGTGTTTCATAATCGTATTACATTTATAGTACGTCCCGGCCGTTTGAGCATTACACGTTCGTTGCCTCATTAAATTTGTATGTGGACATTTTACAACAATTGAATACAAAAGCCTCGGATTTCTCGTCAGAATAAAATTGATTTTCTTTTTTTTGTTTTCGGCGAGAGTGGAAGCGACGTTTGAAGAAACCAGCCGGTGGCCCGTCGCATTTTATTACTGTTTACGAGACCGCGTATTGCAGAAATGTTCAATTTCGCCAATATTAAAGGAATTGGGCGAGAGAACACGCGGAATCACGGGAATCTCGCAAGACACGCAGTCGGCTGTTACACTGCTGTCAATAGTGTCTTTGAAGTTTCAAATCATCCCCCGACTCGTATATTTGCGAGATAGTCGCTCGAGCAGCAGTTTCATGTCCTCCTGCGAGCATATCAATGCGAAACGCAAATAACAAGTAAATTTAAAACGCGCGATACCGATCGGCATAAAGCGAAATTGACTGTTAGAATAAATACAACGGTGTTCCCTGAAATTTCAATAATCTCGCCGATTAAACCGGTCCAGAAGATTGTTCGAACTATTCGGAGAACCTTCTTGTCATTAAATTGTTATGAACTCCTCAGGAGGCTGATGATTTCTCTTTTTTTCAAATATTATATATTGCAAATGGCGCATGTGTTGTAGTGCAGGAAAATTTAATTTCTAACTCTCCAGTTGCCATTGAGCACTCTAGTATTGTTCAAAATATAATTACTAGACTGTAGATTTTTATCGAAAATACAAAATTTCCATTTCAGTTGTAAGACAGAAATTCAATAAAAATATACATTCTCTCTTAATAATTTTGATAAGCCGAAAATATTGTAATAGTGCACTTAAACTCTTCTAACGTCTTTACAGTTTTAAATTTTTGCTGATTTAGTTTTGCTATAAATGCATAAAAGCAGCAATCTAATAATTGCTTCTTATAGGAAATTGCTTCCTTCAGGGTGAGGCTGTTCTTTTATTTTTTATTACTAAACAGTGAATCTTTATGCAAAATATAATATGTTTGCACTGATTGTAAGGCAGCGGAGTCAAATAAACATTTCTTTCTGCTTCTAAGTTTCTTATTAAGCTGAAACTAATTCACAGATGTCCTTAATATGGCTTTTTAATGTGAATAATGTCTTTTTAATATGTCTCCTGCTTTATATTGCATGTTTCCATTTTTATCACAAATGCATAACCTCCACAGTCTATTTATTAATTGTCTTTAGTCTATATATGATAGATACACTCATACGGATGATGAATCGTTTTATTTCATAAAGCTGCAACAACGATATATCTTCCATTAGGGAACAAAATGTTACGATTTTGTGAATAACTTGTTCGAAAATGCGTCTGTTAAAAATTTAGATGACTTCTAATATGAATTATAAATTATATTTACAAAAAAAAAACCGAAATACAAACTTAATTAATTCTAATTAATTTCAAAATATTAGTTTTCTTCTTCGATAACGAAAGTTTCATCTTCTGTTTAACGTTCAATTCCGTATATTTTTAGTGTATTAAAATGAACTTCATAAATCGGCGGGACGTATTCGTGGCCGGCCTGATGCCGAAATATAATGGAAATAATTTTGAATAAATTTTTATTCAAATAGTATAATGTCTTTTGTAGATCTAAGTACGCTACGCACGTGTTCAAAGTTTCGTCGGTATTGGTTGACGTGTGAAAAAGCTATGCGTAATGAAGGATGTAAGTAGCTTCAAATTTTGGCTTACGATTTTTAATTGTATATGGCCGATAGCAACCTTAATCGATTTTGATGACACTTTGTGCATGTATACAATTTACTTAGGTCTATACAAGGCATATTTTAAATATTCATTATACGCACAATTACAAAAAATAAAAAATCGTTTTTTTCGCAATTCCGTTCAACAGTAATTTTTAATTACATTTTTTTTATACAGGGTGGGGCATTTATCCTGGCCACCTGGAATATGTCAAAAACTAAATTCCGGAGAAAAAATGTTTCAAATAAAAAGCATAAGTCAAGGAGGGCCTGATGCAGCAGTCATATTGATTTTTAATTTTCATCATTTTTTCAAGGTCATTCCAAGGACAACTTTATTTTTTCAAATGAAAACATATATTTTTCATTACAGATTCTTAATCTACGACTTGAAACAAATAACGTTTTTTTCTCCACCGATTATTTTGTATAATATTGACTTTATTAGGGAAAAATAATTTCAAGTTGACCTTGGTATGATCTTGAAAATAGGATGAAAATTAAAAATGGATATGACTGTTGCATCAGCCCCTCCTTGACTTAAACGTTTATTTGAAACATTTTTTCTCCGGAATTTAGTTTTTGAGATATTCCAGGTGGCCATGATAAATGCCGAACCCTGTATATCACCTAGTAAATTAATCCTAGGCGAATTTTGAAAATATTATCAGTTTTCTAAAGCTGTCCACTTAATTTTGCCCCGAACTGTATACAACACCCTAAATCCTGAACCTGTTTCCCATCATCCAGCATACACAGTCTTCTCCAGGAAACCCCATCAAAATTACGCGTTATTATTACGGTCTCAACAAAACGCACCTAAATCAATATCGCCCGCTCTTTCTGGGAAGTCTCGTCAATGTCTCGTCCCGTATGTGCGTCCGACTGAATTCTGCGTATCAATACATCGGGCAACCACGTCAGCCTGGTCAGCTCTTCTGATATATCTCGTACGACTGATCCCCTATAGCAGAAGAACTTTCTTCTCACTCTCGGCCCTGCCTTTATGCTCGGGGGCTATACGTCCGGCCATTTGCGGTCTACATCTGTTTCTCTGTTCTCATCTCCTTCGCTGCGGTGATTTATAGGTCGTGCTTTTAACTACGATCCGTAGGATGTTCGCAGTTGGTTTGCGCGCGCGTGTTGGGGCCGGTTACATCGACGCCGTTCCCGTAGCCAGGGGAATTACGACGTCCCGTTTGCTCCTGGTCCTCGAAGCTATCTTCAACCCTCTGAACTCCCCTCGCACATCCCCCACCCAGGTACAGATGCCCGGGGAACTTTTATTTCGACGTTATCGTCCAGACGTGGCCGCACATACACGCACTAACACGATTAGGTGGTACACGCGCCGGAAGTCGCGTACCTCGCCGCGAGACCCACTCACGTTTATCGTCCGACAGAGCCAGAATTATTGGCGCAGGTCAGATCGGCCCGGTGAGACCAAACCTCATAACTCCGATTTATTAACATCCTGCACGGTGTCACTCCGCCTGCTACAGGGTTCAGCTTCCGATAGTCCAGATGATTTTCAGCCGATTGAAAGCGACGTTTTTATTGACGCAGGGTCAGATGCTACTGCCCGCGACATAATTATAAAACGTATAAGGAAATTAATGAAACGTGAATTCTACTAACAAGGACAAGACGCGGTCATCGGGTCTAGTAACGATACTCAATAATTTTTGAGATATTTACAATTTCAATTTCATTATACCCGTTAAGCCGATAAGTACAATTTTGGTTGAAGTTTTTGTCATGTGCCAAACGGCGTGATGGTAACGTTTTATCTTGCCATACGTTTTATTTGGCTCCTACTTATTGCACCTGATACAGAAAACTTTTAATTGCATAAAAATCCGAAGCCCAGTGATTTGATATATTATTATAAACGGAGCAGTTTTCACTTGTGCAAAGAATTGTGTATACTGTGAGACTAAACCTCATAACTCCGATTTATTAACATCCTGCAGGGTGTCACTCCGCCTGCTACAGGGTTCAGCTTCCGATAGTCCAGGTGATTTTCAGCCGATTGAAAGCGACGTTTTTATTGACGCAGGGTCAGATGCTACTGCCCGCGACATAATTATAAAACGTATAAAGAAATTAATGAAACGTGAATTCTCCTAACAAGGACAAGACGCGGTCATCGGCTCTATGATTTTGTCGAAACTTTGCATACTGGTAGATTTCCTTCTCTTGTTTATGAAAATATAGCATTATAGGTAACGATACTCAATAATTTTTGAGATATTTACAATTTCAATTTCATTATACCCGTTAAGCCGTTAAGTACAGTTTTGGTTGAAGTTTGATTTATTAACACTAGGTTTGCGGGACCCGTCAAAATGACGGATTCTAATATTTTGAATTTACGATTGTTTAGATTGTAAAGATGCATCAATGAGAAATTAGATAACAAATTTATTTCTTTGGGTATATATTCTTTAAAAATGGCTAAAAATTTCGATAGACTTATTCTTTTTATTTTTAGATAGCTGTGTAAAATATCACTTTTAATGCTCCGTAAACCTAGTGTTAACATCCTGCACGGTGTCACTCCGCCTGTTACACGGTTCAGCTTCCGATAGTCCAGGTGAGTTTCAGCCGATTGAAAGCGACATTTTTATGTACGCGGGTTCAGATGCTACATCCCACGACATAATTATAAAACGTGTATTCTACTAACAAGGAGAAGACGCGGTCAGATTCATAACGTACTAGATTCATTACCGGGAAAGCCAGTGTTCAAATCCTTTTTTCCTTTTTTTCCATTTTTTTCTGTTCAGTTTATCTATTTTAATTAATTGTATTTTGCACATGAAAAAAATAAACTCATAATATCTATAGGAAACAAAATATAAAAATTTTATTGAAAAGGAACATAATATGAAAGAAACACTAACTTCATCAATCTTAACGTATCTCAAAAGTTGTTGAGTATCGACGCCTATAATACTACATTTTCATAAACAGGAGAACGGAATCTACCAATATGCAAAGTTTCGAGAAAATCTGAGACCCCATGACCGCGTCTTCTCCTTGTAAGAATTATTGTCTTCCTTATATAGTAACACTTTATACCGTTCTACCGACTATCAACTGGACGTCGATGTCTGCATTCCAGAAGACTATTTGTCTTTGTCAATTCTTATTGCGTTTGTTAGAAACTTTATGGAGCTAAAGGCACTTCATCTAGCTCAGTTTTGAACGTTTAATAGTCCAGGTGATTTTTATCGGAACGAAATGGGCTCCGTTTCTTCTTGAATTCGTGGTTAAAGGCTAAGACGATTTTAGGGGATGTGATCTAGACATGGATACTACATGATATATTAATTTTGGCGATATGTTTGTTTTTGTTAATTTTTATTGTGGTTATTCGAAAATTTATCGAGTTGAAAAGAACCTGAAGGTTTTGTAAAATTGTTTAATTGTTGCGATATTTTGTTTTGCACATTCGTGTAAAGTAAGCAGAACAACAGATTCAATTTGTTGTTGAAGTGAACTGATTATAATTTTCGTTCGATTTAATTAATTTTTTTCTCTGATTTGTCTATGTTTAATGGTTTAGTAATATTCGTAGGTCTCACATTACAGGTCAACACAGTATTTCCGTAATGCTCACCTAAATAATGTATTCAATTTCTAGATCAACTATTAATTACATCGCATTAATTTGCGGAAGTGTAATCAATGCGAACTCGAATCTCGCAATTTGGGGAGCATTAATTGCATTGTTGATGTTTCGTGTCGAGTTAAACGTGATCTACAAATTTGTTAACACATGAAATGTTTCATGCTTGCCAATTAGATTATTAGTTATGAATTTAGAATAGTGAACCAGGGACGTTGCTTCTTTGAACTCTGTTAAACTTTGTGCCCTGAAGAGAATGGATAATTCATTGTAATTTTATTCACTTTTCCAGCGTCATAAAGTCAATTCATTATCTTTTAATATTACCTCCACAAATACGTATGTACATTTAGCTTGAACAAATTTTCCAAATACATCAACACTACTAAAAAAATAAAACTCCTTTTCATTTTCATCGATAATTACAAGCATCTCTCACTAATTTCACGGTTCACAATTCGATCTATGAATACATATTCATAGTCAAAGACAGTTATATACATATTAAACAGTTAATACCCTCATTACATCAAATTGGACGATCACGTTGCGTTAATAAACTAAAGAACGTATGTAATTACAGAATGTAATCAAATTATGTATAAATAATTTACATCCAATCTGACCGACGAATTTTTAGAGATTCTTCAAATTAAAATATTGAAGCTCAAACAAATCCAACGAAATAATATAGATACAAAATGGAAAATCAATTAGAATTTAGAAGAGGTTTTATAAATCACAGAGAGTAATTTGTGTTTAAAAGTGTTTGTTTCCAATGAGAACATTTCTAATTAGCGTGCTAAGTGATCTCTTTGAGCAGCCAAACCTTCTCGAAGCAAGCGTAATAGGCTTGTCGTTTAAAAACTTACTAATTGGCCGCGCTAAATAATGAGATTTTTACTAAATTATTTTCGGTGTTTACAGCGGCGTTTTGCAGTTTCATGCACGTGCAAATCGTATGGAAACACTCGTTTCCGGTCGGTTAACCGTGATAAATAGTTCAAAGAGTAACGTCTCGCTAACCCATGCGGTGACGTCAGGCAACACAAGAAGGAGTTAATAACACGACTCATTGAATATTCAAGTACCCAATGATGGACGTACCCACTTCGTAATTGTTTCGTCGTGTTCCGGGCAAACAATGACGGAATGCAAGCCGACAATTGCTAGTCGTTCACTTAATTACCTTAATTAGCGATACCTTTCTATGACAACGTTTAATAGTCGGTTAATCGACAAGCTCGCGAGAGGTGCGAAATT
Organism: Sphecodes monilicornis; assembly: GCA_913789915.3. Classification (NCBI taxonomy): domain Eukaryota; kingdom Metazoa; phylum Arthropoda; class Insecta; order Hymenoptera; family Halictidae; genus Sphecodes; species Sphecodes monilicornis. Next base: position 13,403,169 of record OU565292.1, read on the forward strand.
TAGAGGTAAAACGTAGTTTGCGTTCCGTCCAGTTCAAAGCTATTGATTTCCCATCGAAGGTATTCACTGCTCTTCCTGTACAACATATTTTCTCATAACGTTTGTACAATTACAAACGTGAAACCATGTCTGTACGGATTTTTAGTATGTGAAAAAATAGCATTATTTGACAGGACCACGTCGTTCTGTTTCATGTACTAACTTTTTGTTCGTGTTTCGTTGTATATAAACCAAATTGATCGTTAAAATCGAAAACGTGTATTTTATACGAAAAGTGAACTTTTCAGTTCATTATAAACTGATATTGTTGTAGTTGCCAGACAAAAGCCCTTTGAAACGAAGTTTAGAAGTTAACATTTTTTTTAGAATTTTCTATATCGCAAGGGCAAATTTTTAGTTAAAAAATTGACCTACTAGGGGGCCTAATATTTTCAATTAAAAGCAAAAAAAGGGTCAGTGTAATTCGATGGACCGTGTTTTAAATTAAAATATGAATGTAAATGGAGATTATTTTAATGAAAATGTGCAAAAATTATGCAGTGCAATGTGCAATTTGACTGTATTTCATAAAAAAATTTGTAACCAGTGAAATGATGATTGAAAACTCCGCTTATTACACATATACGACTTCATATTCCAATTTTAACAAAATCCCTGACCTCGATAGCAAAAACTGATCGATTCGACGTGGGTGACCCAATTTACGTGCCATTTCGAGTCATACAGACCCAAGATGGTTTTCAAGACTAAATACGGAGCATTATTAACTTCAATCGATGCTGATTATGGCGTGTATTATTTTCTGTACGATCCTCGTACACATTTTTTAAAATTGTTCACTTATAGAGTTCCCATTAAAAATTCGTCCATTTTATATTTTAGATACTACAACATTTTTAATTTCTCCAAAAAGATAACTTAATTGGATGTACTCATATAAAACTTGAAAATATGAATACCACACAATTGGTCAAAATAAAGTGTAAAACGAAAATGAACGAAACCTGTGGAATCATATTTTCTGTAATCATTTCTGAACAGCTCACAAAGTTTAAATTAAAACCGATCTCCTTCCTAAACAATTTCATTTATTTAAAAATAGCACGACGATACTCATTCTTTAATAAACACATGAACTCCTCCACTCTACTGATAACGTATACGAGTTAATTCTACATGTGGTTCGCAAAATCTTTCCGCACTGTTTGTTAACTTTACGCAACCTGTAAATAACAAGCAAAACATCAGCAATTTTCCTGAAAACCGAAAGAAAGGAAAAAATGAGTATTGTTCGGTTGGGGCCCACCGTAAACTACGATCTCGCGGAAAGTATGCCGCAGTCAGCGGATTCGCACAATAACGTGTACGAGGCGCGTGTACGCTGCTTTTGCGAGAACAAGGAGTGACGACGAGGGGGGGGGGGGGAGGCGTTACGTTTCAAGAACGAGGCCGATATTCGCAAAAGTATAAAATCTCGGCTCGGGAATTCGACGCCGCTTTCCATGCAAATGGTATCCTTACGTCGCGCAGAGGCTGTCTGTGACCTCCTTCGATCGGCTTACCAATTCAGCCGGCGTGCCGTGAAGGGTCGGTGCATGGCGGCCCGCGCCGTCCTCGAGACTGTGCCCGATTCGGCTGCGGAAGAGTCCCGAGCGCCGATGGATTCATGCAAATTCGATAATGCCGGCAAATCGTTCGGCGGATAAGTTTTATGCGGAGCGGACGGCAAGGCGGCGCGGCGCGCCGTTGCGCGTCGAGACCGAGGCGGCCCGAGGCGGCCCGACTGACAAGGAACGATCCTGAATCAGGAAATTCAAAAAATTATGAAACTGGGGATATGTGGTACGTACGTAGGAGATAGACTGCGGATTTTTATTCAATATAAGATTGTAACGTATTGACTGTAAGAAGTAGAAGCCAAATGGAAGGATCTTCCTTTCTGCAACAAGCAACTAACCGTATCAAGACCGATCAAATGAGCGGTTTCACATTTTTTATTTAATAATTATAGGAATTACATAGGTGCTTCCATTAGGAATTATTAAATAAATTACTTCATTCAAGCACATATTATAAAAATCTACAAAATGCATTCATAAAAATTTCAATACAGGCTTAAATAAAAAAACGTGTAGAAACCGACTTTTACTCTTTTCTTCACAATTCCGACGAATAGCAATTTTTAAAAAATTTTGTTTACTCGTTGTTTAGTTAACTCTTGTAACATGTTCAAAAATTTCAACTCAATTGGTTCAATTTTAAGAAAATTACGTGATCTTTAAATGTGGTTCCATACTTTATGCCAGGGGTTGTATTACAAGATTTTTATGTCGTTCACAATACGCAAAGCGTTCGGATACTTATGGCAGGTGGTGTACGTATTTCTTACGACTTATCGGAGTTTCGCCGGCTCGTTCTACGGAGTTTGTTGCGCCCGGGGGTTATGAAAGTGTTACCCGGAGAAACGGCCGATTAAATACAAACTTGCATCCGAATGGTCCTCGACGCCGACGCACTTACAGGCCGGTAGTCCGCAGATTTTCCGCGAGCCGGTAGATACGAGGATCTCTCGGCGAGAACGTACCGAGCCCCGGAGATAAAACTAGTTGCTTAGTTTAACTTGATTTGCGACGAGCAGTTACACGTCCGCCCCTTTGCCGCTTTGCTAACTTTCGCAGGCGACACCGGCAACTACGAGGCACCAGCTCACACCCCAAGATATAACGGTAGGCCGGCTTTAGCTTTTTACGGGCACAATAAACATCGGAATCTGCTCTACTTCTTGGCCGAGCGTGGACAGCTTCCGGCTTATCACATTAAACGCGCCGCCCGCTAATATAAAGCGGAATTATTTCAGCCAGCCTCGGATGAAAAGTAACGCTCGCGATTTTAGAAGTTACGCAGAAGTACCGGCGCGGCGCCCTGGGCAACGAGAAACAAGAATAATGCGAGAAATTTCCTGTTTTAATCCGTTCAGGAAGAACCGCAATGCTGACAACATCGCAACCGAGTATCTAGCTCCTACAGTTAGGAACGAAGCTATTTAATTATTTATCCTAAACTTATCTAAACATTATTTCTGTTTTTCTTTCGGTAGGACTTAAGATTTTTAGTCAAATGCGATTCGATATCGCATGGTCGACGGTGGGTCTTTTTAAATCCACACAAAACCGAGCGGCGGTAACATGTATAGGGAAAGATGTTCAGAATGATGACATTGACAACATATTTCAAGGTCATCAAAATCGATGAGGAGGGCAAACGGTAAGAGTTCGTTTTAGTACCCACCTCCGATTGCCTTCAAACTTAATCTGTAGACGTCCCAAGAGGTGTCTGACAAAATGAAGATGGCGCCTTGGTGCGGAAATGAAATAAATTTTTTGCTGGCGAAACACAATTTTTATATCGAATTGTGGTATAAAAGTACAAATCAGGATTATTAAGCAAACCCTAAGCTCACTAATCCTAACCTAACCAAACCTAACCTAACCTAACCAAATAAAGTAATATAACTAGTTTAATATGGCGGCTTATGTAGAAATGCATAGGTATGCGATGGTTTCTGTACATATACCAGCCATGTAACAGTTTCTTTGTTACCGCCCACACAATAGCAAAATTCCAGGAAGATGTTACTCTGTATATTCTTTCCCAATTCCATGCCATTGATCTCACTAAAACACGCGCAACATGTTGGGCCACTTCTTGCGGCTTTCACTCGGGATCATTTTGAGTTGATTCATCAGAACCGTCACTCATTGTAACTTATTAAACTTGTTAAAGACAAGAAACAACAGTTTAGGGTGTGTTAATAAGTGAAAATGGTGGATACGAGTCATTAACGCAAACAGTTTCTTGCGCATGCGCACAGCATTTCCGCGTCACGTGACCAACGCAAATGACTTTTCCGGGTATGGGCAATATTTCGTATAAGTTGGGAGCCAATCGGAGGTGGGTGCTAAAAGGAACAGCACCCGGGCAAGCTTCTAAATAATTACCGAAAATATTCTAAACGCAACACTTCAAAGAAGGATATAAAAGTCAATACGATGTACAAAATTTCACTATTACATTCCTAAGGTCGCTCTGCATCGATATAAACGAATTATTCTCTAAATTCTAACAGTATGAACCAATCAAAAATTTTAACTCATCATCCAAAAAACTCTCTCAATGCACAAAGTAAATGGCGAACGTAAAAAGGAAGTATCGTCCAGTTGCAATGCATTTCGTATCGCGTCTTAGCGCTCGCCACGATTTTATCGGGTAATAAATCCTTAATTCGGTTTGACCGATGATGAAGAATTATTATCGCAATGTTTAATGTACTCGTGATTAATTCGGTGATCCGACGTCCGGCCGACGTGTTACTCCCATCATAAAACCGAGAGAGGCTCGGGAAAAAAATCCTGTCGAGCAATTAATCAAGAATGATATTAGGAAAACAAACCTGACGTATCGGCCTGGAAAATTCCTCGGCTCGGCCCGGCCGGCCGGTCCGATTTTCTGAATTAATTAAAGTTCCTTTCCCGGGGATGGGGTGACTACGATGCCGTCGACCATGACGCGAATAGATGATAATCAGTCACCGGGGGTGCCGTAAAGTGGCAGAGATCCGCCTCGGTATCGGGAGGGGTGGTATGGGGGGGAGGGAAGGAGGGCGTGCGAGAAAAGTTGGACTTTATGAATCACGAAGCACACCCTCGGCACCTCTCGTCCAAGATCGGCTCCCCGGGGTCTTCTTCGTGGCTTAAAGAGACGACCGGACCGTCTGCTGGTGCTCGCCGATTATACGAATCATTAGTCACTGTCCCCCGCAGGGGTGACTTACTCGAATTTAAAATTAATGGCGCCGGTTTTGCGATATACTCGGCGCCGCGCGAGCTCCCGATTTTTGCTGCACTTACATCCGCGGGGTCGTTTCGAACTCGATGAATAGAGAACAAAGGGGGGTGGGGGGTAAGTGGTAGATAGACGTCGTCGGTCGGTGAACAAGAGGGAAACCCCGAACGAGAATTAGAGCCGCCGGAAGTTGGAACGAGAGAAAATTTCGGGATGGCGGAGAGGTGCAGGGGGGGGGGGAGGGGAGCAGTAAATGAAGAAGATGGTGGCCCGAACAAAGAACGGAAAGAGATATAAACCGAGAAGAACGAGAAAGGCAGAATTGCGCGGAGAAAGAAGGGACCGGTCGAATAAAAGCCTGAAAGAAGAGAACAAGAATGGTTAGGAGTGCGTCATAAAGGGACAACGGAGGAGGAAAGAACGGAGCCTGGGCTCTGCTCGCCATGAGTCGTCAGTTTATGACCGATGCCAGAATAAAAAGGAGAAAATTTTTATTAATAATACCAGTGACAGACGGCTGACCGGAACGAACGGATTCAGAGGCAATTTATTAACATAAAGGGCAAATAAACCGGGGACTAACTGATCCAAATAAGTCGACAAGACAACCCTGTCAAAACCAGATATAATTTTTGGCTTTAACCGAGACATTAATTATATATACTGTCAGCGAAACGTTCATGTTCAGTTTAACAATTTTGAGTGATTTGTGGACTGTGGAAAATACAGCGAATTTTCGCGTTTTTTAAATTATTGATGTTGCAACAAGCTGGATCAGATAAGCGTGAAAAAAACGATTCCATCTAACCATGAGCTTGTATATATTTTTTAATGTTGACTGATTGGATTATTATTTTCGATTAATATCGAAATTGGAACATATCCAGCCCTTTCAAAAAAGTATTCACAATTTTATTGATGAAATGTTATACAAATGTTATATCTTTGACATTCACATGTTCAATTGAGGAATTATTTTTTCCAAAACAAAATCGATTGATAAAAGCAGAATACATGGAATAGAAATAAACGGTGCTAAACGTGTGATACTTCGGAGAACGGTTTCAACAGTTCCGCAGAAACAAACAAGACTTTGTGTACAACGACCTAAAACTCCGCTTCAAACGGGTTTCAAATGCTCGAACACTTTTTACGATTAAATAGCGCGGTTAATTTCGATATCAAACAAGTAATGCAAAGGCCGCGACGTAAAATACGGAACGGAAGAAGGAGCGCCTTAAAAGGCACTTGGAGTTTCTTTGATAGCACGCCCGCATAACTAACTTCGCATTTTCCTTTTTATAAGGTATTTTCGCGTGAGTGATCTGCGATTCATGATATCGTTTCGGGAAACGCTTTTAGGAAATGTAACAATTAAATTTTTATTTTTTTTCTGAAAGATCGTTGGAGCTTTCTCTGAATATGCTCTCTCGCAGGAGTTACACGCCATCAAGTACGGTGATAGAGATGTGAAATGGTTTCTAGTGCAACTGGGACATGTAAACTTGGAAATATATTCTCCACGGAAAATACGATCGATTGCTTTAAATATATCAGTTGTTTTACAAATTATAATACTTGATCGAATGTGTGTGTTTCTGGAGTAAACAGATGTTCCAGTTTGACAGAGTTTATGCTAGTTCAAGCTTGCAGAAATCAATTGCACTAGTATTTTGTGCAACTATTATGTGTATATAACATGTAATAACGTAGATCGAATATGTGCACATATGTACAGCAACAAAATGTATATCGGATATGTGTACATATGTACAGCACCAAAATGTATATTGAATATGTGCACATATGTACAGCACCAAAATGTATATCGAATATGTGCACATATGTACAGCACCAAAATGTATATCGAATATGTGCACATATGTACAGCACCAAAATGTATATCGAATATGTGCGCAAACGTTCAACATAAAAATGTATATTGATTATATGCACATATGTATAGCATAAAGACGTATCACGGATATGCGCACATTGGTTCAACCTAAAAATGAATATCGAATATGTGCACTTATGTACAACATGAAAATGTATATCGAATATGTGCACATATGCACATACGTACAGCATGAAAATATAAATATATCAAACGTGTACACATATGTGAAATATTTTCTGTCCGAATAATTGATAGTGAAGGTACAATCAATTTTAACAATTGAAGATAAAAAAATGCTATCAAAAGATCATATTAAATTCCTTGCGAATACCTGTATCCAATTAATGAATTTATTGCAGCATATCAATCTGCAATGCAACGTGAATACAAATAAATGTCGCCTACAGTTAATTCTTCCAGAGGATCGGGGAATATGCCATTTTGCTGTCAAAAAGAATGCCAAGAGCAGCGGCAAAATTACTCCATTTAGGAAACCCGTTAGTCGTTTTCGTACTGACAGCACCATAAAAACAAACAAAGGACAACTATTCTTTGAGCCTGACCGTTTCGCAACCGAGGTTACCGCAATTTTCCCGTTTCTTATTGTCTCACAGGCCAGGAGCTGCCTTCATCGGTCGCCAAGCGCGATTATGCGGTACCCTTGAACGAGCCAGCAAATAATTTAAAATCTACCACGGTTTTTGCTGTGTGGCCGGGGGAAAAATTTAAACGATCCGGCCGCGAAACAAAGAACTAGCTCAACGAAGAATTTATTAATGAAACAGCCGCTGTTTTTTGCTCTTAAATGAATTTCAAACGCTCAATGGGTCGTTACCGTTAGTTTTTCTACAATACATTATTCTACAATTTGTAGAACAATTGATCTGAAACGTGTGTCGTTTATTTTTTTTAACATGAAATATAGAAGGGACCGTATCGAACACAGCGTTGCCTTTGACGAAGTTAGAGTCTTTACTTTTATCGCGAGAATGTATTTAAATTAACAAATACCCTTCTTGAAATCAACGCCGTCCCACACGACATTGTATGTAATCATACATATATACATGGAGATAGCTTTATTTATAGGAATGACGACCTCCAGCCCGTCACCTTATGATATTATAATAATAACGGAAAACCAGTCGTTAACTCAAAACTGTGTTTTGTCATGGGAAGACGAGCGTTGTTGTTGAGTAATTGTTCGGCATGCTTGGCAACGCGTAGTCGTTTCGGAAAACCTAACCAAGGATGCCGAGTCTCTTCAAGGGCAATGACAACGATAACAACGAACTGTTCCTCGTCCGCTGGCAAAGCCGTAGCAAAGTATAATAAGTGTAAGAGATTAAACCGAGAGAGCGCGCGTATACCTGCGACGTCCTTTGTATACACGGTATGAGAGAGTGAGCGAATGGATGAAGAGAGAAAACACGCCTAACTTTTCGAATGACATATTCGAATCTAATTGGTTAAGACGCTAAGTGGGGAGGGAGACCAGGAACCGTGCCTGCCGAAACGAGCGCGAAGACGCGTCACTTATCGACGAATAATCGTGAATAGGTTTACCTTTCTCTCGCACGTGCGAGAAGTCTTTGTTCTACGTTAAACATTTTAAACGCATTAAACTAAATTTGCCAATCAAGCTTAGCTTGGATGTAGGTTAAGTTCAATTCAAGTCAACTGAATAAGTGAACCTCTTAGTGATTAGTTAGATCTTATAGATTTGATTAGCATAGGCGCGAACAAGGTTCGGGAGCAAGTGTATTAATCACATTTTCCTATTCCTATAGAACCAGCCAGCATTTCAACATTAATATAAATTAAGGTGTAAGTTGAATAATAGACTGAACGTTGGGTGAGTTATCTTCCGTTACCATTTTAAGACCGTGATACTATTCGTATACATATTTTATAATTGTGACGTGATACTGGTGATCGACTCGGAACGCATGTATAATAACATGGCGGATCGCGTACCACGAGGCGACCGGTAACGCGTAGTCGTTTCGGAAAACCTCGCCGGCTTCGTCCTCGTGGCGACGCTCGCCTATCGATATCACACTATCGGTTAAATTCATTGCTCATAATCATCAGAGCGTAGTTGCGATCCGGATCGATCAGGTTGTTTCTCGTAGCGCTATTTTGTTGAATGTATCTGTTGTAGGTATTTGATTCTCTCGGAAATAGCGTTATGGAGAATATATATATATATATATATATATATATATATATATATATATAAATATATATATAGAAAACCCTACAAGCATTCTTAAATTTTTCTAATCATTTATTGTTTTGTATATCACCCAGCCAGTTTCTTCATAATTGCATAAAGATCCGCAGTTTAATCATAACAAATAAACTAATAGTGTTTATATATTTTCTGCCCGTAAAAATGTCTCTTAAGACATACTACAGACAATAAGGTATTAGTAATACTAAAGCAGTATTAAAATTTACCAAAGGTTTGGTTGTGAATTTAGCTTGATCAACATTTTTCCAACCTCAGACAATTAAATTGTTTTATCAGCTGCTACTGCTGAAAATTACTGCAAAAAATGTTAAAACTACATAAATACTCATAGTCAAACATAAAGTCTTCTCTTATAGAAAAAATTGAAACCAAATGATAGCTGCAACAGTAACACAGAAACAGCAGCCCGAGAAAAATGCCAATTATCTTGAAATGACGTTTCAAATCTCTCTTTTGAGCATGTCGTTGTACAATCGACAGCAGGAAAATTAGTTCAGCTGTCAGTTATTACCGTATTAAATTAATTACATAAAGTAGGATTGCTTTCCGGTAGGAAAAAAATTTTTTATCGCTTTTTTCAGAAACCATTGTTGCCCGGGAATGATTCTCATTGAGACAAGAAATCAATATGACGAAGGTCGCGAGCTAAATTATTCGGACTGGTCGGGAAACTCGAAAATACGGGGTTTTCCCGGCTTTGTTTCCACTTGTGAGTGGCAGCCCGGTAAAACTTGATCTTTGTTTAGAAACTCGACTCAGTGGTGGAAAGTACAGCATTATTCAGAATGTTTGAAAGCAACTTTCCGAGTTACAGCGTTGATACATTTTTATTCGTTGCCCGCGGTATCGTCTAACTCAAAACGAGAAAATTGGGTTCATAATTCTGTTAAAAAGTTGCTCGAGTACTGTATGCGCACTGCAATTTATTCTCTTTCGAACTTTTAGGCCAGCAGTTAATTCCGACTTCCCTGTATGTTTCGCTGAACGCCTAATCTTACCAGCAAAATATTTCACCAACTGAAAGATTTAAATCGCACCTAAATTATTATAATACAGAATACATAATACTACTTGGAAGAGTCAGTGTTACGCGTTCATCCAACCTGAAAATGCTGAATTATTTCGAGCCAGAGGTTGCGAAATTCTACTTCTGTAAAATTAAGGAGACGTAAATTTGACTGCTCTATTTCAAAAATTTCAACCCTCGTATACATTAGTTTCTATTGGAATTTTACAATCGTTGCCAAACTTCAAGTATTTGCGAACTTTTCTACACGTGTGTCTTCGGTGTGGGTTTTATATTGTTTCTATAATACATACATTTTACATTGTAGTGGAAGCGAATTAAACGTTATCTGCAATATGTCATACTTGTAAATATTTTTTAGTGTTTGTATTGTTTGTATAATACATACATTTTACATTGTAATAGAAGCGAATTAAATGTTATCTACAATATGTCATATTATGTAAATATTTGTTAGTGTTTGTATTGTTTGTATAATACATACATTTTACATTGTAATAGAAGCGACTTAAATGTTATCTACAATATGTCATATTATGTAAGTATTTTTAAGTGTCAGCGTGTATCAGCAACTTACAGCTACATTTAGTAAAGTTTATTTATAAATACAACGTAAGTTTCATTGTCAGATTTTCCACATGTTGTTTGTTCTTTCACAATCATATTTTTAGACTCATTGATTAAAGAATAAAAAAAACAAGTGCATTGCATTACGAGTGCCACTATGGAACTATTTCTCAAAATTTCTACTTATAAAGTGTCCCATTTTTTCAATAAAAAAACGATTAACCCTCGGATAGCCAAAATTGGGAATATCTTGACTCGAGGTTGAAAATGTTCCACCTAAACTGTAATATTTTAGCAGTCAGTTCAAATGATAGCTATTTATATTTAGTCCAATAGAAGTACCAATGTTGGTCTGGAAAAACATTGGAGAACATGTTATGGCGGCTGAAAAGTGAGTGAGAGGAGGAAAAAGGAGAAGGTAGCGTCGTTTTGTCCTAAGGCCCGCTAGAGGACTCGTCTGTAAGGCTATCTAGCGGACCCGTGCCTTAGACGCGGGATGTCGTAAGGCCAGTTTAGGACGGTATATGTATGTATATACAAACAGAGGAAGATTCAGGTAGTAGCGGGAAAGGTGTTGTCGTAATGTCCCTCTGTTGACGAGCATAGGAAGTAGCCGCCACAATGTAAACAAATTAATACGCAAAAGAGATCTATCAAATTATCGTCTCTTTTATTATTAGACTGCGGATCTTTATTCAGAATAAAAACTTTATGTCTGAATTACAACAAACTGATGTGAAATTGAAAGTTATTTTCATTTTTAATATCTTTAATAGCTTGAAAATAATACAACAATATTTTTAAATTGTTGTAATGTTATTGCTGTTTTAAGTTACACCTATTCATTTTTGTCATAAATGCATAAAATCCGCAATCTACTTGTTATATTTCATAACCTCCGACATAAGAATTGAAATTTGATGGACCTAATCATGGAATATCTATTAGGAAATCGTTAGAAACATCTGGTAATAAAGATTAAATTATATGAGTGTTCGAGCCACCCTCTATGCATTCTAATTGACAGTGGAGGGAATTATGAACAATGAAGATGATAAAAGAATCATTTCATTTTGATGAATTTGAGCATGCGCCGATCAATTGCTCGCGATAAATACCAGTTTGTCGACGAAAATGCAGGCTATGTTATTCTTCAGCACAGGAAGACACGCGCTCACAGAAATTCCGTGCATCGAGTATTCATTGAAACAGTTGCGCCTCGCGGTTCGCGAGCGTGTGCCCCGAACTTTGTGTGTACGTACTTATCAGCACGTCCGTGACATACCTTTCTCTGCTTACATACACATCGCAGTCATGTTTCCTCTGGAACTTTAAACACGCAGTCCCAGCCACGTACAGATAGAATGGTCCGAGATTAGAACCGGGTCGTTATTGCGAATTGCCACATAGTTGAAATTGTATGAAACGCAGGAATCAGGGCATATGCATTTTCCGGGAAAAATATGGAAGTTGCTATTCTACGTAACAGAAACCGAAAACATTGTTGCCATAAAGCTTTGCGGCGACGTAACTGCAGCCAAGTTTCCGCGAGAACTGCAAAGTTGCAACTCCAAACATCGTGTTACGAAATTCTACGAATGAAACTGATTTCGTTAATGGAGACTACAATGTCTTCGTTTAGAAACACTCGTAAAACATACGCACTTTGTGGAAGGATTTTTCGATGTTCCTACTTTCGTGATCCATCATTCATTTTTTAAATGGATCGGAAATACTGTAAATTAGAATGCCTCTGAAAACATTCAACAATTTTTATTCATCACTGAATAGATTTATAGATTTATAGATCAAAGCTTCCCCTTTACAGTGACACCATAAACGTACGATCTTTTTTTACTTTTTCATGCTACAGAAACGAAAAATAAGTTGGTTGTGTAACGCCATTACAGAGTATATTAGTATTACTGTAACATCGACGGTGCATCTTTTATACGAAGCTCAAAAAAATCGTACATCGAGTTTTAAGGGGATCATTGTGAAGAGGAAGCTACAACCTTCAAATCTGTGGTAGATCCAGTCATGAAAACATTTTTCAATGCTTCTAGAGGTGTTTCAATCTGTACCATTTTTGAGAACGAACGTGGCTTCAGTTTCATACCTACCACATCACGTAAAATGCTGAATGAAATGGACGGTGCATCTTTCATTCGAAGCTCAAAAAAATTGGACATCAAGTTTCAAGGGGATCATTGTGGAGAAGGAGCTACATCCTTCAAATCTGTGGTAGATTCAATCATGAAAACATTTTTCAATGTTTCTAGAGGTGTTTCAATCTGTACCATTTTTGAGAACGAACGTGGCTTCAGTTTCATACCTACCACATCATGTAAAACCATCTTACACGAAAATGGACGGTGCAGTGCAGAAGTAGTGACTTTAAGTTATAATATGAGTTCAAGTATGTTGTTGTGCGATTTTTTAACGACAGTATGATAGTTGATAGTGACATTTTGGTGACATTTTCCGAACTTACATTATCGCTTGGAGTAAAATTGACAAAATGATAAAAAATCAATGTAATGGAAGGATAAATGATTAACTAACTGTTTAAAATCCATTAGAGAAATGTATCCAAGTTAATGGGCTATATTGTGACTAAAGAAAATACTTCTAGTAAACGAAATGGTGTCATTATTATTTCAAGAGAAAATCCTTGACATTTCGTACAAACTAACCTAATAATATAAATTCATGAACATTTTTTGTTATAACTTGACTGCAGATTTCATTCGATTTTATGCGATGCTTGTATTCTGTTATAATCATCATTCTAAGTTTTCAGCTGCGGGGGTGCCGGTAGGGACATATTGTTACCACCATAAGAAAATGCACACTTAAAGCTTAATTTAGGCCGAGAATCGCGCGAATTTCAGTCTGCAGGTACCTGACACCTTTATGCAACTCCGACGAAGAGGGTCGAGGCCGTAGCAGGGGTTGCCGCGCTCCGGCCAGGTTTAATAAACACGTAAGTCTCCGAGGAGGGGTTGCAAGCCGATGCAACGCGGTTCCATGGGGGGTGAGGGGTCGGCGGGTGAAGCATCGTTAGCTCCGGCTTGGAGGTATTCAACGCCGCGAAATAGTTTATACCGACTTCTCTTCAGCCCCTAGTGCTAGCTGCCGACACGTATTTAAGTGTCACGACTCCGGGGATGACGCTACTTGAAGAACACCTGCGGAGGAAAAGAAAAGACGCCACCCCGGGCCAACGTAATTCAGCGTTTTGCTGCTGATTACGGTGACGCGGCCGTTTGTTTGTTCTCGCGGACCCTGCGAAACGTCAAAGAACCCGGAAACTCGGCGCGAACGTGATCCACGGACTGCGGATGTACATATGAGTTGTTGTTTTTGAAGCGGAATAGGACACAAATCAACTAATAATTAAAAATGACTAATAGTTTCATTGATTATTAGTCATAGCAAAATAGTCATTAGTCAAAACTAAGTATTAGTCATATTGAAAACTCATATTACGGAAACGGACCAGGTGATAAGAAGTCTAATTCATCCAACATAGTGGTTCACTGTATCCGTTTCCGTAATACGAATTTTGAAATTTTGCATACATATAAAGTACTGCGTAGTTAGTTTTGACTAATGACTATTTTGCTATGACTAACAATCAATGAGACCATTAGTCATTTTTAATTATTCATTGATTTGTGCCCTACTCTGTTTTGAAGGTGGTATAAGTCCGTTTTTGGAAAAAACGAGTTAATGGTAGTTTTAGTCAGATATAGATATCCTCTATTTATATTCTTAATCACACAGTCAATGGTGTACAATATCCTTATTAATTAATCAAAAGAAGCTGAACTGCAAAATGTTATCGCAGGAATGTTTTTGTTGAAAGTGGAATAAGTCCATTCGTAATAATTAGACTGCGGATATTATGAATTTATGCTAAAAATGAGTAACTGTAATTTAGAACAGCAGAAGTATTAAGAGCATTTAGGAACGTGGATGTATCATTTTTAAGTTATTAAAATTATTAAATAATAGCGGTATAGTAATAATGATAATTGAAACAACTTTCTAGAAATTTTAGCAAAATTACTATGTTATCACTGTATACAACTTTTTGACCTAAATATAACCAGTGAGAGAGAAATATAGAAATGTGATGAGTTTACTGCCTTTCATATCTCTTATTCACCATTAATACTTCACTATGCTAAGTGTCGAAGAGAAATAAAATTGAAATATGAATATGTTTGTTATTATTAGTTATCTCTAATTGTATATTTATAAATTCATTATAACGTAACACAAATTATTTCTTAATAAACTGGATTATTCGTTTATTGACATGTCTTCATTTCAATTATAATTTTTTACATTTTACCATTATTTTTTACACATTTTTCTGTTTAACATTTCATTTGCCTTTCCCAAAAAATGTAATATTTTCTTGTACCTAGAAATAGTAAAGTTCCATTTACGCACAAAATCCACGTTTGTATTAATTTGGAAAGGTCAGTCTAAATAAATGTACTACTTGCATATGTGCACGTTTTACTTTCTCATATACTTAATATCGGCGTTTCTATTAATCTAGAGAACTCAGTTTTTAAATAAATGTACTAGGGCTCGCAGTTAGGCTTCGGATAGCCTTCCGATCAATTCTGCAAACCGGAAGCTCAACCGTTCGGGTAAAATTGGCGGCGTTAAAAGTCATTTGATCATGCAAATTATTATCGTTTCACAGTCGCTGGCTCTTCTGCTATTTCGACGATGGAGACGTGGTGCGGCGCGGCGGTACCACCGAAAGAAGTTGCATCCAATAGAGGGTAGAATCCCGATTGCCTTTCGCTTTATCGAACCTCTCTTACTGACAGTTCCACGCAGCTGGAAGCCGCAATGCGTGGGCAGAAAAGTAAACAGACGAAATCAGGGGGATGTTCCTGAAAGGGTGGGATGGGGCGAAAACGGCTGGGGAGATATGTATGTCTTACTAAGCTGATTACATGGAATATACAGTGACTCCCATAAATATTCGGACAATCTTAAAAAGGCGATAACTTTTTTAATAAACGACTTGGATATGTTTGAGAAGTTAGAACAATTAGTTTCCTACATGACGTGGAAAAAAAAAATTTGATAAAATTGCATGATCAAAATTGTAGAGAATATATTAAAAGTTGTATTTTATAACATTTTTATGTTCGCCTATATTGAAAATTTTACCCTTAGCAGACGGGAATTATTTTTAGCATATTTCTCGATCGGTCGTATCTATTTTCCTTGTGAAACAAAATTGTTTAGCGAAGAGTTAAGTATATGAATGAAATGAAGAGAAAAGTGGCCTGTTCAGTAAACATTTGTTTGATATTCTTTTAGAGCAATCATTTCTTTAACGATTATTCGCAGTCGCTGAACGGTACAATGGTTGAGCGACTGTCGGCACACACGTGTCCGCAAAGGGTTAAAAACTACGTTTTGTAAATCTGCTTTAATTTCATAATTGCACTTCATAATGGACCAAACATTTTCATGGGATTTGTCAATTTAATTAGCGCATACGTGGCTTCAATGCTCCATGTGTATTCTTTCACAAAATAATTTTTGCTTCCAGTTTTATTAATTCAGTGCCAGAGCGTACTTTAAATGTACTTTCAATTCATAATACAATTTTCCAAATACAAAAATTTTTGTAGAGACGTCAGTACACTGTTGTGGGACAGATTGTATATGTATAACATCTTTGAAGAGGGAATTCTCGCGTAAAGCAAGAAAATCGTCTAATATTTCAACATTTCTTCCTAGATAACTAGTAGCTATAGAATTTGGTTACTCTATACAGGATGGGGCACTATAAACAGGCCACCTGAATAACTCGCTTGCTTTTGAAGATAGAAGAAAATGCATCAGACCAAACTAACTTGTTATCGAGACGCTCGTAATCTGATGTCATTAATTTTTTTATTGGTGGAGACGTGAAGGAGATTATTATGAAGGTCATTCAAGGTCACGCAAGGTCAACTGCAATAGAAAATAAAGTGTCTCAAAGCACTCTTCAAATACTTTTGTGTCTTCTCTGGTTGTTGGCATTACCTGTATCCAGAAATGTTATTAGTCGTTTGACTACCGACTAGTTGTCAATTTTCAAGAATGCGTTGCACGATAGCAGAGAAAGTGGAAATGGTTATCATTTATGGTAAATATCATAGAATTATGAGGAAAGCTGTACGCGTATACGGTGAAAGATTTGCCTAAATTAATAATAATATAATTGGTCCATATTTCATTGATGGCACGCTAAATTGTCATAAGTACGAGAGAATCTTAGAGAACGTTTTGCCAGAATTGTTAGAGGACATTTCACTGGACATGCGACAGTCCATGTGGTTCCAACAAGACGGATGTCCTGCTCATTCAACACGAAATGTTACAGAATTACTGAACAGAACATGTGAAGGTCGTTGGATTGGTCGATCAGGAAGTAATAAATCGCCAGCAGGTTCCCCAGACCTAACACCACTAGATTTTTATTTGTGGGGAAAATTGAAGGAACAAGTGTACCGCGAAAAACCAACAACCACAGTTCATATGCAAGAACGTATAAAAAGAGCTTGCTCTATAATAGATACAACTGAAATTTGTCAGGTAGTATCATCAGTATTGCATCGTTTTAGATTATGTCTCCGTGTTCAAGGTCGTCAAGTTGAACACTTGAAGTAGCAGCGAATACGTAAATAACATGTTACATGTAAATCGTCGCAGTGTTCGAAGAGTGCTTTGAGACACTTTATTTTCTATTGCAGTTGACCTTGCGTGACCTTGAATGACCTTCATAATAGGTCATTGTATTCATCTTGAAACACACTATCAGATTGTAAATAAAATACCATACTGTTCCATTTAAAAAAATAGAGTTGACCTTCATATCTCCTTGACATCTCCACCTATAAAAAAATTAATGACATCAGATTATGAGCGTCTCGATATCAAGTCAGTTTGGTCTGATGCATTTTCTTCTATCTTCAAAAGCAAGCGAGTTATTCAGGTGACCTTTTTATATTGCTCCACCCTGTAGGTGCAAATACACATCCAAAAACTAGAAAAAATTTGTATTCAACTGTTTATCACTATTACATTAAGTTGCATGCAATTTTATTAATTCTCTTCGACAGTGCAACCATTATAGGCGTGCAGTGTAGTACTTGTGTCAATCATTAGTTTGTAATTTGTACCGTCAATCATTGACGGTATCGAATTTACAGAACAATATATAATATATAATTCTTATGATCTTAAAACATGTTCAAACTGTCTAATAGATTTAATTGGTACAGATTACACAGAAATGGAGTAAGCACGTATTTTGTTTATGGACATTCGTATATTGCACTTTAACTTGAATAAAAAGTGTAATGGAAAGCGAGACAAAATTGCTTCGCCTTTAAGGTGTTACAGTTAGGTAATTTGTGCTGGGATTGTACCAAAAATCTGACAAAAGTTAAAAAAATTAGACAAGTTTCACGCTTTCAATACAAAAATTAACTTTTTCCAATTAAAAGATTGGGGTAGCATAAATTGAAGAATGAAGGGAAAAACTTTGGTATAACCCCTAGAGAAATGTATAAGGAACAACATAAGCGTTGGGTGAGCATGATTAGTCACTTAGTTGTTGAGTTATACAGGGTGTCCCGTAACTGGTGGTACAAACAAGCAGGGGGTGATTCTACGTGAGAAAATAAGTCGAAAATATGGAATAAATTTTTTTCATTTCACGTCTAGGTTCCGAGAAAATCGGGGTTGAAAATGCAGTAAATACGCGTGCTATTAGATAGGAATCGTCTGACGCGTCTGATCATGATCAACCAATTCTACTTCTTGCATATATAATACTAAAGCACGCAAACCCAACGGACGTTTAAACACGATTTTCTCGGACACGAGGCGTCGAATGAAAAAAAATTATTCCATATTTCCGACTTATTTTCTCACGTAGAATCACCCCCTGCTCGCTTGCACCACCAGTTACGGGACACCCTGTATAACTCAACAACTAAGTGACTTTGTCATTTCCATGAATTTCAGTATAAAATTTTGGGGAAGCAGTTTTAGGATTTATACTTTTAAAAAATACCATTAAGAAAATAGACTTTTTGGACCAGTTACACGACAATCCCCACTCAAAACATTCCTCTTATTGAGATTAATAAAGAAAACTCGACAGACAAAAGTGGATCCTTGTGGCACTCAAAAGTGATTTGCAAGTTGCACTACGTGATCTGCTACGGCGGCGTGTTACACGATGCTGGTATTAATAGAGGGCTATTACCTTCTCCATAGATCACGGGCTTGTTAAAGCAAAGTATCGCGATAAATTCGTTCGGTCTCTCGAGACGATATTACGCGGGTTGTTCGGCAGCCGAAGTCGGTCGCAAGATAGTGCACTCTCCGCCGTATAAACGTAGAAGTCTTGAAATATCCCCGCGTGTGTTTGCCGAATGACCCATCCGAGATTTCCTTGCTGGCCGTCGCTCTGGGGCCCTACTGTTACCTTTTGAATTTCGAAATGGAATTGTGCGGAGAGCAGATAACCGGATGGAAGGATATTGAATCGAGCAGGAGTCATGTCTACGTATTTACCGAGATCAGCGGGCCAAAAGAGGAAAACGTTTCTGTCTTACGGCAAGAAAATGTTTTGATTCCGCGATGTCGACAGATTTTTCTTTCCGCGCGTCCCCTCTCGAGACGCGAGCAAATAACCTTAAGATTTCGAGATGCAATATGTGAGTTTCAACAGTCTGCGCGTTTTTATGGCTCCGCAGCGACGAGATATTGCCCGGACTTTTAGGGGATCCAACGAGTTGCGATCTTTTTGTTTAACTCGCGTAAAGAACGCCGCGCTCCAAGAAAAATGGATTTCTTGTACGTTCCACTGCGAAGATCCTTTTTTTCCAGAGCTGCAATGAATTGCTTATGGCGGAAACAGTCTCGGGAACTGTTACGCACTAGTCCAGAGCTATCTCGGGCTACTTTTCCCTCAGATAATCGTTTCAGCAAACACGATACGAGTGTTGATGATATAATTCAATGGAAAGTCAAGTTTTGTTTGCACAAGATGCTCCGTAAATCATACGGAGCGCACATTTATTATAGTGCTTCTGGATAAATGTATTTTGATCAAACTCATCGACTTGTCAATCTAGTTATTTAGATATTTGGTTGGGAAAAATTATTTCGTCAAGCATAAAGTGCAAGCGATAGGATGAAATTCGACATACAGTGGCCCATTAAATGAGAATAATTTGTTTAAAATTGCACCAAACGACTCGGCTTTCTGTTAGCAATTTGAAGCAATGGTTTACTAAATGGCGTGCAAAAAAGATTTTGCAAAATTGCAATTGGTAATAATTACATGAAAAAGGCTCTTAAAAGTATTTTAATTCAGTTCGTAATGAAAGTTTAAAATATGCGTCTTGAAGACCTATGTTAGTTATACATGTGCTGAATATTTAAAGTTGTTTTTCAAGAGAAAGACTTACGATCCATGGTTCCTTCAAGACTTTCGTTCCTCGATGCATTAAAGAAAATTTTGACCGTGAAAAAAGGGTCAAGTTTGCGGTCCATTTTTTTTAGCAGACCTCCACCGATCCAGAGTCATAATTTTTATACATCCTGTACAATATTTGAAATTAAAACAGGCCTGCAGTCTTAGTACACCATTTATTTTTTGGCTACTTTGTCTAGACATCGTTGAGCAATTCCATTTAAAAAGGGCCAATTTAGCCGGTTTGAAGCGACACTTACGTTTATGAGAAAATTAAAGCCTCACGGTACGACTCGGAGGAACAGTGAACTACTGTCGGGATCGCTACGGGCTTCGTCGCTACTTAAGGTAATTAAACGTGCAGTGTCACGTAATGGTTCGACTTTAATTATGCTGACAACGAACGCGTCCTTTTGATCAGTCCGTTTCGGTGGGAGGCTCCTCGAGAAAGCGAACACGAATCCGTAGCAGCCAAACGAGTGGCCATTTACATTTGACTTGGTTCCGATATTTGTCTTTCTTCCTCTTTTTTAGTCGACCACCTTAGATCAGAACCAACCAGCTCGGAACTTGTTTGATGAACGCTTCAGCTCGCTGATTTGTGTTACTTTCCGCTATCTCCTGTATAAGTTGCCGTCAAATTTAAATAAAATCTCGGCTACGGTTCCTGATTGAGTTATGATAAGGAGATAGTGATTGATAGACCATTCTGAAAGCATTTTCTCCAATTTGTTGCTTGCCAATGGAAATAATGTCACGAAATTATCAACGCGATCGTCAACTATGTGTACTGTAGCGTCGCCGCGACAGAATTTAGTGATGTGTGGACTCAATAATCTTTAACATTCCCCGAATAATGTAATTAGTCATTATTCAATGCCATTCGTTTCTGACACTTCATAGGATTTTAAAATTTTGTTCCATAATGTTTTGGAACGGACATTTATGTTTCCACATTCTTATCAAGGAAAACATAAAATTGAAGATTTCGTTGAAACCCAATATTTCTTATGTTATTTTTAAAATATATAAAAATGACATTTCGCGTGTCATTGAACTTGAATATTTCCTTAATAATTTAAGAGAGTGTATCATGATGTGGTTTCAATCGCTTTTGAATAGAATATTCAACTTTCAATAGAATATATTAACTGTATCATAATATACAGGGTGAATCAATAAGAACTACTACTTAAAATTTGATTTTCTATATCTTATTTTGTCTAAGACATCAAGGTGACCTTGAGTGTTTTCAAAGGTTTTTCAATAGTCATCATTTTATAGGTCGCTGAATTCGTCCTTCCATCGGCAACAACGTAATATTTAAAAAAGATGCATTGACTTTGAAAAAACGCAAGGTCACCTTGATATTTTGGAAAAAAGAAATGTAAAACTATTTAATCCCGTCGTTACGCTCTAATAAACTAACTCGAAGGACCACTTTCATGGGGAAGGACTAATACAACTGGCCTTGGTAAACACAACTACAGTGGCGTGCAAAAGTATCCGGACACCCTTTAAAAACGAGTAACTTTTTCAAAAATAGTTCATACGGCTTGAGTTTCTTGAGATGTTAGACGCATTAGTTTACGAAGTAGCGTGTAAATAATTTTTTCTTAAAATTGCTATCAGTCGGAATTGCGACGAAAATAGTAAAGGTCACGATTTTTAACTTTTTAATCTGTGCCTGTAACAACAATTTAAAAGACGCGTTTGTAGGCCTAATTAAGTTATGTACATGTACAAAGTTTCATCGAAATCGGTTAACGTCGTTATGAGTTACAAACATTTAGAGCTAATTACATAAGGACAAAATTCCCTGGAAAGGCCGAAAATCTGCGACTTGCACCCTTAAGCTCCCATCTTGCAATGTTCGTAGCTCATAGCAACATTAACCGACTTCGATGAAACTTTGCTCGTGTATATAACCTATGAAGATCTACAAAAGGTATATTTTAAATTTTCATTACAGGCACTGATAACAAAAGTTATACATTATGACCTACTTTTTTCTTCACAATTTTAACCATTACCAATTTGTGTAAATAATTATTTACACGCTACCGCGTAAACTAATCCGTCTAACATCTCAAAAAAACTCAAGCCGTTTGAACTAATTTTGAAAAAATTATTCGTTTTTAAAGGGTGTCCGGATACTTTTGCACGCCACTGTATACATATATTTACATGGACTTGAACTCCACAATAGAGTTACCGTACAAATACAAAATATACTATGATGTGTCTAAGTGAATGCAGTCTAATTTGAGAATTAACCTCTTTGCCTGTGTCTAAACTATACAGGAGAGATCGATGTGATTATAGCGAGGATCTCGTTAATTCTGCTTGAGAGACCGCGAGTTAGCCATTTTAACTCCTCGATCCTCCCTTCTTTATCAATAACTTGTCCCTACTCCAGGGACATTGAGGATGGGCGGAAACAAAAACTAAAGACTCAGAAACGGGCTCAACAAATCGCAAGGGAGCGGGCGGTGCAAAACGCTCAGACACACGGGCAAAGAGAGGGGGTGTTCGCGACACTACCAGGGTGTCCAAATTCGAGCAAGCCGAGACCTAGGGAATCCCAGGCATCTGGCAGCGATACCGCGCTATGGTCCCGAGTGCCCAGCCGCGCCGAGCCGAGAAAAACTAAACTATGAAATGTGCAGATGTTTTATGACAATTGCATTAACAAAAAGAAACGGTGACAAGCCCATGCCGCAGCCAAATTGCAAGAGTCACGTACCGAGTAAAAGACACAATAGCGATGGCCCTGCCATAAAACATCGCCTGAATCTAGCCGCTACAAATACTATAAAATTGTATTCGTTCGATGCGTTCTTTTATATGTTACATAATTCATTAAAAAGTTTTTTGATACAACCAGTAGATACCGAGTTATTTTAAATAGTAGTTATTACTGACTCACCCCGTATCTATTTGTTATTATTATCATTTTTATTGAATCACCAAAAGTGCTGATAATATCATTAAAAAATCACAACGCTGGTGAACGTAACATTAATTACATTGGAAGCTGTTCAATAACTAGGAAGTATTCCTTTTCATACAATCAATGTAATGTAAGAACTCAAGAGCTTACAATTAAGCAATCATGTTCAATAAATAAAAAGTACCGCCTGCAGGGAAATGTTGCAATAAGTTTGAATCAATTCTATAAGCACATATTAACACTTAGCCGACCGATCGGGTAGATCTACCCATTTCCAAGCTAGTCGGTGGCCGACCGATCGGGTAGATCTCCCATTTTGACCTGAGGAACACTTCTTTCTCTATAGAGCTTCTTATTTCTGTAGAGTACAAGATATAATAAATAATTGCATAAGTTCACATGTTTTGAGAGATATCATGCACTGAAACAATATTAAAATATATTACTGCTTTCTTGTTCCATATTTGAGTTATGTTGTTTATCCTTAGTCATCTTTACTGTTCTTAATTTTCTGACTCTATTACCTATACTTTTTGAATAACCATTAAAAAATAATTATTATAAACATTTAATTTCGAATTTTGTATAAGCAATATGTGAAATCGTTGAACGAAATAGTTACCGTAAGATAAACTTGATCACATAAATAATTTTCGGACGTTTTTGATTTCAAATAGCGAATTTCAGTCCGTGCTACTTCAGAAAAATGCGCGGTGGACAGCGCAGTTTGGCTTTCCCGAGCGCGGTGGAAACTGTTCAGGTCTCTATGGCGCGTGCGGTCGGCTAACTGTTAAGTTATTCATATCATTAGTTTAACCCTTTGCGATCGGCAAATTTCTCTGACGGGAATACCAGATACTCGGAGCAAATTTAGCTTTCCGGAGTTATTTTTCCCTAGCGATAAGTGAGCTAAAGCAAATACTTGGATATTAAAAAACATGTTGAAGCTAATCTATTGTGTTTAATAGTACATATACAATAATACATACAAAGCAGAAATTTTTGTAATTTTTCAGATGCAATTGCAATTTTTTACAAATTCAGACGATCATGAATAAGTTCATGCCGCCATGGTGGCGACGCCGATCGCAAAGGATTAAAGGTTGAAAACCTTCATTAAATGATTGAAAAAAATTCCACGAAACTGTGACAAAAATTGAGAAAGCTTGAATGCTGCATTCGAGGTTTATATAATTCACAGCACGGTTCAAATTACCGGAAATCATGCGACGAGTCTGGTACTATTATCTATCTAGCTTACTCCCATTGTATTTGCTTCTTTTCTACGTCCACGCTTGATTTGACGGTATCTGATAATTATAAAACAGCTATGCTGCCTGGTTACAAGATATCTGTCGCAATGTAGGTGTAATATGCTTCGCCGGAGAAAGGTATAGTTTCATATTACATAGTATAACCAGATTTCTCCAAGTTAGAATGTCACTTTGTACTCACTACATGTTTTGATACTTAATATAATTATATATTGTTAGAATAAGAGGAAATATTTTTTTCTAGAATGGATATAATATTTGTTATTTCCTTCGTATCCAGCGTTACACGCGAGTATTTAATATACAGGGTGGAAATTAGAAAGCGCTACAGACGAATATTTCCAAAAATATTGATTATACTAAAAAATGTTTCAGATGAAAGCTGTTCAGTACCGAAGGGGTCATCATGTGATGGGACTTTTATTTTTACCGGTGGACACTCCAAGGTAAGGTGAAGGTCAACTTTCTTTTTTTAAATGCAATAGTATGTTTTTTTATCTACCATCAAATAGTGCGTTTTAAGATGAGTTCAATTACCTATGACTCAAGGTCATTCAAGGTCAACTTGCAGGGAAATACAGAGAGGTTATGATCGTTTTATTTGTACGTCAGTTTAGTATGTGTTCAAAATTATTACCTCTTACTTCAATGCACATAACAATACTTTGTTTAACAAAAATTAACGAAAATACAAAGATGAACAACCGAATGTTTCTTTCATAAGAAAATGTTTAAAAATTACTTATTGGTGCTTCTTTGTTCAAGACAGGAACAAAATAATTATTTTCGGATGAAAACATCGGAAGCGAACATTTATGGACGCGGATGACTTCAAACAGATATTCCGAGCTTAACAGATCCAGTTAAGCTGTTCAGTACCGAGGGGGGTATCATGTGGTGGGACTCTTATTTTTACCAGTGGACACTCCAAGGTAAAGTGAAGGTCAACTTTCTTTTTTTAAATGCAACAGTATGTTTTTTTATCTACCATCAAATAGTGCGTTTTAAGATAGGTTCAATTACCTATGACTCAAGGTCATTCAAGGTCAAACTAGCAGTAAAATTCTGCATAATCTTTCGCAATATATAATACACATTTTATACAAACATCTTAACAGAAAATATATACACAATCTTTATATTGTAACATCGTCCCTCGACCCTCTGCAAACAAATGTCGATCTGAAGGCACCAATAAAAATTGTCATACCATTCAAAACAGTTTTCATAATATTAAATTCGTCTGTTTTATATAAATCACTAAAATTTCAAATATTGTATGAGAAAACAGGTTGAATTTTATGTGCAGGATGCAAAAAAGATTTCACAGAATGTCGATGTTCTTGATTGATAGCTATATCATGAAGTTAAAATTGCTTCGAGTGTAAAAGGTTAACTTTTTTCGGTGCATAATGTTTGAGCTTAACTAATCCTTCCACCGAATGCTGTTCGTGGACTTGAAGCGAGCAATTATTTTGTCACGGAGGAGACTTTGAGACTACTCCAGTAGTCCAGAAATCTTGTAACGATCGTGATAAAACAAAATGTCCAATGAAACAGTTATAGGTCCCCACGAGAAGACAGGCGGAGTGTACAACTTTAGGTGGAATCGTTTTAAAGGTACGCCTGTAAGTTCCATCCTATAACGTCGATGGCGTAACAACGCTGAAACTAGTCTTACAAATTCAGTTACTCGTTTTCATGGCGGAGCCGCGATCCGGTGTCTAGATGTGAAACGTAAAAAGGACCTTAACCCCTGACCGCAGGGTAGATGTAGACGTATAGAACTCCGGATGGCTCATTTCGAGAAACTAAGATCGACAAGAGTGGTACCTGTCGAGGGTTCCTGATGCCCGGGTCAGCGGAATGCGACTGAAAGGACGCTTTCAGGCAGCCTTACGAGCTTCTCGCTGGAACATATTGCGTCACCGGGCACATTATTACAACCATATGTTCCTTAATCCTGCATTATTCATGCCGGACGTAATAAACTCCGGGAGATCTGGTTTAATTAAATTTATTTTGAGTCATCGAAATTTTGTCTTCAACCGTTATACAAAATACTTTATAAATCAGATACTACTTGATTTGTTTCTATATCCTGTTAACAATGCTGCAAGAGAACAGTACACACAGAAAAGCAATTAAAGTTTTTTTTTTAAATGTAACCACAGATTTTGACTGCACGTCGATTCGTTTGAATATAAGTAAAAATGGTAAATGAGTACACAGAAAATTTAGAATGTATCCAATAATTTCAACTGTTTATTAATACCTACGTTTATACAGGGTGTTTGCAAAATCATAATACTAACGGTCGGGTGATGATTCTACATTAAAAAACAAGTCAATAAGAAGGCATAAAATTTTTTTGTTTAGCGTCTCGTTGTTGAGAATATCGAGTTTAAAGATACGTCGGTTTCACGTGCCATACAATTAGTTTACGCAGGAAGTAGATATAGTTGATCATGATCAGACGCGTCAGACGAATTGGATCTAATACCACGCGTATTCGCTGTATTTTCAAACTCGATTTGCTCAGAAACAAGGCGTCAATTGAAATAATGTTATTCTTTTGTTTCGACTTGTTTCTACGTGTAGTATCACCATTCGTCCGCTTGTACCATGATTTATGAGTGCATGAAGTGCTTTATATAAAATATATTTTCGATTACCTAGTACTCAATTAGTTTCTATACCCTGTCAAAAATGCTGCAAGAGAACGTAAACATTAAAATTAATATACTCAGATAAAATTAATATACTCAGATTAAATCATTGGATAAGTTCCCAATTTTCTGAGTATTCAGGCCTATATTTATGCAGCCGAAAGTTATAATTCGTCACGGATTTTATACGTTTGCGAGTGCATCAAATGTTTTATATAAAATATTTTATCATTTAGCTAGTACTCAATTGATTTGTATACTCTATCAATAATGCGGCAAGAGAATAACACATAGAAAAAGCAAAACTGCAGATGAAAGTCTGTATAAAAATCTTCTATAAATGAATCCACAGTTTTGAATTGAAACTTCTTTAGGCGCGTTAGGCGCAAAACCTTAACGCGGTTGGCATAATACCTCGACGCGGTAGGAGTAAAACCGATCTGGCAATGAAACGATGAAACGATGAATCGATTTAGTAAAACCTCGTCGCGATACGAGTAAAACCGATCTGGCAATGAAACGAAGAAACGATGAAACAATTTAGCAAAACCTCGACGCGGCAAGCGTAAAACCTCGACGCTGTAGGAGTAAAACCGATCTAGCGATGAAACGATGAAACGAAGAAACGATGAAACGATTTAGTAAAACCTCTATGCGGTAGGCGTAAAACCTCTACGCGGTAGGAGTAAAACCGATCTGGCGATGAAACGATGAAGCGATGAAACGAAATTCTATTCTATTAGCATATACGGTTGAAGGTTCGGCATTGCTTAATAAAGATTATGATGAAATTCCGATGATGCTAAGTGGAGATTTCAACGTGAACTTTGCATCGGAACAATCGAAATTACTAATAGAATTTTTTAGAAGTAAATTAAGATTGAAAATGGTAAATAATCCTAATGAAGCGACAACAAGATCAGGAACAACTCTCGATGCAGTATTTGCAAGACATTTAGACAAAATTGATTCAAGAATATTTATATCATATTTTAGCTATCACAAGCCAATCGTTTCAATAATAGAATCATAGAAAATTAAATGTCATAAAGTGTTAATAAAAATTCGAAAAAAATTAAAGAAAGAAGTTTCACTTTAGCCATCTGGTCTAAGCACACACCAATTTTTTTATATTGTTCGTCGATTCGTTTGAACATTTGATAAATATTGATTGAAATAAACAGATGAAAATAATAAAAAATATATTCATTGATAAGAACAAATAATATGAAATGGTCTTAGCATAGTTTATGATTGGGAATAAGTGAAGACAAAACAAGGAAATAAGATAGCGAGGAGACAGATTAAAACAGAAGGAAAGCTCTTATACGAAGAATAGTGAAATATTCGAAAAACGTGTCGGCAACTGTAAGTTGAAAGAATCCTTCCGCTCGAGAAGTTTAATTAAGGAGATGACCCAAAGCGCTCGTAAGATCAGGCCGAGTGGTAGCATAGTTGGCAAAAGCTAAACTCCGATGTTATCTTCGCGAACGATCGTTAACCGGGACGAACGGTCGCGTGACTATCAAATGTCCAACTTCAACTCGAATCGCGGGAATTGCCAAGAAAACCACTTCGGGAGTGAAGAGGAGCACTTGTGGCTTGCGATTTGCGGAACCACGTAGAGTGTCTTTCGTTGACGAATAAAAGATGCAATAAAGCAATGTTATACCTGGTTTCTCGTCACCTACGTATAATGTTTCGGATTGTGCAATCCGCACCGGCCGGACAACAAATCCCTTGCCGTCTACCGTTATTGCTATTACTCGCCGGCTAATTGCGAATCGTTAGACATTTATACCATACTGGGATCTCCAAGAACTTGTAAAATGCAAATTTTATTGAAATAAGTTCCGGCAAATTACATTTTTACTTCTTTACGTGCTCCAGCGGAAACCTTAATTTGCTGAAAGATCCGCAGTTTATTCGCTAGTTAACAATTGCAAAAATTTAAGATTCAATGGTATAGTGTTAGTAAAATTATTCTTTATTTATTTTTATTATTTTACTTCTTCATTTAGAAATCGATACTGTCTACACGGAGGTGAGCATATGTTAAATCTGAAACTTCTGTGCTCATTTTTAGATGCCAGACAAAAGCAAAAATGAAAATATAATGTTTCGAAACAAATTATTGGCACAATAGTTGCCGTATACTGTAAATTGAAAGGTAATAATCAAAATTTTGAAGGAAATTGTTCAGTTTCTGGTATAGAAAGTAAATATCTGTTATTGTGACTCTGGCTAAATAAAAATTGCCTTGCATATATTGTTATAGTTAATAATCAGAGAAGGCAGTGTGTAGTTAGATAAACGAAGGGAGCATAAAGTAGCACAATTACATGACACGCTACGAAAGGGTTAAGTGCAGTGCACTTATTTCATGTTACTAGTAATGTTCTATCGGGAACCGTCTCTCAGAGTGCATTATTCACAGGATTCGAAAATTAACCACACGGCTGAAACTGTTCATCGTTCGGGAGTCCCTTTTCGTGGAGCACGGTCAAATTTTTATCATCCCTAAAAGCAAGTAAAACCCAATAAAAACATGCGCCATAGCGTTTCCATCCCTTTTGATCTAGCTTTGTGTATTTTGCTTTCATGAAATATTACCGTCCACGCGAGGCTCCCCATACACGGGGGCCCTCCTTTTAACGGCACCTCGACTGTGACAGTGTCTCTGTATCTTGATACGATAGTCGTAGCCAGTTAGGGTGGTTCTTCACGTAAACCTGTCGCAAATCGTTGGCAACCGGTCGCGACAAGCTACTGCATTTTGTAGGTCAACGCTAGTTTCACCATGAGGACGGTTGACATTTCCCTGAACGGAGGGGGCAGGAATGAGCGGCAAAGTGTGAGATAGTCGAGAGCCAACGCGGGTTGTACGTGTCGCGAACAATAGCCCTGAGGGTACACGGCAACCTGATGTCACTTCCTGCGTCGGTGAAACTGCCCTAATTGTCCTCAACTGTACTCACGGCCCGCCCACGCCATCCCGGCTGACGTTCACGTTGCGAAGCTTTTCGTTTCTTTGCACGTTATATTTTGGCATGCAGAGTTTACCCCCGGCTGAACCCTCGCTACGAGCATCCTAAAACAACGATTACGCTAATTAATCCTGATAAATAAGAGCGCGAATTTGTTAGAACGTCTAACGCACACGCCATTGCGAACGGAAACATGCAATCAGAAAATTAAACACAATTATTGTCTTACAATCTAATCTGTAGTATTTTTGGTAAACCTTACGTTTAGGGAAGGATGCTCCGATGACCTTGACCTTGACATATGTTGTTGAGGACAACATTCTGAACAACTTTTGTCATTACAACTACCCGGTGCTCGGTCTCAGTTTTCGAGATATTTGCGAAAAACTATTGCTAATAGCAAATCAATAAAATAAACCTGTTCCGGGGTCGCATCTGTTTATTTTTTGTTTGTAAACACGTTTTGGGGATGAGAAGCGACAATACCACACACACCCACCCAGTGTTTCTAAAAAGAAGGCTTTCACATTATACAATATAAAATCTACTGAGACGAATACAGCATACATGTATTATATTATCGCATTTGATAGTAAAACAAAGTGCAAAACGTAACCCAGACCTAACCCAGACCAATACAGCATACATGTATTATATTATCGCATTTGATAGTAAAACAAATTGCAAAACCTAACCCAGACCTAACCCAGACCAATACAGCATACATGTATTATATTATCGCATTTGATAGTAAAACAAATTGGTATTGGTTTCAGTTGATTTTACATTGTTTCATGTGAGAACCTTCGTCTCAGAAACACTGGGTGGATGTGTGTGGTGTCGTGTGTTGGTTGGGACTAGGTGGCGCGGGGCGGAGAGCACGCAGACGAAATTATGAGTATCTCGAATAGTATCTATATCAAACTGAGAATTTTATTGTGTTTAAAACTCACGAGACTTGCAAGTAACGCACAGGTGTATACCCTGATCGCTACTGGCCCGCACTGGATCGCACATGGCTCACATTCGGATGTATGAGTTCTTGCTATGTTTATTTATCTAAGGTGTAGCTCATTCGAAACTATGGTAGCCTTACGTAGCCACGAAGAATACAGAAAATTCAATACAGTACTAGCAATAGTTTTTCGCAAATATCTCGAAAACTGAGACCGAGCACCGGGTAGTTGTAATGACAAAAGTTGTTCAGAATGTTGTCTGCAACAACATGTGTCAAGGTGAAGGTTATCGGAGCATCCTCCCCTGAACGTAAGTTTTACCGTATTTTCCTTTACGATCGTACGATAAAAAATATTAAATTGTTTCAAATCAAAAAAGTTATTTATTGATTCTATCCTTAAGTTTCGGATTTGAAGAAACATTTTCGATTTAACGTCGATATTAATTGCTAAATACATCATGGATAACATTTTTATTTATAACAAAAGTACCATTGATATTTTTACAACCATATCAAAAAACTTATATGAGAAGGTCAGACGAATTTGATTTTTAGTGACACGGTACAGAAAAACAGTATTAGAAAATTTTAAGTAAAATTCATTTCTGACAGGCTCTGTGGCTGAATGTGTCACTTACATAACACGTCTATATTTTTATAATTTTCGTTAGCATTTAGGAGTATTATTATTTACAGTCTTCAATAATGTGATGTAAATTAAAAGTGATAGATAATAACAATGGAAGAGGTACAGTTAATGTTATACAAGTAGAAGCGTCGTTGCAAGTAGAAGCAGACAGCAAAAGTCAGACACGGTAATGTAATAGGTGTGCAATGTAATGAGCAGACGGCGGATGTTTATGCAAAATAAAAATTCTGTGCGCCAACTGTAAGGGACTGGAGCCAGATAAACATTTCATTCTTACTTTAATAATTTTAATACGCTGAGAATGGTAGATTGGTATTCTAAAATATTGTTTAACATTTTTTTTAATATTCTTAAATATTCTACTATTTTAAATAGTACCTACACATTTTTTATATAAATGCATAAAATCCGCTGTAAAATAATAGACAATAACAATGGTAGAAGTACATATACTATCATACAATCACCAGCGTTGTTCCAAGTAGAAGCGGGCAGCAATAGTCAGACACAGTAATAACCTAGGTCCAAATTTCTAATCAATAAAGTTGATTTTTCATAACATTAGAGAAGCTAAAAATTGTAAAATTATATATTGCATAAATGTAATTTCTTTCCATCGAAATAAATTATATTAATAAATTTGATTTCGGCGCAAAGGTATATATTGCAATAGAAATATGGTTAAATTGCTATTCAAATTTTTTTAATTTTTCTCTTAACTGTCGGTTTTAATTGACTCGTGTAGATACGTGTTAAATAAAAATAAAAATATGTTTCCCGCATTTCTGTTCCAACTACTATTATGATGTTAATGCTATCTGACACGTCAGTGAAAGAATTTCATTAATATAAACGTGCGTTGTAAAACGCGGGGATAATGACTGTTTTTATTGCTGCATAGATTAACAGAAAACCTGGTCGGCTTTTCCTGTCGGCGTGTTTGAAGTTACACGTTTCGGTATTATGCAGTAAAACAGTCAACTGTCGCCTCTGTCACGTAGTGCCTGATAAATGCTTTTGAGATAACAAGGAGTCTAATCAAAGGAGGACAATAGGTGTTGCCTATCTTGCGTCGCGTCGGAGCGAATTTTGCTGCCGTTTCGCGCCATAATACGATATTCATGAGCCGATTATGACATCACGTAGCCGTATAAGCAGGACACGGTGATGAGTTATTAACTTCCATAATCTAGCAGAAGACCGTACGATGGGAGAGAACATTGTCAGTCGTCCGGAGCACGTCGATTACGGATTAGCATCCACAATTCATTCAAAGAAGGTACGTAATTAATTCGTAAGAATTTCGCCTGCGTAAGTGAAGTGCTTCATTAGAAATTCAAATACAATTTCCAGGATTATTACTTAGAATTTTGAATGGACTCTGTGACGAAATCATTAACGTGTCCTGGGAATTGAGATATTAGAGTGACTGAATACTATATTTATTCGCAACTAGGGTTTGCAATACCGGACCCGAAATACAGTACCGGTATTCGGTATTTGTTTGAGCGTTATACCGGAATACCGGAATACCGGTATTAGGAATTTTCAAGAAGGTACAAAAACACAGTTGTTTAATAGAAAAAAACATTAACTGATTTATTAACTAGATATTTTTGAAATTTGATTGTAAAAAACATAAAGCATATATTGAACTGTCCTTAAGCCTGGAACGTATTTTTCTGCAAAAGTTACTTACAATTCAAAATGCTCTTTCCACATCCACGCTGGTTAGTGGTACTGTTAATAATGAGCGATATACTTTCTCTAAATATTTGCCTCGATGTCCTTCATCTTCTAACAACTCGGTCTCTCGTCTGACGGTTTTGGATAAACCTATTTTATGTATTATTTTTGTATTATTGTTCGTGGACATTTTTTTATTTATACCTAATTGTAAATTCTTCTCGAGAGACAATTCTTTTTCGATATTAACATCAACATCATCTTCAACGAATTATTCTGGATAGGTTTGTGTTTGCTTTTCATAAATGTTTTTGTGGAAATTGACGACAAACTTAATTAAAATTGACCTTGTTAACTTTTTTCTTCCTTTTAGTTTTCTTGATTAAAGTCGTTACCATTATGTAAATACCTTAAAACATTTTATAGTTCACTATGCCTTTTCTGCATAGGAATTTTCAGTGCACTGTATAATTCCTCAGACAGTGGCATGTCCTGATATTTAAGTGATTGCAACATAAAATACATTGTTGCATTCGCTGTTAATAAGTTGGAATCCTTCCGACATAATGCTTCCACAGCCAGCTTTATTGGAAGCAGAGCTGATACAGTTTATGATATTAAATCGAATTCACTATCGGAAAAATTAATTTGTAAATTTTAAATAAGAGTAGATACCTCAAAAAAATATTTATTATTTATAGCTAATACCGAAAATACCGATATTTTACCTTAGCAAATACCGGTTTCACAAAATTGCAAAATAGCACGAAATACCGGTATTCGGTATACCGGTGTACCGGTATTGCAATCGCTATTCGCAACTTTCATGAGTATACGATCGAGTACTGCAACATTTTTTAGTAGACGTTAAAAAACTGTTTAGAATATTCGAACTTAATCAAACTGTTATCTTAGAGTTATCGTGCATCTGTCGTAAACAATTTACATGACAAGTACTCCCGTGAATATTTTTCCTGTAAAATTATCGATCAATACTGCAGAACGTGTGTTGAAGCTTTTCTCTTGTTCTCAAGAGAATAATTAGCAGTTATTTTGACTAGATTGCGGATCATTATGCATTGAACAAATTCTGAAGTACTGGGAAATGTATCTGTTTGTATAAAGTATTGTTGTATACATTTATACTCTAATGAGTTACACAAGTATTATACTAATTGACTAATCTTAAAGTAGCGACAATGATTTGAATGATAATATTATAAACAATACCTACATACAATAATATAATACTATATAAATAAGGGTATAAACCCTTGCATAAATAAGTCAAGTATATAGGGTGGAAATTATAAAGCGTTACAGACGAATATCTCCAAAATTTTGATTATACACAAACATTTTTCAGATGAAAGTTGTTCAGTACCTAGAGGGTCATCATGTGGTGGAACTTTAAATTATTCCCGGTGGACACTTCAAGGTGAAGTGTAGATCAACTTTCTTTTTCTAAATGCAATGATATATTTCTTTTATCCACCATCAAATAGTGCGGTTTAAGATGAGTTCTATTACCTATGACTCAAGGTCATTCAGGGTCAACTTGCAGGGAATTGCAAAAAATGTATGATCGTTTTATTTGTACTTCAGTTTAGTATGTGTTCAAAATTATTACCTCTTACATCAATGCACATAACAATACTTTGTTTAACTGATTCTCTAACTTTGCTCAATATTTAAACATTTATCTTAGCATTTAGCAATTAGAAAATACAAAGATGCACAACCGAATGTTTCTTTCATAAGAAAATTTTTAAAAATCACTTATTGGTGCTTCTTTGTTCAAGACAGGAACAAGATAATTATGTTCGGATGAAGACATCGGAAGCGAACATTTATGGACGCGGATGACTTCAAACAGATATTCCGAGCTTAACAGATCCAACGAATAGCACAGGAGCTCAGGCCACCTTCGGAAGATCAAGCAAACACAAGAAGCAAACGTCTTCCCGCGAGCTAAGCGATTTCTAAATAGAGCCCTTCTGTCTCCTCGAATCCCTTCGAATTGACCTGGAATTGCGTTATTTTATATTTTCGTGTCACAAGCTCTGGCCACACGATGTCGTTCGCCTTTTACACTGGCTGTTACCTAGGATAGAAGGTCCCGGAAATTTGAATAATCCTTATATACGAGCGTCCTGGAAGACGTTCGGCGGCCGTTTTCGTGGTCATTCGAATTTATTCGGCGGAGCACGCTACCTCGGACCATGCGATTCGGTTGCGAATGTAGCAGTTTTAAGATTCGACCGAAAGGTCGTCACATCGGAATGGCCACATTTCTTTGGACGAACTGGTGTAACATATTTCTGTCGAACTTGTAGAATTCTGAATTATAACATAACCCCTTGCAGTATCACGAATCAGACTCGTGATCAAGACTTCGAACAGAATCTGCTAGATATGTGCAGTGCCTAAAAAAAGTATTGCCTCACCTTTTAAAACGGAATAATCTTTGAAAAGTTTGACCAAAATGCCTTGGTTTCTTTTAAATATTAGAAGAATTCATTTACTAGTTAATGTGAACAAAAGAAAAGATGAAAAAAGTGAAAAGTTAAAACATGCATTTTGTAGATCTAAGTAAGTTATGTACGTGCACAAAGCTACACGAATGAATTTTGAGCTTACGATTGATCTAAATCGCAGTTTCTTACAATTTTTGCCATGATCAAACATCTGTGGCTCATAACAACCTGTGAATCGATTTCGATGATACTTTTGTGGATATATATACTTCACTTTGGTCTACAAACTGTATGTTTTAAATTTTCATTATAGTCACAGATGAAAAAGTTAGAAATTGTAACAGTTCCTAAATAATTGCTTTCCACATTCTTCAGTGAACTTCCAACATATGAAAAAAAGAAAAAAAGGTAACTCGTAACCTTTATTTTTTTCTTCGCCATTGGGATCAATAACAATTTATAAAAAAATAATTTACGTATTATCGAGGAAATTAATCCTTCTAATATCTTAAAAAACTCAAGACTTTTTACGCTCTACATTTGTTAACTTCATCACTCTGTATCTTTGTATATCTGTATATATAAATGAAAATAGAGTTGCTTTTAGAAGCCGTCTGGAGCTTAACAGGTTCAATATTGCTCACATAAATGATGTCTGACAGTTTATTTCAGTGTAAGACACATACCTTGTTATTTACATTTAATTGAACATCTGTCGACTATTTTCAAAGATCGTTCTCACGGTTTAAATAATTGACGATGTTATTTAAGCAAGAATTCTTGGTATTTCGAGATTCAGAAATACATTTAATGCTCATTTTAAATATTTAGAGCCTTCCACTGTATGAATGTCTCTAACAAAAAGTCTTCCGCCTGATGCAAATAAAATAGAAATGCCATTAATGTCTGTCAGTGTACACGTTCTCTTGCAGTTTGTCGATTTTCTGTTTTGGTCTGTCAATTCGCTTCTCCATTACCATAAACGCACGAGCTCGAGAAAGAATCATGGCTCTAATAATTTAAAAATTAAATCTCGTTTATCAGGAAAACAGCGGTTCAAAATTGATATTATAACAAATACCATTAAAATGGAAATATATTTCTTAAGAAATTGAATAACGAGGAACGTTTACTTTGAAAGAATTTTACTTTTTGTTATGCAATACTAAATGTAGTTCGAACATGCATGTGTCAAATTTTCTGCATCGTTTATTAAATATAAAATATACGAATCAATTCGTTGTACTTAGTCAATGGTAGCTTCAATTTCATTTCAAATATTTTATCTCTCGAATTGGGTATGGACAATATCAACACTTAAAATGAAGGAACATCGTGGGATTGAATGATGATTTCGGTAAACTACATATCAGACACTTCATTCTTGTTGTTAACGATTGAAAAAATTATTATTCTCTGAGTAAGGGCGCTATGGTTTACAAAATATACAAAAATAGTCAAACGTGGAAGGAGCTAGCCAATGAACTGTCATGTCATCCGACAAACGATTTTGTTCCCCTGAACATTACTTGATACATACTCTAAAATTGCTATATTTCTAGGAACAAGAGGTCCAGCAAAAATGACACAAATTACTGAATGGAAGAATGATAAAGGGGTTGAAGTTCATGCTATAGAGAGCCTGAAATAATAAACGTCCTCGATGGGGGACGTTAGAAATTCGCGTCTCGAGGCAAAGTTGTAAGTAAATGAAATTCAGAGGGCCGGCTGCGAGGCGCAAGGTCTTTCGTTTGCATTATAATACGAGAAAGAGAAGAAAAGACAGGGGGTGGAAACGTACGCAGTAAAACATACGGTTCCCTTTGAATACTTGGCGGCCGGAAGGTCGTGACGCGGAAGTCAATGGCGGCAGGCCCATGGACACGGGCAGGGGTAGATTAAACATTTTTGAGTCGCGTCATTAAGCTTGGTAATAACGAATTTCATTGCTCCCCCACGCCCACGCCGGTTGACTTCAGCGCCCGGCCCGCCAACTTAATTACTTTCTCGCTCTAAGGGCTTTAACCTCTTCCCTCATTTGCTTTAAAACGCCGATCCCACTCGGAAGAACGCATGGACGCTGCCCTAGGGACCACGTTTTTTTCTGGTTGGCATTCATTGCTTTCTTCTTTTTCCTGAAGCTGCACCTGCTTCTCGAAACTTTTCTCCATTCTTCTGTTCCCCACCCCAAGCCCTGGTAAGAACGATTTTTTGGTAATTTAGGAACTGCAGATTGTGTGACGATGCATGATAAATGAAATGGTTTGATTTGCATCTACCCAGGATCAGTATTTATTACTTCATCTTTAATTAGGAAAAACCTGTATGTATACGTTTCATAAATTTATAACGCGTGAACGTCTTCAAGAACGTGTGAGGCACAATTTATAATGAGATGCAGTAACCTTTCATTTTAATTTTGACGAATAATTAAATTCATACCGGTTTACTTAATTTTTATTTTATGATTTGATTTTTATATTATACATTAACCTCGTACCGTATTATTTTGCAGCTACAATGTTTTGGAACTTGGAGTCTGATTCAGTATTACAAGGCATATGCATAAATTCGAAGGATATCTCATGTACATACAGTGAAGAGCAAAACTGAATCAGCACCATTTGAAACAGCATAACTTTTTTAAAATTATTATAGATGACTTGAGTGTTCTTGAGAAGTTGGAAGGATTATTTTATTATAAGATGAGTAAAAAAACTTTTGGAAAAATTGCAATTAGTCGGAATCGTGGAAAAAATAGTAAAAGTTGACTTTTACGACTTTTTTATCAGGGCCTGTATTGAAAATTTTAAAAATTGATAATGTACACTCAAATAAATTATATATATATGCTGAAAATTTCATCGATATTGGTTGATTGGTTTATGAGTTATAAACGATCGAAAGTGGTAATAATTG
This sequence comes from Sphecodes monilicornis, assembly GCA_913789915.3. Taxonomy (NCBI): domain Eukaryota; kingdom Metazoa; phylum Arthropoda; class Insecta; order Hymenoptera; family Halictidae; genus Sphecodes; species Sphecodes monilicornis. Next base: position 13,441,854 of record OU565292.1, read on the forward strand.
CAGTTATTAGTCGAAAATCGTGATAAACTGCAATTTTTACCACTTTAAATCGTTTATAACTCATAAACCAATTAACCAATATCGATGAAATTTCCAGCATATATATAATTTATTTGAGTGTACATTATCAATTTTTTAAATTTTCAATACAGGCCCTGATAAAAAAGTCGTGAAAGTCAACTTTTACTATTTTTTCCGCGGTTCCGACTAATTGCAATTTTTTCAAAAGATTTTTTACTCATCTTGTAATAAAATAATTCTTCCAACTTCTCAAGAACACTCAAGTCATCTGTACTAATTTTAAAAAAGTTATACTGTTTCAAGTGGTGCTGATTCAGTTTTGCGCTTCACTGTATGTATACTAAAATGTATGTAGAAAAGGTGATTCTGAAAAAGGATTTTATTTTTACTTTTGTAACTGAAATAATCTTATTCAATTGTATATGGCATTTATTACTACAAAAAACGTTGTTTCTGATAAGACTTTTATTTTTATGTTGCGTAAGCATCTTGAATGAATCTTTCTAATTATTTTGTGGCACTTATAACTACTAAAATGTTGTTTTTGAGAAGAAATTTGTTTTGATTTTGTTTCTGCAGCTTCGATCATTTTTGTCGATTTTATACAACATTTATCACCGTCCCTTTTCTTTCTTTAACATTTAAAATACTCGAATAGTACATTACCGAACTTCGTAGATTTGAAACATTTAATACGAATCCAAATAAAGTCATTAAATGAAATTTTGTAAAAATTACGTTTCGTTTTCTCGCTTTATAAATCAGTTCTGTATGTGTGCATTTGGTATTGCATTTCCATATGAAGTGAAGCATATCAAGTTCAGTGTAATGCGCGCAGAATGTGTGTTACAATATCATGGTAATCTATTGGCAACATTCGAGTTTGCATTCATAGCATTCCTGTAGCTAATATCGAACCGAGGAATCTTGAAGTTTTGCATCAATTGTCGCCGGATAACGTGGAACGAAGTTAAGAGACGAATAACGTTACACAAGCCACTGGCAGAGAGGAGAGAGGAAATTTCCCTTTTCTTGCAATAAGATCTGCAAACGCGGTAGAGGATATAATCTCACTTTACAACCTGTGGAGGTGTACGCGCATAATATCCTCAATATGTTCGCTCGAAGATCTGATAATTCCACTCGGATCTATTACCGGATTTGATAGTGAAAATTGGATTCGATATCGATCTGCCTACACAGACAACTATTGAATATTAAGAGCCACTTTATAGGAGAATTGTAGGGAATCATTGAGGTTGAATGGAATCATTGGATATCGATCCCCGAAGGCTTTGATTCCACAATGAAGATTAAAGCACTCGAATTTTGTGGCGCTCCATTCTTCGTGTAATGTAGAAAGTTAATTATAAATTAAAGTTAGAATTGGATGGGCGTAATTCGTGTATAAATCTCAAGTTAAACTGAAGAATCCTCTCTTCATTATTACTCTTTATTTAATTAAAGAAATAAATCTGTATATAGACAACTTAACTGGATAACAGAATTAAATATGGTAATATTCATTTCACAACAAAAAAAACTGTAGATTCTCCCTTTTTATAATAAGATGAATTTTTATTTTTACAAGTAACTTAACTTGGTAACAACATTAAATATAGCGCGATATTCATTTTGGAATAAATCAAATATACAATTTTTGTAGAAGATTTCGCAGATTTGTAGACGACTTCACAGATTAATTTATTAAGTTATAACGATTGTATTGTGGTTATAATAAAGTTTATTGTATTCACAGTGCGGAAATAGTGAAGAAGATAGAATAAACCATCAAAGATTAGTTTCGGCAAGGAGGATCAATCACCTGCAGTTCCAAATCTTTAATACATTCAATTAGAGTTATATTTTCTTTTACTATATGGAATTTCGAGTAATACAGAAATGTGACATTTTTTACTGACTCCATTTTCGAACTCTTAAGGGGGAAGACACTTTAGAGCGCTCGAAAATCGGTGATTTTTAGGAATTTTTTTCTTAATAATTACAAAGCGGATCTTTTTCAAACTTTCTTGGTGTAATGTTCCATATTTAAACAATACAAAAATTGGACTACATTAACGATTATTATTATATTTCTTGTCGAAATATTTATTTAACTTCAGTTTGTGAACATTCTACAGCCTACAATTTTCATCTGAAAAAGAAAAACCAAAGTTTTTCTTAATCCTTATAAAATGATGTCGTCGATGAATTCAAAAATTTATAAACAGTTTCATTTTTCCATTTTTTTCTGCATTACAAAGCCGAAATTTTTTCGCGAAAATCGTAACTTTTTTGTTAAACCTCGACATTTTTGCATTTTTATGCTTTTTCCGGAATTTTTTTTTAATTTATCGACGACATAATTGTATAAGGATTAAGAAAAACTTTGGTTTTTCTTTTTCAGATGAAAATTGTAGGCTCGAGAATGTACACAAACTGACGATGCGGGCGGCACGGAGCTGTGGAGTTAAATAAATATTTCGACAACAAATATATTAATCGTTAATGTAGACCAATTTCGTATTGTTTAAATATAGAACATGACACCAAGAAAGTTTCAAAAAGATCCGCGTTGTAGTAATTAAGAAAAAAATTCCTAAAAATTACCGATTTTCGAGCACTCTAAAGTGTCTTCCCCCCTTAAGCCCAGGCTTTTATCGTGTGATTCTTAACATCCCTGTTTGACCAGTGAAAGTTATAAATATTATACGAACGAGTTGTGTTTCATGTTCTACATGTCGACCTAAACGACACTCTCGAGTGTGGAACTCACTAGTGGATACAGACTTGGGAGGAGCAACTCTCTGGCAGTAGATTCTCCGATAGACTACATTCGAGACTGTATCTCACAGTAGTCTACATATACTCATGGTACGTATATACGAGAGAGTGGAAGTAACTCTCGAGAGCGGTTATTAGACTTGTACTCGATGTACAGTATTGTACAGAGTGTATCAAAATGTTTTGCCATGGCTTCACCAGTTGATTCTACAGCTTTGAATCGGTGGAGATCTGTACAAAAAAGTTTCCGCTAAATTGACCTTGATGGAGAAGTTCAAGGTCAAATTTTCTTATTTTATCGTATAATACTCATCTCGAGGAACGAAAGTGTCATAGGAACCATGCGTCTCAAGTCAACAGTTCTTTTAAAAACGGATTTATAGTTTTGTAAACTATTTATTCCATTTGTCTTCAGGGTATCCCAAAATGGTATACACGTGGAGGAGATGATTCCTTTTTTTTTTTATTATAGTACCTTGAGGAGAAGCAATGAACATTTCCATACACAAGGGCAAACACATTCCTTGTTTCCGCAAATACTCAATTAGAATAGTACGCTGCACATCGAAAAGCTCATACTGCCATACTATGTGATTAATATCTTTATTGTGATAACCACATTGACACTTCGGATTGTACATGAGAAAATAATTTGAAAATATAGAACAAATTTTTTTTTATTTGGACGCCTCATTTTCGAGAAATTGGAGTTTGCCAATTCCCCGAACATGCGTGCTATCGAATAAGAATGGTCAGACGCGTCTGTTCATGACCTACCAGTTGTACTTCTTACAAACACTAGGAACGCGAACTTGACGGATTATCAAAATTGATTTTCTCGAAAACAAGGAGTCAAATGAAAAATATTCGTCTGGTATTTTCAACTTATTTTCTCTCATGTAGAATCATCCCCTCGACGTTTATACCATTTTGGGATACCCTGTAGATTCAAATAGTTTACGAAACTTTAGACTCGTTTTTGTAGAGACCAATATGGTTCATTTAAGACTTTTGTTCCTCCGAATGAGTACTATACGATGCAATAAAAAAATTTGACCTTGAATTTCTCCATCAAGGTCAATTTAGCGGAAACTTTTCTGTATAGATCTCCACCGATTCAAAGCTGTAGAATCAATTGGTGGAGCCATGGCAAAACATTTTGATACACTCTGTACATTCCGAAGATATACATAATATTGCGTCTTAAAATAATTTGTTTCTTCCTGTTCGGAAGAGGCATTGCTATTTTTAACGAATCCAATAAAATGTACCAAATATCTTTCTATTGAAGTGAGTATAAAAATATAATTTCTTTTTCGGTAATACATAACCATTTAATAAATTCGTATCTATTTATCAACTACATATTATTTATATTAATCCTTTCTCATTTTGTGTCATCGATCACCTGTTTCATTTCTTAACTTATAATGTGGAATGATTAGTCTTTTGAAACATGATTGTTTGAGTATTAAAGCGTTTATTGTATAATGTTTGTTATAACCATGATGTCAAAAAATCCAATAGGAAACTTACTAGAATGTTGGTGAAATTACTTTTTCGTATCACTATATTTTCCGTCATTTAACAGTTATTAGAACGGATTTGACAATGAGTATGTACATATTGTACATATTCTATTATCTATTTATAATTCAAGGAACAATTTCAAGCAGTTTTAGACCACATAATAATTTATCATACATTCTATTTAAAAAACTGACGTTATCCTCTGTTAGCCACGCTTTCGTAAAAACCTCCCTTGTACAATCATAAAAAAATTAAATCCAATACTACCTGAACGTATCAAATATTGAAACGAGTAAATAGGAGGAAGCAGACACAGCAAAGCAAACGAATATTTAATTTCTCTGAAAAAATTGTATAAATTAATTTTTTAGTTTCTATCTTCACTGATCTGACGAAATACCGAAGCACGTAGAATAATCGCTAGCCGTGGAACATTTAACAGCTATCGAACACTGTCGAAAAAAACACGTATTGTACTAAAATGACCGTACCTAAAGATACGCTAAAGGTAAACCAAACAACGTGGCGCCCAGTAAACAAGAAACTTCTTACGTCAGCATGCCGCCGCGAAAATGTCGAAAGCTGCGGGCTGGTTTAACGAGAGTTCGTTTAACAGCGACTAAACTTCCTTTTCTTCGTGTTTGCTGGAATCATTTCCAGCAGAAGCGATAGAATAAACAGTTTAATACATGTACAGTAGGTCACAGTAATATCCGCACACTTTTAAAAAACGATAACTTTCTTAAGACTGGACCAACTACTTACATTCTTTAAGACGTTACAAGAATTGGTTTAACTGCGTTTTGGAGAACTCTTTTTTCACGTTTTTTTTTACACAATCTTATAGATTCCGACGAGAAAACGCCAAAAATGAAAATCTTATTGTGCGGAATTCATTGGTTAAAAAGTTATACGCCTATAAAGTTGAACACTTTTAATCCTTTTTGACAGGTTAAAGCGCCGCCATATTGATATATTTGCTAGGTGATAAACATAAAATGGGATAAATACTTCCGAACAGATCCGTTAATTGGCAGCACAAACACGTACGTAATAATAACACATTTAATAAATCAAAATGCGAAACATTATACCATGTTCGGGCCGGCCTTCTCCGCTCCCACGATAACCTAACCCCAAACCATCTCGGACTGTACCTCCTTTTTGAAATCCTGTATGTGATTCTGTATATTTTAATTACTGGACACCGAAAACGACCGATTCCATAATTATTGTTATAAATTTTCATTCCGCAACGATGAGTATATTTTTAAAATTTCCGCAACAATCCACAATCCTGAGCACAAGTAATTGCTCCGTCTTTACTACTTGGCATGTTTCTAAAAACTTAAAATTTCTAATATTTGAACTAGCCATTTCAAAATCAACAATAAACTTATTAATAATTAATTTGTGAAAAACACTTGAAATTGCTTATGTTTACAAAGTATGCATAACTACTGAATTACCATCTAGCGCATACGTTCAGTACTATTTAACCGGTACCGCAAATATACCATACCATCTAACACATGAGCTGAACACTCACGATCTATCCAGCGCATGCGCCGAACAGACCTACCTACCTCTACCACTCAACGAATATCCAATATGGCGACGCTCAATACCTGTCAAAAACGTTTAAAGCTGATCATCTTTACACGCATATAACTTATAAACCAGTAAATTCCTAACAACCATACACACATTTTCGAAATGTCTACATCGATATCTACAGGATCACATAAAAAACAATTCAGAAAAGTTAAGAACACGGAGTTCTCCAAAACGCAGTCGAGCCCTGTATTGAATTTTCTCTCTTGGATTTTCCTGACAGCCGTCCCTCTCCGCCTCCTCCACGACCTAACCAGAACTCATTCTATTCACATGATTTTTCCATTACTAGATCAAATTCTGGATGATAGCTACAATGCAAAGATTATGCGAATAGAATGAGTTGTGGTTAGGCCGCGGAGGTGTCGCCACCACGCATACGGGAATACATGAGTAGTCTTTCAAAATTGGAAGCTCACCATATATAGAGTGAAACCGTGTCTTTTTTCTCATCCCCACAACGGGTTTACAAAAAAAAAGTAAACAGACGCCGCACCGGAGCAGCCTTACGTTGCCACGGAGCGTGCAACAATACGTAAAATTCAATACAGTATTAGCAATAGTTTTTTGCGAATATCTCGAAAACCAAAAGCGACCTCCCTATGTTAGAAAAGGAAAAAGTTGTTCAAAATGTCGAAATCTATAAAATATTTAAATTTCATCAAAATCGGAGATGAGTGGTACTTTCTAAATAATTACCGAATTAATTGACCATGTGACAAGAAAAAAAATGTGAAAAATTGCAATTGATCGGGTTTGCAGCCGGTTATCCGAGTAACATGGTGGACAGATCGAAATGCGCGACGTGGTTGTTTCGGTTTATTAATTACATAGGGGTCGGATGCGGTCGCGTAACACCGGCTGCGAAAAGAAGGGGTCGAACTGCGTGATTGGTGAATAAATCGACAGATTAAGCGAGGAAATTCTCCCAGGGGCAGAGCTACGATAGGAAAGGGGAGCGATGGTGGGGGGACGACCGTTGGGGTTCTCTCTCCGTGGCACACTCGCTACGGGGTTGACGGTCGCCCGAGAGACCGATGGTGGTGCGCAAGGGGCCGAAAGGAGAACCGGGCCGCGAGGCAATATTTTCACTTCGCTCTTGTTCTTTCGTTCCCTTTTTCGTCTCTCGTCGCGCGGCGTGGTTGACGGTCTTCGCCTCCATTCCCCCCGATTTCACACGTCCCGCTCGCTCCAATCGAAGTCCGGCTGAACGCCGAATGAAAGTCTATCGATCACCTTGCCCCGTGGCCGGATTTAATTCAATTCGAGACACGGTTGTCATCCGCGAAGACGGAGAAACGCGGTCGATGTTTTTCGAGTCATATCATGGGCTCGTACGTATTCAAGTGAAATGTTTCATTTATCTCTACACTCCCAATTAACTCTTTGCGCTACGATTTATTTTACGGTTACAGCGATTACAACTACTTCGTAGCGCCAAAGGTTGTAGAAGAAAGGTGACGTAAATAGATATAAACATCGATGACAGAAAAATAAAATTTTTTTCCTACTTCCTTCATTTTTACAGTGAGAAACGTTTTCCTTGATTTAAACGCAGAAAACTACCCCGCTAGTTTATTGTTATGGTAAATGGAAGCAGAGCTGATCATTATCATCTATTATCATCTAGCTGGCTCTATCTAGCGTATTCGCAGAATTTTCAAACTCTAATATGTCGAAAACGTGGCGTCAAATAAAAAAAAAATTATTATTCTATATTTTAGACTTCTTTTCTCGTGTAGAATCATCCCCTTCACGTTTATATTATCTGAGGACACCCAGTAGATATGTGAAATAAAATAGTTTACAAAACTTTAAAGTTGTTTTTTATGAGAATGGTTGAGTTTAGGTCCATGGTTCCTCGCGACTAGTACTAGACGATGAAATAAAAGAAATGTTGACCTTGAAAAAGGGGTCAAGGACAATTTTGCGGTCCATTTTTTAAATAGATTTCCACCGATCAAGAGACATAGAATCCCGCTGTGGTAGTCGAGACATATAATTTTTACACTCCCTGTACATGTTTAATTGATGTCGTTCGATATCTTCGTCCTACAACTCGTGGTTATAGTGCAAGGATTAAGTTATATTAACACAGTAGGTTACTAGCTACTGTTTAGTGCACTGGAAACGTTCGCGATTAACAATTGACAATTTGTGAAAAAATGACTCGTCATATGTGGGTGACGGAATTATTTTTCCATATTTAAAAATTAATTACTATTATAATTATTGTACAAATTCTGATTAATATCTTGAAAATGCAAAAAGGTTCAAGGACTGTTCAGTGTCATATATTCCGAATTTTCAATAGTTATATTATTAAATAAATTACATTGGTTTTATGAAGTTTTGGAGGTTGTTGCTTTGGCAGTCAAAGTGTTAAGAGATTTTCTGATAGAAAATAAGTAATGTTTAAATAAGCAAATTATTATTTCTTTGCCGATAATGTTATGTCGTCCATAGCGAAGTATTAAGTAACATTGTGATATGAATTGAAACTGGCAGGATCTCAAAAAAATTACATCATTTTATTTAATCCGTGTGCAAGAAAATTCTTCTTTGCATAGATTCATAATTACTAAGGGTCACGAAGACATCACGTTTTCAATAAATATTAAATATGATTACAAGTAATATTTAGAGACCCGTTAATTGTTTGTAACTTGCACGTTTTGCCAAGCACACTGGTAACGTTGCATTAAGGTGATGACTCTCAAGGTAGATCGAGTTCTTATCCGGGGATTCGCAACCCCCGTGAGGGTCGTGAAGGGTTTTCTTGGAAGTCGCCTCGACTATTTTTAGCTTTCATTATTTTTATAGGGAAACCGCGGTGAATTACGGTACCTATTTATTTCTAGTGATCAAGTTATCTCAGTCAACATTATTATGTTTACACCTACTACCTGAATCTTCCTGTGTTTGTATACAGGGTGTTAATTTTAACTCGAACAACTAAATTATTTCCGCTACTATTAAAAGTACGAAAAAAATACCTAAATGGGATGTACATGGTTTTAAGGCGTGCATCAGATGATACAAGAAAAATCCTTTGAAGGTCATTTTAACGGTTTTTTCAAGGTCACCGTATTTTTTTGCATATTAACATGTATTTTCCATAATGCAGTGTGGTAGTCGGCGTCAAGATGAGTTCAACGACCGACACAACATGACCTTGAAGTGACCCTGAAGGCGAAAAAATCAGTTTCAGTTTGTAGAATACAAATGTAATAAAACAGAAAAGGTAATATCGCCTTATTTTATTAGTTGCTCAAAATGTTGGCCGTTCGCAGCAAGATTATTATCTGCCCAGCTCGGTCACCCGATTTATCGCCACTAGAGTTCTTTTTGTGGAGAGCTTTAAAATCTACTGTTTATAACGAAAGTCCCACGACGCCAGAAGATATGAAGGAACGAATACGGAATGCATGTTGCACCATGAATTGCGGAAATGCCATAAGAAATGCCATTCAGTCATTCACTTCTCGTGTACAGGCGTGTCTTGCTGCGAACGGCCAACATTTTGAGCAACTAATAAAATAAGGCGATATTACCTTTTTCGTTTTATTACATCTGTATTCTTCAAACTGAAACTGATTTTTTCGCCTTCAAGGTCACTTCAAGGTCAAGGTGTGCAGGTCGCTGAACTCATCTTGACACCGACTACCACATTGCATTATGAAAAATACATGTTATTATGCAAAAAAAATACGATGACCTTGAAAAAAACCGTTAAAATAACCTTCAAAGGATTTTTTTATTACCATCTGATGCATGCCTGAAAACCATGTACATCCTATTTAGTTATTTTTCTTACTTGTAATAGTAGCGGAATTAATTTATGTGATCGAGTTAAAATTAACACTATGTATACAGGGTGTCCCACATAAATGGGAACACCTAAATATCTGTCGTATTTACAGTCCTATCAGAAAACTTCAGAGGACAAAGTGACACTATTGCAGGGGGCAAATATAATGGTAAAGAAAAAATTTTTTTATGTCGTGTTTTTTAATGAAATTTCAAGTTCATCGAGGTTTTGTTTAATGGAATAGTATATTTTTTTACGATAGCATGATAGACAATAAAAAACTGAATTTAGTGGATACCACCTTTGTGACCTTGAAATGACCTTGAGCAAGAATAATCATGTTGGAGCGGATAAATTTTAAACTTCCACATTTTTCGTGTTTCCACGTGTTTCAGCAAAGATTACGCGTTGTTTACGGCGGGTTGACCTTTACATATCATAATAAATGTACGAAATGTTGACAATCGTCATTTATGCAATATTGCAATCTTGCATTAAATGATCTGTAGACATTGTCGATTTCCTGAGACGTAATTGAGGCACATGCTGCAGTAATCCTTTGCCGCATATCCTCTGGCGTTGTGGGTTTATCTTTGTACACAATACATTTTATCTTGCCCCATAGATAAAAGTCCATTGGTGTCAGATCCGGAGAACGGGCTGGCAATAGAATTGTTCCTCGTAACCCAAACCAGCGTCCAGGATAATTCGTATTTAGCACCGTACTAGCAACTTTAGAATAATGCACTGGACAACCATCATGTTGAAACCCACAACGCCAGAGGATATGCGGCAAAGGATTACTGCAGCATGTGCTTCAATTACGTCTCAGGAAATCGGCAATGCCCACAGATCATTTCATGCAAGATTGCTATATTGCATAAATGAGGATGGTCAACATTTCGAACATTTATTATGATATGTAAAGGTCAACCCGCCATAAACAGCACGTAATCTTTGCTGAAACACGTAAGTTTTAAACTTCCACATTTTATCCGCTCCAACATGATTATTCTTGCTCAAGGTCATTTCAAGGTCAAAAAGGTGGTATCCACTAAATTCAGTTTTTTATTGTCTATCATGCTATCGTAAAAAAATATACTATTCCATTAAAACAAACCTCGGTGAACTTGAAATTTCATTAAAAAACACGACATAAAAATTTGTTTCTTTACCATTATATTTGCCCCCTGCAATAGTGTCACTTTGTCCTCTGAAGTTTTCTGATAGGACTGTAAATACGACAGATATTTAGGTGTTCCCATTTATGTGGGACACCCTGTATACCGTCCTAAGCTGTCCTTACTGACGAGGGCCTAGGACGAAACCCTTCCTTGTCCTTTTTCCATCTTTTCATAATTCGAAAACTTGCCGCTTCAGACTCTTTAACGTGCGTTAACTATTCCAGCACGAGTACGCTTGCGAGAATGTTGTTCAGAGAGAAAATAAGCCGGCGTGGACTGTCGGCTGCAGTAAAACGGACGCTCGTGGACAAAGCAAGAAAAATGGAAAACCCGAAAGAAAAGCGAAATCGGGGGACGCCTTGGAAAAAGGTACCTTTGTGTGTCACGCAAAAGAGAAAAGCAGAGACACGCTCCGTCAAATCGTATGTGTCGACCTTTTCGCGACACGTCCCTTCCTAATGAATCCAAACTAGAATTTGCGTTGCTTAAACTTATGTTCGCAACCGCTTACATAAAATTACAGCTTTCCATTTATTTTCACGAAAAAACGTGAATTGAAAAATGTAAGGTGAAATTTGTCACTGTGGGTTTCAATTTAATCGAAACATACAAAGAGGAATGTTTAAATTAAACGAATGTCGATAGTAATTCATATCTTGAAGCTGGATGTGACAAAATTCACCAACAAATTTTTTTTCCGTTGGCTTCTTCACCTGTATGTTATGCAATAATTATTTTTCGTGTTCCGTTATTTTTATTAGACACTAATTGTAAGTTAAAAAAAATAGATCTAACCGGATTTTGATAGCAATTGATGTCATGAAGCTAATTGTGAAAAAATCTCACGAATAAATTTTTGTTCTACTGATTTCTGCAACTGTATATTTTGCAATAATTATTCTTTGTGATCCCTTGCTATCATGAAACACTAAGCTTCTGTATAATCTTTGTGAATGACCAGTATCATACTTTTTTGAACAACTGTATTATTGTACAAATAATGATCTGATGATCTGACTAAAAAATAGCGACTACAACTAAAATTGGCGACTACACTTAAGACAAGTTAAGAGACGAGTTATAAAAGTTGTTTGAAACAAACGGATAACAGATTTAAGTTAATCATAGAAAGTTGGGGAACTTAAATATCGTTTATAATCGTTGATCCTCTTCAAAATACGAGGGACAGTAATAAAAATCGCGGGTATAGATGAACCCACGGGAGAACGATACGTTGTCCATTGCTGACCACGAGAAAAAGAAATCAATTGCAAGATATATTGTCCCAGTATTCGTTTTTATTGCTTCAGAGATTTAAACTTTATCTCGACGCGCCACTTGCTTACGAGCGGTGGACCTGTCGAATAAACGAAGTGGCGAGCGGTGAGTTTCCTCAATCCTGCGGTTTCCCTTTTTCTTCGCGTAAGCTGCTTGCTATTGGACAAGAATATCCTTCTTATTGCAGAAAAAAAAAGTTGAAAATGGTCTGGACAAAACGAACAATCCGACGGAAAATAGAGTCTCAAATACATATAGAACAAACGACCGAAATCTATCTATTGTGATTTATATTTCCAATTACTTGTTCCTTATGCGTTCTTCACAATTATTATTTTCAGGAGACACGAAAAATTCAATCATGTCCAATTCTCTGGATGATTGTAAGTTGTGATGACGCAGTAAATTAGTACTATGTGTACTATCAGTACTATTTACTAAGTATTGTACTATTGGAACTACTTATCAAACTATAATAAGCAGTTTCACAAAGCTAAAATACAGGGTGTCCCATTTAAATTGAGATTGTAAAAAATCTCGAAGACATGTGATTTAAAACAAACAAACTGACGCATGTCCTTTAGTGTTTCTAGTGGGGAGTCAAATGGCACTACTAGTTTTCTAATGCTTGGGCGTTTTCAAGGTTATTTCAAGGTCATTATGTCTTTTTTTATCACAAACCCATATTTTTTATTTCGGAATAATATTCCACGTAAAAAAAATACCCAACTTTTGTTTGAAACATCTTTTTGTAAGTTCAATATTTCTTAAGATATTTAGTTGATTTTTTATGTTTATGTCAAGGATAATTTTGGTTTTCTATTAAAATGACAACGTTACTTTGTTCTGGAAGATTTTTTATTTCATTTAAGAACATCATAATAAATGCTCGAAATTTTTATCCTCAGCTTCTAGACACTTCGTTATTCGTTTAATAAAAGACTCATGAACACATAATAAAGTTCTTACAAACTTACAAAAAGATGTTTCAAACAAAAGTTGTGCATGTTTTTACGTAGAATGTGATTCCGAAATAAAAAATATGGGTTTATGATAAAAAAGACAAAATGACCTTGAAATAACCTTGAAAACGAACACGAATTAGAAAACTAGTAGTGCCATTTGACTCCCCATTCGAAACACTAAAGGACACGTGTCAGTTTGTTTTTTTTAAATCATATGTCTTCGAGATTATTTACAATCTCAACTTAAATGGGATACTTTGTAGTTAGAAAGAGCTGGCCTCGGCGACCAAAGTACTCGAAGCTAAAAATTGATGATGTAGAAGATGTAGTAGCTGAGAGTATAAACATTTTTGCAAGGATACTAGAAAATCGCCAGGAATACCGGATTGAGGGTACCTGTATTTTTTAAACAATTTTAAAACTAGCAACACCGAGATCAACCTACTCTATTTCTTCACTGACCGCAATATGTTTTAGTTGAGCAGAATTTCAAAAGCGTCGAGTGCATTAGCTATTGATTCGCAGTAGAATGCAGAAGTTATTCGTGTACATGCAAAAAAATGAACAAAGGTCACTGACACTGTCGCGTTCGTCTGGCAACGGCAAAAAGTTTCTTCTGTCGACCGGTAATAAATAGAATTGAATGGGGGCAGCTCATCGAGCACACTTCGACGAATCTTAATAATTCGACGAGGAAGGAATAACGCGAGACGGGACAACGAGGCGGAGGAGACAGTCCATTTACATGTCAATTCGTTCATTGACGTCTGAGCCGAAATCAAACAAAAGCCTCGAATCGGATTCGGCGTCGAGTTCACGTCGTATCGTTGCATTAATCGTTTTGAATTGCGAAAGAGACTGCGCAAATCTATATTTCACGCCCGATGCCACGAGCACGGCTACCGCGGCGGAATATATCTATTTATTTATTTCACTATGTCACGTTCTCGCAGTGATAAAAATATATACGACCCCGGGCCGAAAATGAAAAAATACGTGACGAGACGGGACGCATTAATTCCAACGCATATTTCAGAACCATACGCGACGAGTGATGGTAATTAGTAGACTGCGGATTTTTCTGCGAATTCAAAATTTGTTAAGTCGATCGTAAGAAGTGAAAATCGGATGAAAATGTATTTCTTCTCTTAGCAATTTTAGTCGGGCGAAAATAATGTAATAGCATTCTTAAATTCTTGTCTTTACAATTCTGTTGTTTCACTCATCCGTTTCACCATGAACGCATAATATTCGTAATCTAGTGATCACTAGATCAATATCTAATAATTTAGGGAAACTTACATTTTGTAGAATGTCGTATTTAAGGACCAGTTATTAGACCTATTAAGAATAGTTCAGTAAACGTTATTGGACAGTGTTACATAACATTTATAATTAGACAGCGGATTTTATATGCAAAATAAAAATTGTCTATTTTAATGTCAGGTACAGGAACTATGTAGACATTCCATTTTAATTGTTTTAATCGGTTAGAAAGAATCTAATAGCATTTTTAAATTGTTTGAATGCTTTTTCTGTTCTGTGTTTCACCTATTATTGTTTGGTATAAATGCTTAAAATCGGCAATCTATTTCTAACATTCTCGAGTGAAAGTATACCAAATTCACTACAGTATTTTTATTTCGAAATTCGTTACCAGTATATCGTATCTTTACATAGTATTTGAAATATCTGCAATATTTTCGACTGCTATTAAATATTCGATTTCTCTGAAACGCCTGATTACAATATCTTTCGTACAAATACCAGCGAACACTTTTGCCGAATACTGTACATAGTTGCAGCACGCTGCCTGCACAAATGTATCCGAAGAATTATTGGCCGATTTACAGAAATCGAATTGGCAAGAGTCTGAGATTGCAAGTTTTTCGCGCGGATTTCCGCCGATTCAGTTTTCAATGTGGCAAACGCGCACGCATTCGTTCGCGAGCGACTGCACATACACGCAAAAGAGAGAGAGAGGGGGGGGGGGAGAGAGGGAGAGAAAGAGAGAGTGAGAGAGAGATAAATCCACCTTGAAGGAAACGATGCCAGCGGCGATATTCAAATGCAAGAAACACGCAAGTGCAAATGTACGCCGTTACTAAAACTTTCTGTGGCTCCGCGCCCGCCGCAAAAGTTTACGGCAAAGAGTTCCCCGCCGTGAAAGAAGTTTACATTAGTTACGGTTATGGTACGCCGTTTTTTTTTCTTTTTCCCTTTCATTCCCGGGTTTTTTTTCTTGCCATCGCCCTGCTCGAAACACTTTAAGATCAATAAAACAGGTCGAACCACTCGGAAGTCGGCGTAACTTGACGGGATGCGTTCGACATTCGCGGCACGTCATCTCCGACGCCCCTTTGAGAGGCATAAAACGCGCGTAATCGATCGGACGAGTGTGCAAATGCTTGGAAATACTGATTGCGATAAGAACCGTTTCGCTGCTGACTCCGAAGCGGAGCATTTACACGAACATTGTTTCCAAAATGTACTCGCAGTGGCTTTTCTCTTTCAGTTTTGCGTCAGCAATTATGCAACTCAAAATTTGCAATAGTTTAGGGCTGTTGATACAGAAAAAATTAGTTTTTGAACAGTTTGTACGCGTAAAATCATGTAAGTGAATTTTCGAAATCCACGAGTGAATACTTATACCATTAACGCAGTGTCACGAAATTCAATGTATTTTAATCTGTTTTAAACAAAGATATGTCCCTGATTTCTAGACTGTGGGTATCATGCACTTGTAGTAAAAATGACTCGGTGAAATTCCAAATTATAAACACATTAGAATATTTTAAAAACCACTGTTACATTCTCATGAATTTACTAAAATTATTGCAAGAGAAATACATTTTTGCTTCACTCCTATTTGTGACTCTTTGACATCTTTTGTTTTGCATAAAATTCACAGTCTATTTACGTAGTTTACTATCACAGAATGTTAACAAAAAATTTGTATAGTATACACTATTGAACAGCGAAATTTAATAAATACTTTAAACCTAGCACGTCTGATTCTAATCAGCATAATCTACTTACCATTTACAACACTATATCGTTTTCTACTGCTTTGAAATATGAACAACAATAAAATACTAATATTACCACTAGTATTTCCTGTTGTCCGTTATTCTTATTATACAGGGTGTTCATTTGAAACTTTTCAGCCGAATATCTCCAAAAGTATGAAAGATATTAAAGAAGTTTAAAACACGTATCCAAGGATTTCGAGGGGGAAAAAGGAGGGCCGTATCAGTTTCTTTAATTTTGGTGGTGTTTTCAAGGTCAGTTGAAGGTCAACTTTGTTTTTCAAATGGAAACCTATATTTTTTATTATGGGATCTTATTGTACGCAGAAAGACCAGTAATTTTGGTAGGATACTTTTTTTATCTGCGCACTAGTTTCGGAGGTATTTAAAGAGAAGCAGAGCGAGGCATATTATTGTGTAAAATTCTTTGACGCAAATCGTTGATGTTTTTCAGTTGTACTAGCACGTACCATTTGAAAGCAAAATTGGACTATAACATCAAGTCAGACTCGTGATTTCGAACAAAATCTTTTCAATATGTATGTTATTAATTTTCTTTAAACCGGCATAAAATTCTATTTAGTTGTGGTTAGTATACAGTCATTGGAGAATATTTACGCACACGATTAGTCACAAATTTTCATCTTCTTCTTCTAGGAAATGATGGATGGCAATGAAGACCTGATCACTGCATCTGTAAAATCAATCGCAGTGCAAGGAGCTAGTATGTAAACAATTTCTATCTGTTATTCTTTCTATATATCTATCTGTATTGCTATCTAATATCCATGAATTTTTATATTTACAATATTTTTAAAATAGTTCTACCTCGCTATTGCAATAAAGCTTTCCGCTGTTCGTTCGAAGGATGTCTAAACGTTCAAAGTGTTAATCTTATTCGAATATAATAAGAAGCAGGTTATTTTAGCGCAGCTTTAAACATTGCCTCAAGCTTTGTCCGATTTACGCGATAGATACCCGGTGGTATCGAATAGCCGGATGTATGCTCCCTGGAGCAGTTTCCTCAAATTTAATCGGCGTCATTATACTGACAGTTAATCTCGTTGCATAGTATGCCCGTTTTGGTCGTAAACGTGTAATACTGCGATAAGTGGTCCCGCAAACCGGCGCTGTGAAAGCTAGATTTCTGCCCTCTCTGTTTCCCTAACCTTTGGTCCATAAACGTAAACTAAATTTATGGAAAACAGACACTCATTCAAGCTGCGATATCAATAAAAAAATAGGTAACCACTTAATAAATTTATGTATAATTAAATTTGATGGATAAATTAGACCCTTCCTTTCTTATTGATCAATTACCTCATTTTAATAACAACACTTATCAGCTGAACGGTATTATTCAACATGTACCATATTTGATAAGAAAAATTACTTAATACATTTTGCTGCCTCGTACTTTAGGTATACTCTGATTATATCGCGACAACGGCAAGTGTAACATATTGCATGAACAGTGATAAGACAATTTAATAGAACTATATTAATAAAAAAAAGCTAAATGTAGTCCTAAGTGATAAAATTCATCAATTTGTCACCTCTGAAAGCAGTATTCATCATATTTCTTCGACATTATTTTGTAAAATGCTCTGGAAATCGATATATTACAAGCAAATTTTGATTCTATAATATATACAGGGTGTCCCGTAACTGGTGGTACAACCGAGCAGGGGGTGATTCTACATGAAAAACTGAGTCGAAAATATACAATAAAATTTTTTGATACAAGGCTTTGTTTTCGAGAAAAATGATTTTGAAAATTTGTCTAGTGCGCGTGCACTCGGCTTACTTGCTGCTCAACGAACTTTATTCTCAGTTACCTCAAACTTTTTTCGCAAAGATTTTCGAGGTTTGTATACATCGAATAAATCGAAGGTCGAGGTTACAACGTTAGAATTACCTTTGAGGAATTCGTTTAATTCATAAATTGCTGGAAGTGCTGTCCACGTTGTTATAGACATAATTGTGCTCTTCGTATTAAAATCCTTCGAACCTCTTGTAATGTGCAATTATTATGTTGCTTTAAGTGTGCAAACGCTATCACAATTTTTTGTTGTAATTGTTCGATGCTCGTTATGTCATCACGATACACAATCGATTTCACCTAACCTCACAAATAAAAATCTAACGGTGACAAATCCGGAGATAATGGCGGCCAAGGTACTCTGCCACCGCGACCGATCCGGCACTGATAATTTTCACTTAAAAAACGTCTTACTTCGCAACTGTAGTGCGATGGTGTTCCATCCTGTTGAAAAATTAGGCGTAATTTATGATTATAAATGGAATATCATTATACTGACAATGTTTGTAAACATATCTAGAAGTACGAAGGCAATTTCCGAGATATCCAGACGTGAGGCAGTGAAATCCGTTGAGCCGCAAGTAAGCCGAGTGCACGCGCAATAGACAAAGTTTCAAACTCATTTTTCTCGAAAACAAAGATTTGTATCAAAAAATTTTATTCTATATTTTCGACTCAGTTTTTCATGTAGAATCACACCCTGCTCGTTTGTACCACCAGTTACGGGACATCCTGTATAATATAAAATATATTATTTTGTGAAAATTAGAGTGAGGTAACAACTTTTCTCGTTCAGTAAACGATTCTTCGTGGTCATACAGAAATATTATTATGTTTAAGTAATGTAGACATCCCGTTTGTATAAATAGATATTAACCCTTTGCACTCGGAGCTATTTCAACTAAAAAACCAAACATTTCTTCTAACCTAGACTATTTCCATTGCACATAATTTTGTTTCATTATATGCGTACGAAAATGATATAGTACCTCATACAATATTCAAATGATTAATAATTTATTACATTTAAACAAATTTAATAATGCAAACAATATTCTGAATAATGGTGTAGCAATTTGTAGTGGCGCCTCAGAGTCGCCATTCGAGTACTAAGGGTTAAATTTCAGTACATAATGCACATCCACATTTTTATAGACAAGCTTAAAGAACTAATAATTAGAATAAAATTTTGTTTTATTTCCATAACTGGGTTCCTAATAAATGAAAAATAATATGTCACAGTATCTTTTAATTAACTTTGAGTTTTGTAAATTCTCGAAGGTATTAAAGGTTGATAGTTTAGTGATTACGTTTCCAACTTTGAATTAGACATATGATCAGACAGAGTAATCAAATTCGCGCGAAGTTACTCACTATTTCCATTATAATTTCGAAGGAAGTGTTATTATCTGAATGCTCAACGGTATCGGGAAATTTTCGAGACTTCTAGCCGCTCGAGCAATTTCGCCAGAAGGAGAAACTTTGAGACCACGTATCGGATAAAATTTCATAACAGTTTCCATTGGGAGGGAATATTGCGAACGAACATTGTGCGAAATAGGTTACAGTGGAAACTCTACCCGAGATTAGTATGGATAAGTCCGGCGGGAATTTCTTCACTTTTACCACTGCTTTATAAGTCTTATCTTGGTATGAAAATTAGAACCGGTTAGGAATTAAAATAATGTAAAATAGGAACGCTGCGCAACGGTCGCGGCCCAAACATTTGGTAAATAGAATTTGCATTACATTTGTGTACGGTTTGCACGCAGATTAAATCTCTGCTTTGAAAATGCTTTTCACTATCATTTTAAGAATTTATTTTTAAAGAACAATTAAAGAGGACCGATACAGGGTACTTAATACCGCAGGAATTCGAGAAACATTATCGACTAAATATTAATATCGTGCAAGAGAATTTTATGCAAATTTTGTATATAAATTGTACACAATGTTCAAGAATTTGTAATTCTACATTTTAATCAAAAATATATCGTACAATAATTATTGAATTTCCTATGTTTCTTTTTTTTGGTACCTGAAGGAAATATTTGCTTATGTTTAAATTATCAAATAATAGTTAAAGAAATGTATCGCTCATTTGCTGGCAGAGATATAACTTATAGTATTTTATAATAGTAGAATTGAAGGTAATGGTAACTGTGTATTCACTGCATTAAACAAGTAATTTTTTACAATCTGGCGGATGGTTCTACATGTAAAAATAAATCGTGAAAAAGCAACAGTATTTTTTTCTGTGACGATACGTTTTTTAGAAAATCAATTTTCAGCTTCATAACGTATTCAGTGAATACGCGCACTATTGCGTAGATGTCAGCTCGCACGTCTGATCATGATCTACCAATTCTACTTCTCGTAAACACATCTGGGTAAAATTTTGGATAAAAAAATATTTTAAATAGTCGTTGTTCTACAATTCAAATACAATATTACTTGAAATAAGAAGCAAAATTTCCACAAATCACGGCGGTAATATGAACAGGAAAATGTTCAAAATGACGACCTAAACAATATATTTCAATGTCATTTAAATCGGAGAGATTGCCTTTATTGTAACCAAATACCGTACATATTTACCCAAATGATTATTGATTATTATCATTCGAATAAAATGTGCGCATCCCTGTTGTAGGGAGTACAGATACTTTTCCAACTACGGGTTAATGAAAGAGGCAGCCGGCGCATCTTTCAACAGCCCTTATCAGGCCGCGCAGCATTACTACATTAGCGAAAGCGCAATCGCTGCCGATAAATTGCTGCAATTAGAGGCACGCCGCAAAACATGAAGGTTGCTTTCTGATATCGCCGTGGCGGGTGTATAGGGCGCTCACCTAAACGGGCCATTGTTTGCCGGGACAAACGGCCGGGGGTGGAAGCAAAGTATGAATACAGCTCGGTCGCTATCAGCGGGGGTCCTGCCATCGCTGCTACCGGTTAGACGGAAAAAGAAGCACGGAAGCTTCCGGAAAGATCGTTCGATCGTCGCCACGATTCAGCTGTTCCTTGCTTTCGGACCATTTACGATGGAACGCGATTATCAAAAACGTCGCGAATGATAAAACAGGAAATGGAAAAAAATTGGTGCAAAAAAGGAGAGACCAAGGCAACGAAGAGAGAGAGAGAGAATACAGAGACGGGGAGGCAAAGCAGGAAAATTGCTGCGACACGGTAGAAAGCAAAGTGGAGTTGGTAAAGAGGGACAGAGGAAAGCAAAACGGCTCACAAAATAGCACGTAAATCCCACGAGCTGGACGCATGCGCACCACGCTGACAGGTGTTCGTACGCGTCGCTGAAGAAAGGGATGAACGGGACTAAAACAAAAAAAAAAAGAGAGCGGGAGAAGAGTGATGCGGAAAACGGGGGATGACTGTCCGGGGAATCCCTGCGTCGGTTTTCGTTAAATGTTCACCTAACGAATCCGCGCCCCCGGCTCGTCCGGCTTTTGACGCGCTTGTTGTTCATACAGCGGGCCGAACAATTACCCGAGTCCTCCTGTGAAAACTGGGCGAAAACCTGGAAAAAACGCAGGGCCGAACGAGGACAACCGGGGAGCGGGCCGAGAGCGGTG
The DNA here is from genome assembly GCA_913789915.3 of Sphecodes monilicornis. Taxonomy (NCBI): domain Eukaryota; kingdom Metazoa; phylum Arthropoda; class Insecta; order Hymenoptera; family Halictidae; genus Sphecodes; species Sphecodes monilicornis. Next base: position 13,463,482 of record OU565292.1, read on the forward strand.
CGGGGAGGGGTCGAAAAACAGAATGATTAATCGCAGTTACGCGCGCGCCCTTTCCAGGTGTACCGCGCGAGATTTAACAATGGCGGAAAATAAAGAGCCTCCGGTTACGGGAGGCGGAGATATTCTTCCTGGCGTTTATCCATTTTCGAGGCGGCCGAGCCGAATGACAATAAAATGCGCGACGGAATAAGCGTCGGGAACAACCGAGGACCCCCGAGGAAAGTTGAATGGGGGCCATGTTGCACCAGCGACACCGTCAATGGACGATCAGACCGTGAAGTGGAAAACGCTTTTTATCGGGTATAATGCCTGTTGTTGGTAACTATTGTCGATTGTTCTGCGCCGAGGCAAATATTCACAGAGAGCCACCTTTGATTTTGACAATTTTTTAGTACATCGTGGGGCTCTTCATTTTGAAAACCGTTGTCGGTGATGGTTAAAGTAAATTAATAGTCAACTTCGTAAACAAAGATAACGTGGACAAAGATGCAGTGTAAATAGTAAGGTGTATGATTATCATAGTCTACCTAATTTGCTATGATTTTACACAGTTTTTATTATAATCTACACTCGAGCCTTCTTGATTTAATTCTGTAGGAATAAAATAACTCGTTAAACTTTCGCTCTGCGGACAAAAAGTTTGTAACTTTTCTTAATAAAATATTACACAGTATCACCAAGAAATGATGAAACTTGAAGTTCTGATGCGCGGAATCGAAATTTCACTACGTGGAATTCACTCGTTCAGAAGTTATACACGACTAAAGTTGCTCGATTTCAAGCGGGTTTGACAGGTTATAATGCTGCCATATTGGTTCTCGGACATAAGAGTTGGTGTGCGCGGTCGAGACGGACGTCAGGCCGTCTCCCCGCCCATCCCGCGACCTAATCAAAACTCACTCTCAATTTTTCAAAATTCACTCCTATGTGCTTGTGCTGCCACCTAGCGGATCCGCTCACTACATCATACCCGCACCACGGACTTAAAGGACTGAGCATAAAGTGGGTTTATGGGTGAGAGGGGTCGTGCCGCGAGCGGGGAGGGATGGTAGGGATGGACGGCCATGTTGAATGGCAAAACTAGCTCTGCCATCTATATAACGTTGCGGGAACATTGATATGATTTGATTCTGAAAAATGAATGCATAACAATTGTATTTGTATATATATATATATATATATATATATATATAATATTGCACATTCGGCTCCAATATAAATTTATAAACAAATTATGTGTATCTATTTCCCGCATGATTGCATTGCAAATTCGCGCAACTAGTATTTAAAGTTGCCTATAGATAGCGTTGGGATATAGCGCAAGATTTCACGCGCATGCGCGGCCAAAACGGTAATGTATCTATATCATGATGACAGAGGTAGTGGAGCCCTGAGACAGTTATTTTGGCGGGAATGTCTCGAAACAATCTATTCCGGACAAAAAGACTTCAGGACGTGTCCTGCGAGTTACAAAATATACACAAATATACATGTTATACACTCATTTTTCAGAATCAAATCATGCCGATTTTTTAAAATTCTGCTGGGTGCTCAAGGTACCCTATTTTATCGAGAATCTTACTTTACTGACGCTGAAATCGCAACGCATGCGCGTGAAATCTTGCACCATATCCCAACACTACCTATAGAGCGCACCACAGTGTTTGCCATCGCAAGTTGATACCCCTTCCGTCTTTCGCCTAACGCCGCAGCATAATGCACAGTCCTTAAGTCCGTGACCCGCACCTATCTTCAAAAACCAATATGGCAGCGTTCTAACCTGTCAAACGCGCTTGAAATCGTGCAACTTTACACGTGTATAACTTTTGAACCAGTGACCTCTGCGCATTGAAATTTCGATTCCGTGCATCAGAACCCAGAGTTCTATCATTTTTGGTGACATTGTGTAATATTACATTGAGAGAAGTAAAGAATTTTTTGTCCGTGGAGTAAAAGTCAGTCAAATAGATAACAGATTTTTTGTTCTACGCAATGGACGTCATTGGACAATTGGACCGGGAAGTGGAAAACGCTTTTCATCGGGCATAATGCCTATTATTGGTAACTGTTGTCTTCAAAGGATCAAGGCACTTTTGGGGCGCCACAGCAGGATGCGTGACCACGGTATTAAGGCAGTCCATGTTGAACATCTGATCTGAAGAAATGTTATATTTTCTAGTCCTCTACAGTGTCTGAAGTGGGATCAAATCAGACTGCGTGCCGGGATACACTGATTACAAGTCGCGAAATTATATTTTTATAATTTTCCGTGTATGATATAGACCGTTATTGTTAGTGCGAAGTATAAACAGTCGGAGTGGATCGTACAGTTTGTGCAGCTAAAAAGGCCATGATCCTCTCAAATGGTGCACGTTCTCATTTCCGTTAATTATGTTTCAAAAATTTGCAAAAGGAAAACACACCTTACATCGACTAGAAGACTCTGTTTGATGAGTATAAAATAATAACACAGTCAATTTACATTAATATCCAAGATTTTGTGCTGTTTACATACTTGCACACGACGTAAATGCATAAAAATCCTACTTATGGTATTTCAAAAATTTCGAAAATAATATGATTTTTTCAAATAGAGTGATATGGGAGATGATGGGAGGGAATTACTCGGGACGATTTTGCAATTGTCGGACGGATGGTATTGTTGTGCGGAGGTTACCAGGAATTTGGAAGCTGGTCAACGAACAAGTTCGCATGACATACATATGTGGAGTTAAAGGGGAAGTATTTCAACCTTCTTCCACGGCTACTACCCTTATTCGGGTTTACCACGTGTTTTTATCGGGGGTAAAAAGAAAAGTCTCGACACGCCCTTACTTTCGGCCCCTCCTACTACACGCGCCCTTGTCAGGATCATCATTGAGCTCATAACCACTACAGACTGGTTCCCACGACCTTAATTCTTGTACCTTTTGTTCTTCGTCATATACGCCATATACAGCGACCTGTGGATTTGGACCGTGTAAATTCGTATCACTGCTATCTTCTAGAAAATCTATTATTTCTTCGAGATTTTATTTCCGCTAAAATAAATACAGCCAAATACATATTTCCACGTTCTAAATACTACTCGATTAACTAATTCTTCGCCTGGAATGTTTTAATAGGGCTTTTAATGGCTGCGCTGCCTCTAACGGAAATTCAATCATTTTTCTGTAAAATATTAATTTCGAAAGAAATTGCTAGATTACATTATTCGAAACGATTTATTAGTTTATAAATTACATTATTCGTCTATTGGATTTTTCACTATATTGTAATAATGATAGAAAGATGTACAACGACTAAATAAATGAAATATGAATATTAACACTTAAATGTTCAATCTTCATTATTGATCTGAGCTCTAGTTTTCCACTTAATACTGAAACGTTTAATAACAGAATATTATAAACTTTTGGATTAGTATGCTCTCATTATTTGTACACTACAAGTGATTGATAAGAGAGTGTTTCAGAAAGTGGATTTGACGGTATTATTTAATTATGCTTTCTTAATCGTATGTTCAACGTTCGCTTATGTGACACGAATAATGAAGCATGGCAGGGGGCTTGACATGGAATATAACAACGATCATCAACACAGATGAGTGTGCTATACAGGCTTGTGAATGTAGAGCTCGGCTATTTGTCTTCATTCGGTCCCACGTGGCACCCAAGGGTGGCGACCCCTCATTATCACCTCGCCATATCCATCCTGATTAGACCTAAACATCCGGTAAACTCTCCAGCCACACCCTAGCTATCCTTCAACCGGATCTATTCAACAAATTAGTAGCGAAATTTTTATCACTAGAACGAAAACGTAATCAGTGCACTTAACTACAGTGAATTAATCACATATATTATTAAATACAACAAATTAATTACACCGAACTAATGAGTGGAATTAATTAAAAAATGAGAATTCATAACTTTAGTAACAATGGTCAACAGAATAAAAATTATAATAACATATTATATAATAATTGTAATTAGAAAATATATAATTTGCGAATGTGGAGAACAATGCATAGTTTCTTCTACTCCGAATGAAACTGAAACAATTTCATGACTTGATATAAAAACTAAATGATAATTAATTAAACTTATATGGAGATTGCAAACACATAAGATGGTTGAATCTATTTCCCGTGTTTTTTGTATTCAGCTGTATAATGTTTGTATAATGACCTTAATGTTAACATATACTTAAATTTTAAAAAATATGCGAATATTTAATTTTTAAAATTCATTTTAGAGTGCAGTACGCACTAAAATATTTTTGGTAAAATGTCGACAAGGTTGAAAATCTTCCGACTGCCACATTATCAAGAAATTAGATGTAGAAATGGAGCGATAAATAATTTTTAATATTATATCTTTTTTACTAGCAATCGTTCGTACTGGCGGGGTTGAGACAATCCTCAAAGTGAAGAGCACAAACCAATTTAACTGCATATTTAGAGTGGAAACCAATTTAGTCGAATATTTAGAGTGGAAACTCAATTAAGCAAAAAATTGAAATTGTACGATTTTGTGATGTGAACGATGAATTTAGTCATTTATGCAAGAGAAGTTCGATTCTTCAAATAACCTTTTGAAAATTATTTACAACTTAGATTATTGTTTATATCATTCAAAATATATAACACACACTCGTAACGTTTTGTTCAATTAATTACATATGCGAATTACGAAGAAGTACGTATAATTCATGCCTGAAAGAATTAAATAAAAAATTATGTAAAAGCAATATACTGTTTGTTAGCCATTGAGACATTAACAACAATTTTAAATCTACAAGATTTTAATTATGTACATAGTAGCAGGACATTATCTATAGAAAAAAGTGTTAATCTATTGATTCCAAACTTGATGAACTATTATAATGTCAATATGAATATATTACAATACACCCTTATGAATGTTTATGTAAACGGTAAAAAATTAATCACACGAATTTATGCATTCATGACAGAAGTTGGCATGAACAAAACAAGTCATGACAACAAGTAAGAATATCGACGTAAAATTTTCAAATTATTACAATTACTAAAGAAAAAACCAAATTCCCATTACATATAGTTTCCGCGTATCACAACTGCCATAGTACAGTACACACTAATCATTGATTATGTAAATGGTAAAAAATTAATCACACGAATATATGCGTTCATGACAGAAGTTAGCAAATAAAAATCTGTAACAGTCAAAAAAATAGAAGAGTTTAAGGGTGTCGACGTACAATTATGAAATTGTACAATTACTAAAGATAAAACTAAATTCCTATTTGGTTTCCGTGTTTCACAACTGCCACAGAAAATTTTGCATAAAAATCCGCAGTCCACTAATGACCACGGCGTTGCTTCAACGGGGGAATGTAACAAAAAGCGAAACAAATAGCTCGCATAAAACGAATTGGACTTTCTTTGCGGGAAACGCGAGAGCGTGATCGCGATGCGCGTGTGACGCTAATAGCGGACGTGTTTAGCAAGTTGCCTAAGTACGATGCACCATCGAGTATAATGCAGGCTGTCTGTTTGTTTAGATAAGTGGCCTGTTCATAGAAAATTGGCTCGTTCGCGGATCGTCCGATATGGAAAAGTTTCAAGACCGACAGCCGTCTGGCAGCGCCGCCGCATCGACTGTTTTCTTTTTTATTTTCTCGTTCGGTTTCCATTGTTCCGCAATTATGGTCGGCCGCGTCCAATTAAAGAAGATTTCGCGGCTGGTACTAATATATAAGGTGCAAACGTCCCGCGCGATCTGGAGTGGGTTTCCCGGGGTTTCCTCGTTGCGGCATACCTTGCAAGAAAGTTCTAACAATATCGCGGCCCAGCCAGAACTTCGGGGGCTACGAAGGGAAAAGGCCGAGTTTACCGCGGAGTTTCGTGCCTCCCGAACTTCTCCGGGATCGGAATACTCCGGAGCCCGTTTGAAGTTCGCGAATTTTCGTAGAATACTCGACGCCAGACGGATTACAATAAATTCTCGGCTCGATGCTGATAGATGTATAGCTGCTCCGCGCCGTGATTTCGCGAATACGTCAAGATTTCGCTCAGATTTACCCCCACCTCCTCCCGTTCTTCCAACGTCCGTCGCGAAAATGAATTTAATTGGATACAATGGGAAATGCAACGCTACTACTAAGTTGATATGCACTTATATTCTTATTCGCTGCAGACGTCAGTTTGACTTTATCATTGACTCTACCCAAAATAAAATTGTCCCTATTTTCTGTCTGTGCTAATTTTATTACTTCTCTTCTTTCTCTTGTTATGGGCAGTATGAAAATTAAGTTGCTACTTTCTCTTTTGAAATTCTAGAAATTTAAACGGTTTTACAGAGTTTAAACTAGAAGTACCTACTTCACGTGTATTGAAAATACACATGTACAGGGTGGGGAAAAATTATTGGGCATCCTGTTGGGAGCTGATAGAACTCGTCGAGATCGCCAACATTGCATCATAAACATGGTGCCACAAAATTAACTTTTAAGGTCATTTTCAATGTCAAATTTTTTTATTGGCTTAGTCGATTCTACTCGTCGAACTGAACAAAAGTTTCAAAGGGACCATATACCGGAAATCAATATTTCATAGAGAAGTCTTCGTTTGAAGTTTTAGAAGCCAAAAAATATACAAATTTTTCAGGATCAGTTTTGGGGGGTGATTTTCGCTAATCATGATCAGGATATTCAGAACATGATTTTAAGAACTTTATAAGCATCAGATTTATATTCTGACTTAATGAAAATCGATTTTTTTGAAATTTCAGGCAAAAAAACTTCAAACGAAGATTTCTCTATGGAGTATTGATTTCCGGCATATAGTCCCTTTGAGACTTTTGTTCAGCTCGGCGTGTAGAATCGACTAAGCCAATAAAAAAAGTTGACATTGAAAATGACCTTGAAAGTTAATTTTGCGGCACCATGTTTATGATGCAATGTTGACGATCTCGACGAGTTCTATCACCTCCCAAAAGGATGACCAATAATTTTTGCCCACTCTGTACACGTGTAATTAACCCCTTGGCCTACAAAAACGAGTGAGACTCGTGGTAAGAAATTTGGGCCAAAAACAATAAGGATGAGCCTGGTTCGTGGTACTTCATTCGTGACAAACGTAAACAACACTAACACGAAGATTGCTAATCTTCTACAAGTATTCTCAAAACATTATTAATTCGAATTAAGTATTAATTTACAAATTGTTACTGATACATTATCCACTTTCAAATTATAAATCATTTTTGTTCATCGATGAAATGATCATAATTACTTCCCAGACATCTTAGAAGTATTAGTTGTGCACAAACGTCTTTATTATTTCACAATTCCTTGCGTTAAGCCGAAATATACATGTCATAAGACGAATACATTTTGCGCAAGTTCGAGCACACGGTTAAACAGCTAAATGGCTCGACGCGTGACCGACCTTCTTGTTTATTATGGCCCGAACAATCGGGAGATAGCGGGTACGACAAGGGGTTAATATTGCCGTGCAGAAGTCCGGACACTATTTAATACACGGATATACGTGTACTTAAATACACGTGTACACGTGTATCAAAATATACGGATAATACGCGTGTAACTGAGAACTTGAATATACGGGTAAAACGTATATTATCCGTGCATTTTGATACACGTGTGCCCGTGTATTCAAGTACACGGATACACGGATCGTACATTGAAATATACAAGGGTTAACACGATAGGTTGCGAAAATGAATAAACAGCATATTTCCTGTTAATAAACCTTAGTCAATTAACTATTCAGTTTCATGAAGATAAGGTGTTTATATTTTCCGGCAAAAGACGGTTCCCTTTTGCTGTAACAATATCTTGCAGCAGACCAGAAGCACCGTTCAGACATGGATTTCGGATATTCTCGAATATTTGTGTGTCCCTTGCTTTCCACCATTCATATGGATCCAAATCGAACCGTAGTTGTAGCTCAGAGATGTACATTTCAAATTCGGCATCTAAATTATTTACATCACTTAGGATCGCTTGTGAAGTGTGTTCTTGGAATACACGTACAAGTACGCTTTTCCGATAAGTCTCAATTAGTTGCTGCAGAAAAACAGGGCGGCAGTTCATGACACAAACATTATAAACATCAGCGTAAACACGAATCGAAGATCATGCAAAACATCAAACCTTATATTGACACACGTGTACCTCAATACACGGATAATACACGTGTATTGAAAATAACGGATACCCGTGCATTATCCGTGTATTTCGATACACGTGTACATGTTTACTTCAATACCCGTGTATTTGCGTATAAAGAAGTACACGGATTAAAATACGTATTTCTTTAGTACACGTGAACACGTGAATACGTGTATCCTCAATACATGTCCAAAACCGTGATCTCTAGTTTAAACAATTGGAAGTCGAAGCCAACAAAAATACACAACATAATCACAAATATTCTCCAAGACGCTCCACGCGACCACATGAGCAGGAAGGAAAGAATCGTTCTTTCCTGCCTGAGAACTGGTCATTGCAGGATAATACATGAATTTCTCATAATACAAACAGACCCCCCACCCCCTCCGCTGCGAAACCCCACTCACAGTACACCACCTTTTGTATGACTGCCAAAAATTTTCAAGTCAGCGATTCAAATTGAGAATAAACGCGAACACTGCCCTCACATCCGAAAAGTACACAAGAGATACTATCAAATTCCTTCAAGAAATCAACCACTTCCAGAAAATCTAAAGTCACCACGAAAGTTCGTCGCTAATGACCTGTATGTTGATGCGACGTTAAACTTTATATATAAAAAAAAAATGTTTGTCCACATGTATATGAATGTCACCTTTGAAACGAAATCTTCCCTTGACAATGACCTCACGAAGGTTGATCTTCGATTTTTGTCACGGATTTATTGTGCTTTTACTAAAAAGTGTATTGTCGATTTTAAGATCATTCATGATGCCTCGTAGTCGAACTTGTATCTCGTGTAATCAGTGTTTACATTATACTTATTATTTTGATGAAAAAAATGTTGTATACGGTATTTTGTGGGGCTCGTTAAATGAATGCATTAAGTAATCAAAGCTCATTTAAAATCACTATTTGTTTGGAATTATGATTTAAACCACGTTCATAATCACCAGTACAATTGAGGGAGAACTATATTGTGATTATGATTCTATAAAATATGAAAAAAAGAAATGAATCTTCTGACAGTTAGTAAGAGTAGTGCCCTAATTTGGAGTATATTAGATTTAAAGTACAGTACGTGCAAGCAGCAGCGTGCAGAACTCTCGTATATTTCAAGCCTCAGGTTCTCCGGAAATTAATTAGAGATTTCATTAACCTTGCATTAAATATTTATGTATGCAGTTATTCAACGGAATATTTATTTACTTCGGTTGTTTTCCATTAGTTGAATCAGGAACAATCGGATAAGATTATTTCTTTATGCCATTCTAAATCCTGTTCACGGTCATAATTATAAAAAATTAGTCATTTATAGTAATTTATGTGTTATTATATTATATGCATGTAATATAAAAATTGCTATACTATATTGTTTGTATTCAGTAAATTATTAAATATTTAAGTAATGTACGAGTAAATTGCATCAGTATCATATGCATCAAATGAAAAGAATGATATGGAATGGAAATATTCTAGGTCGGAAGAAATTTTTGGTTTTGGAGTTGAAATAGTTCCGAGTGCAAAAGGTTAAAGTAGTAGACAAAAATATTGAAGAATATTAATGTATTAGTTTCAGTTTCGGGCAATAATTAAAAGAAGGTAGGAATTTCTACTTGTCTACGCTTTCTTGCGATTGATGCAAACAATTTTATATTTTGCATAAATATCCGCAATCTAGTTACATATGAAACGATACAGTTTCTTTGAATGCCATTAGTATATTTTTATAAAAGACTTCTTACATTATGTCTAATTTCCTTCATTGAAGCCACAATAAAGATCGAATTGATCGTCACAATCTTTCATTACAAAAAAAATTTGATTTTCATTCAACAAACTAAAAATGATGTTGAAATTCTGTGCATTTTATGTACTTATTGACGATTTAAATATTTGCATTTGTGCTTAGGATATAGATTTCATATAAAAAGTACTTTGTATATTACAAAATAAACTGAAACATAAATCGCAGCGATCAATTGTCTTTTTTTAAAAATAAATTTTGTTACCGAATTATGTGTAATATCCAATCGAAAAAATTCGGTATAAGTCACGAATGTTTTCAGTCGGATGTATATCGTTTATTTTACTGATTCATTATTTTTGTCAGTGAAACAATTTTAAATCTTGTGTCTTTTAATTTGAGCTAGAGATATTATACGAATCTACATTATCGTACGTGTCACACGTTGTATACAATTAGGAATAATCTGAATCTACGTCCATCTTAACCCATGTCACACAAATAATTTTTACGTCCAGACAGCGTAAAACAAGAGTATGTTATTAGATTATTTCGAGAGACATTGTCACGGTTGAGAAAAGGTCAGGCTATCATTCTATTGAAGATTTAACGAGTTTATAATTGAGACGTTCAAGTGTCTGAAAATAATGTTTGCCCAGAAAGAGAAGTTAGCGTTGTAGCAGACACTGTTCAAATATTTGTGATAATACCCAAGACTATAACCTACATAACAAACACTGTCCAAATATTGGAAACAATTCTCATCTATTCATACAGTACAATTTTATTTTCTAGTTTCCTATAATTTTTAGTCAATTCCATACTTTCTAATCGTTTTAAACTATACTGTAATAAACACTGTCCAAATATTAAAAACAATTCTCAAGAATATTCATATAATAAATATTAATTTTCTAGTTTTCTATATTTCTTTATAAATCCTATAATTTTCATTGTTTTTAACGTCGTTGTAATGAATACTGTTCAACTATTGAAAACAATTCTCAAGTCTATTCCTGGAATAAATTTTAATTTTCTAGTTCTCCATAATTTTCCGTCAATTTTACAATTTGCATCATTTCAATACATCGAAGTTGCAATGTGTTTAAGAACAGAAACTAAAAATACTTTTTCGAAAGAAACAACCGCGAAGACGTAATTTATAACCTAATAATCGCAGGAAAAGTTTCGAAATCAACTTTCTCAAAAACCGAGTGTTCCACGGAACAGTGTTGCCGTAATTTCATTACACAAGTTATTGTTTCGATTTTCTTGGCCGTGGTACGATGTCGGAAGCCCCTCTTTACATCGTAAAACAAAGTTCCCTCGCACCTAATTGAATTCAGAGCATCAAAGGAAGAGGGGAGATTAAAATAATCATTTCACCCACAAAGATGACCCACCGTTAATTAGAAGCAAAGGAATGCGACTGTAGTTGGAGTACTGAAATGTTCCAATTAGATGATCTAAAAACAGTGCACGGTAAAACTAATGTCCGTCGATAGCATAAAATACTCCGATCCGATGATCACCAAGGAGACACCGATGTATTGGCGAGTTTATTCCGAGAATAAACGCACACGTGACATATGTTATCGATAGTTGTCGAGCACACTCGACAATTAACATACATACAGCCTGTTTTATGGCGGTTCCTTGTCGGCAATGATCGATCACTACTGACAAAGGAATCATCGTTACCCCGCGACGAACCAATCAATGCTGTTATTTATCTTACATCAGCATTTGAGAGTTTCAATTAGCCGACCGATATATTCAATGACGTTTGATTTCCACTCATTGTTCAACGCATGATCGATTTCTGCAGATGCAAACGACTCTAAAATACCGGGTTTGTTGTCCGGACAAAACTATGTAATGCTAGGTTTGTTAATAATACCGCGCGAGCGTTGTCTGGTCTACGAAATTTTCAAGCGATTTGCAAACTAGTAAACTATTATTGTTATAAATCGATAAGTTGTATCTAATACGATATTTTGCTCCATTGATCAGTAAGAAGCTTCATCAGCAGTCAATTATACTTTTTGAAGTGAAACTTCTTTAGGCGCGTTAGGCGCAAAACCTCGACGCGGTAGTAGTAAAATCAATCTGTCGATGAAACGATTTAGTAAAACCTCGACGCGGTAGGAGAAAAACCAATACGGCGATGAAACGGTGAAACGGTGAAACGCTGAAACGATGAAAAGATTTAGTAAAACCTCGATGCGGTAGGAATAAAACCAATATAGCGATGAAACGGTGAAACGATGAAACGCTGAAACGATGGAACGATTTAGTAAAACCTCGACGTAGTAGGCATAGAACCTCGACGCGGTAGGAGTAAAACCTAACTGGCGATGCAACGATGAAACGATGAAACGATATTCTATTCTATTAGCATATACGGTTGAGGGTTCCGCATTGCTTAATAAAGATAATGATAAAATTCCGATGATGCTAAGTGGAGATTTCAACGTAAACTTTGCATCGGAACAATCAAAATTATTAATAGAATTTTTTAGAAGTAAATTGGGACTAGAAATGGTAAATAATCCTAATGAAGCGATAACAAGATCAGGAACAACTCTCGATGCAGTAATTGCAAGACATTTAGACAAAATTGATTCAAGAATATTTATATCATATTTTACCTATCACAAGCCAATTGTTTCAATAATAGAATCATAGAAAATTAAATGTCATAAAGTGTTAATAAAAATTTGAAAAAAAAATTAAAGAAAGAAGTTTCACTTCAGCCATGTGGTCTAAGAACACACCAATTTTTTTAACGATAATTATTGTTATAGCTGACGCTGCCAACACATATCTACACAATATCAATTAATACTTTCTAATACTGAATTCATAATTGTAACATATCAATCACATTTTGCTTGTACATTTTTTTAACTATTATTTCATGAATTCTATACATTTCTGCTATGAACCATTAGCGACACAGACATTTTAACAAAGGATTAGTACATGTTTTTATTATATTTAAGCCAATAATTTTATCGCGTTGTGCACCACAGTAATTTCTGATTCTTGTAAAACAGTTTTTCTACACGGACTATTCAAATTCTTCAATACCTCAAACTAGAAAATCTATTATAAAGTTTTTTTATTGATGATTTTTTACTGATTCTTGTAAAACAGTTTAGCTACACGGACTATTTAAATTCTTCAATACCTCAAACTAGTAAATCTATTATAAAGTTTTTACACACTATATTACATAATTCATAAAATTTTAAATTACATTATTAATATTTAATATTTAAAGTTTCCATCTGTCCTCGTTATATGTACAATACATGTCACATCAAATTCAATTATTTAATATTTAAATAACTTGTGTTCGAATTTAGACATACATGTTTTTAAGACTAACATAATAATCACTTGTTAAAAATATTGTGGGATTAGAGAATAAAGTACTAGGATACACATTTTGAAAGGAAATACGAAGATATGTATTTTGAGATAATATATATAACACAGAATATGACACTTCACACACACGCGCGCGCGCGCATCACAGTTGAATGCTGCTACCACAATATCGACATTTATTTAACAGTAAATACTAATGGTAAGGGCAACAAATAGAACAGCAATTAAGTCTGTCAATGATCCAGGATATAAATTGAACGAATCTTAACTATCAAACAATCAACAGCACCGACATAAATTCGAGAGACGTGAACAGAAACTATTTTCGGTGGAACCCGATATACTTCCTTCAACGCATAGATGAAGAAGAAGAATATTTTACTGCGTGTTCCTTAGGGTGTTTCGAGTTATTCGAACATCGGTTCACACGTGGCGTCCTCAAGACCGCCTCTCGCATCGCTCCACAATTTTTTCTACCTAAAAAATTTTAATAGGAACTTTTTGGACCGCGGCCACTTCATCGGGCGCAACCATGCGCGTCGCTCCTAAGACCATTCATCACCTCTAACGGGTAGGATGATGTACACCATTATTAAATACGGAAGGTTCCAGTGATGGAGTTTTCGCATTTTTTTTTTTTCGTTCGCTCTGTCGACGGTCCACTAACGTCGTTCCACCGGATTGCTTGACGTCATTAGCCGTTTTTCGCCGTTCGCTTCCGGAAACTCATTTCGCCTCTTGCCCTCGGATCGTTGATTTTCGCGTTCACGGACGGCCGGGCTATCTCTTTCGATGGAAATCCATGATGCATCGCGCGTCGCTCACCAAAAATGGGTGAGTACAAAACGAACGCCCTCCTCCTCCTCCTCCTCCTCCCACCTACCTTCAGCCTCCCCGCGAACGATCGATTCGCCGATTTCGTTATAGCCGGACGATTTCTCGTTGTAGTCGCCGCCGCCGTGCCGCGGCGAAATTCCCGGCCGACTGTGAAATCGTATACCCGCCCGTGTATGTGTGTATACCATGTGAACGCCGGGAGACGGCGAAACTACGGACAAATTCCGTGAACGGAAAGGATTTTATACCGCGGACACCGCTTTAAGTGAAATCGAGTAACTGCGCCCCGATAATTCCAGCGCAAACCCGAACACGAACTTGCTGCTGCTTCTGCTGCTTGCTCAGAAGATTCACGAAGAATTTGCACCGTGTGGACTCAAAGGAAAATTGGTAATAAATTTAATTCGTAGTGTCTTACTTGTATTTAGCACTGCAATTACTGAACACTGTCTCCGTTAGTTGATCAATTGAATGTGTGGTATATTATTTATTACCGTCTTCGTTAGTTAATAAATTGTATGTGTGGTTAGGTAACTATTAGCGTCCTGTACTGGAACTACTCTGCACTAACACTGGTAATTTTCATGCCATTTGAAAGAAAAATTAGTAATAAATTTAATTCGTAGTGTCCTACTTGTATTCAGTACTGGATCGACTCAGCACTAACGAAGACAATTTCCATACCGTTAGAAAAGAAAATTTGTAATAAATTCACTTCATAACATTAAATTTTAGGGCGTCTTGTATTGTTAGTTCGTGCCGTTTACAGTTCTACTATTTAAATGAATATTTGAAACAAACCTATAAAATGTACGAAAAAATCTAATCACCATTTCGTTCAATAATCTCATCCCACCTTTTTGGTAAAGACAGTATACCGTCTGTATAAAATTTCTGTGGTTTTTCATTAAAAAAGAAACACACAACGCGAAGAGTATAAACTTAATATTTATCACTGGATTTGCTGAGCACTAACTAAGAGAGAGAAATTGATAAATCGTGCGAACGTGAAGAGACGACGAAGGTGCGGATAAATTCCATGAGAGGAAAGGCTTTTATTCCGCGGACAGATTTAAGTGAAATTGAGTAACTACGTCGATAATTCGAGCGCAAAGTTGATCGTGCTTCTGCTGCCTGGTTAGAATGCTCTAGCTTGATTGAGGATTTCCTAACGTGCCATTTGAGAGGAAAATTGGTATGAACATATTTTTATGATCACTTTTCATAAATTTGATCTGATTATCCAAAAAGTTTATTTATCTGAAACGATTTGTCACCTAATTAGTTCAGATAGGCGACGTTCTACTGTAAATTGAATTTGTAGTTTTCTGTTATTGAACAGCTTATGTATAGCACTGGATCTATGGTGTTACTAATGATAGATTTATTTATAAGAGTTGGGGAATGCACAATGTATTAACGACTAATAAATGTAATTATATTTAAATATACAATTTTATCGAATCAGGTATCAATGCGGTCTGCGCACGACACAAAATTACATAAATATAAATAATATAATATTCATGGCCTACGCTGTAGCCAAATTTATATTAAACTAAATTCATATCTACAACTAACGACGCATTGATTAATGCGAATACTTAACCACTAAAGAGACTATTTTGTATTACTTTATAAAATGTACACAAATATAAATTCAGTGAACAATTTTTACAATCTCGATAAACGCAAATTAAAAACGATTTACAAAAGAACATTTTGACGAATTTCATACTTGTGGTATTAAGATTCAATTATTTTATTCATGTTTGTAGGTAATTTTTGCAAAAGTCAAGAGAAGTAGAAAAATCCTATCATAAACAGATTCCTTGTGATACAAATACAACAAAATGATTATCCTTTTTCATTAATGTAGGTGTGTCGTCGCAGTTTTTAATTTTATACATAAGTACGTACAGATTCACGAAATAATAGTAAGTGTTTAGTTAAATTTTTAATATCATTCATTTATTGATAAAAATTACGATTAGATCATGTCAACTTTATGGTATCACACGTATCAATTGTTTGAATTAATAATTCATTTCATGAATCCTACTTCTTTATAAGACCAAATCTTTCTATAAAATAAATCTAATTTTTCTCAGTAAAAAGATATTAACTATATTTGTGTTTTTACAAAAATATTCAGTTATTGCAAAATGTAAAATCTTTGAATTTAGAGTTTGCAATTCATTGAAATCGCAGTTTCTCAAAAGGCACCTTCCAAATATTCATTGCAGACACAGATAAAAAACTTAAAAATTGTGACCGCCACTTTCTTCTTTGCAATTGCAAGAAATAGCAATTTAAAAAAATAAATGATCTACACATTATCAACTAAACTAATCCTTCTAGCATCTCAAAGATACAATCCGTTTGGTCCAATTTTATAAAAAGTTGTTCGTTTTTAAAATGTGTAAATATATGAAATTTTACACCCACTGTATAATCAAACGTTTTATGCAATGTTACACATTCCGTAAACGTGGATATGGTTTTTTAGAAACTCGCGTCACTAAATCCGGGTCTCGTTTAGTTGTCAGGCTGATAAACCTATTACTCTTATTCAGACACCGTAATTTTAAAAACGCGCACATGAAAGAAACGTAATGGTCGTTGAGGAGAAAAAAAACTTGTTATCTCAAGGGTCAGATTGAATCATTCAGGTTCGTTGAGCTATCCACTGGTTGTCAGAACGGCCGTGTGAGTCGTGCAGGTTCAAGCTCTCTCGCACACGTGCACCGACACGGGAGGCTGGTAAACCTCATTGTGGGATCGTACCGGTTAATATACTCATGGACAGAGGATACTGAAGGGTGGATGTTAATAAACCAGGCGGATATCACCGACGTTATTCCCGCCGTATCACCCATCTTCAGGGATTCTCAATTAGCTGACCCGCGTCAGAAAAACCACTCTACTTTTTTCCTAATAGATCACATTTACGAGGAAAAAACACGTAACCCTCCATTTTTCTCTCCACTTCATTAATCTGAGAAAAAAGTCAAATTAATTCTCGACCGCTCACTATAATAATACGCGTCCCTAGTAAGAGTAAAAAAACCGCGGAAGCTGTAAATTTAATAACTTCATCTCGCAATATGAATTACTCTCTGATGACACACAATCTTTCTCAAAGAAAATTAACGATGATGTACAATTAGAATTTTTACTTGATTAAAGAACTATAAGATCACACAAAGAGAGGCCTTTAAATAATTTGTTGCTTCACTGTAGTTGTCATTCGTTTCTAAAATTTCAGTAAGATCAACACGGAAGATGTAAATTTTATAACTTTATCTCGCAATATGAATTACCCTCTGATGACACACAATCTTTCTCAAAGAAAATGAACGATGATGTACAATTAGAATTTTTACTTGATTAAAAAAGATCACCACGGAAGCTGTAAATTTAATAACTTCATCTCGCAATATGAATTACCCTCTGATGACACATAATCTTTCTCAAATTAAAGAAACAGCTATTGGCATTGTACAAGCAGAATTTTTACAAAATTAATATGTAAAGTAAATAACGCTATGTAATCCTCATTTAATTGTAAAATTTCATTTTTATTCTTTTGCTAAAAGGAGTAAATATATTCTCGTACGTCTTCATTTTCAAAGTTTCTTCCACTCAGTTGTTTTTATATATTATAATATTCTTGTACGGTTTCCTAAAAAATTTTTTGTTGGGAAGCTGCAGCTTTTTAAATTCTATGTTACATTACCTTCAGTTATAGATTTTTAATGGAGTTGATTGTTAAACCTATCGCGTTCAATGGATTCACGTCGATGTAACGAGTGGTTCGCAGGCTTTTAAACAAATTAATTTTTCTGACAGGTCCTAGGTATGCGAGTGAGCATTCTAGGAGGAATTCCTCGGGTTTTCACAATATGATGGGAATTCCTTTGTGCTGGGTGCTCTGTGGTTTTCGGCACGTTCTTACTGACGCGCTCGGCGAAAATATTTACCCTCGAACTGGCAAGTGTCGGAAGTTCGTGGTGAACGCGCGCAAATGGTCGAATTCCGACTGATTACTCACGCGCCGCTACAAATCATGCAATTTCGGCTCACTTTAGAATTATCTGCGAATCCCGATGGATTTTTACTGCCATATCACGTACGAGAATTGTTGCTGCCTTATCCTCCGAAATATAAATCCACTTAGCAAAGTTATCTCCTATTATTTTTGACATCATACATGATATCAACATTTTATATTACAGTGATTAACAAGAGTTTTCATCTGGAAAATAATTTCAACAGAAAACCAAATTATTTCGGAATTTCAGGAATATTTGTTTCCATAGTAATTTGTGCATAAAACAAATTATTTTCGAATTTGTTCGGCAAATAATTTTAGCAAAAGATTTGAATAGAATTATATTTAACAATAATGAGAATTGGAGTGCAGGAGTGATATATTAATTTATTTTATGTGAATTGTGTGCATTTATTCTTAATACGCTCCTATAATATTTCTGTGACATATTTATATACATTATATTCTTATTATATTTGTATTATATGATCCACCCTGTATATTAGAAACATTCGTAAAAAATAGAACCATTTAACTAGTAATCTTCGGTGATCGTAGAAAGCGGGTTAATCTACTGGGGAGTAGTTTACAAGTGACACAAGGACATAATTGTATTTGACAGAGTTAGTAACCCTAAGTCTAGTCAGATTTGGCTGTTATATAGGGGAGAGATCACCTAAATCAATGTTGTCCCCTCGCATGCTTCAAGCACTGTCTAGGTGATCTGACTCGGCAATTGGTAACAGAGAATTATAATACTAGTGAAAGTAGAATTTAGACTCTTACGTTCCATAAATGTTATATTTGTTAACATATACCAATATTCGTTTATAATGCATATATATAATATATATATATATATATATATATACATATATACTATACAAGAAGTTACGCGCGCAATGAAGGCAGCGAATGAAAAAGAAAGAGAAACTAGAAGTCGAGTAGTCCAAATAAATAAATGCAATAGCAAAACTCTTTTATTTTTCATTATATCGTTATGAAACTTTTACCAACATATTTGCGACATTTTTATCATTAAAATAAGACCAAATACGACATAATTTGGTGCATATTTACCTACGTAAAGTACTTGAAAAACATCGTATCGCCAATTAAATCTCACGAGTGTGATGGTAACAGTTTGGTTGATGTTATTTTATTTGTTTCGTTTTTGTAAATAAGCTAAAAATGTTTTATTTTAGTTGTTATATGTATATTTGAAAGTTCTCGTATTAATAGCTATGAGTAGGTTTTTGTTGCATTTTCAAAGTTTCAGAGAGGATTAAAAAAAACGAAACATCCATTTTTTTCATTTTTTTATCAAAATTAGTTCCCTCTATTTCCTTTAATTTGGTATAAGTTTTATCTACTCCCGAGTGCTTTTTCCTGAAACATTTTATTTTTTAGAATCTGTCAGTAAGTAATTCATATAAATACTATTTTGTACTAATTGTTTTGTTTTCTTGTTATTTATTTATGTCTGAATATATATTAAAAAATTTATATATATCATTTATTTTCTCCTTGTTGTTTGAAAGATATTTATTACTCAATTATTTTATGTTAAAAATGAAATTTATAGTACATAAATGTGATTAAGATTTTTGATTTTTTTTAACTTTGTACTGGTTACACTGTGGCTCGGCTCGACGCTGGCTGAAAACAATAAAGGAATCTCGAGGAATCATGCCCTTCGCGTAGAGCATAAAATTTCGTACCCGAAATTTCTGCACTCATCGCGACACTACTCTATGTTTTGTTAACAATTAATACTTTAATCGCGCCATCTGTATGGGAGTGCAGGATCTACCGTGCTGATCAGTACGTGTTTCTTGGCGGTCCCGATCTTCTTCTTCGTTTCTCGTCGTCACATGTAAGCCGGAAAGGCACGCGGAAGCATGTATTGCGAAATAAAGTTATCACAGTTTTTGTTTTCACTTGTGTATTAATATTAGCTCGTGATCCACGTACCACATAATCCTAACATGTTTACTATACATTTTTGTCATAAGTACATAAAATACACTGTCCAGTGATAGGTTGTTCCACCGCATCAGTAGAATCAACGAATTCATTTTAATTGCAGATAGAACCGGTCAGCCGACAATCTTGTCCACGAACAAATCTCCTCAAAATTCCATTTTTTGTTCGAATCCAAAAGGTCGCCTCCGTCGTCGAGCAATTCTGAAAACGTTACCGCTCGTGGAAGTTTCCCGATAAAAGAAGACCACACGAGGACCGTTTCATCAACTTAAAACCAATGAAATTTTGATTGTGAGAAAGTTCCATGAAGATCGAAATAAATATCAGGAGAATACTGTCAGTGAACTTCCGCCTTTCTTCGTTTCCTCGAGTTCCGCACAATGTCGATTGCGGTTGGCCCCGAGACATCCAAGGAAATATCATCTGGGAAACATATTTTAAATGGTGGTCGTGGCTACGTGATTTTAATTGAACGAAGTCGGACAACTATTGAGGGTAGGGGGAGGAGGAGGCTGATTCGAAATCAATTCCTCGGCTGTTTAAACCGAATATCCGGCGACCGTGAAATGAAAGAACCGGCGCGTCGCCGGGAACCGAAATCCGAGCGCAAATTCAACCGCTTTTTCCCGAAACGCGAATACGAAATAACCGTGCAGATCGAATTTGTCATTTTCGATTTCCCGAAATCCTTGCTCTCTCAAGATTTTCCACCACCCGAGGCCCCGGGTATATCTATATCTCCCTGGGGCTGGTATCCAACGATTCTCAGTGAGTCTTGGCTCGGGAAACCGCTTTCGTGCAACGTCGATCATGTAAGGCACGGTCTCCAGCCGCTCAACGATCCTATTCACCCTAAACATCGGGATCTCATCTCTTGGGACACTCTGAAATTCGAGTATGATCCCCTTAAATCTGTCTTAATCTCTTCGATTGCCGCCGGGCTTTTTAATTGCTTCAATCCGCCCGACCTGCGTCCCCGAAAATCTAAACTGACGAGAAAGATTGATTGCCTACGATTAACCCCTTGACGTACGATTTCTTCCATGGCATCGGTAATTAGGAACCATTCGTCGTTAATAATTTCTTTGAAGACGAAGGAAGTTGATATTCTTTCTATTGAATTATTTAGGTTACGTACCCCTTCTCAGATTATTATTAAAAATTAATGTTCATTCTATGTTTCACACACTTATTCTGATGGCTAAATATTCATAATTAAAAAGCAGAATTTTGTTTCAATCGAAAAGACGGAAATTACGTATGTATAGTAAATCTTGTTTAAAACTTTTGTCACAAGGCCAGTGCTATATTACACCGCCAAGTATTAACAAAAAGATTTTTAATAAAGACGTTAGGAATTAAAAATGGAACACATAATAGACGTTTGTATTTTTACAACAAGAAAAGTAACACTCAAGTCTTACGATACAGCCATCTTCAAAGAGTATTAATATCTTGTTCAAAACATTACATTAACATTTAAGTTGTTGTCATAAAGAGGAGGTTTGATTCTTCAAATCAATGGAAGATTCGTTTACGAAAAAAATGTTTGATTGTTCTTACAGTAGTTTCAAGTAATATAGTATTTTTTTAAAAAATGTGTCTTCAGCTTCTCATCTGCTACATCGTGTAAATATATCAATAATGGTATGCAAAAGTAGAATTCTCGAGCTTTAAGGTCAGTCCAAGTTTATTGCTATACGATTATTTTTTACGTAATTTCAACAGGTCAGATATCGCCAATTTCTCGAGAATCAGAAATTTTATGTTCAAGTACTTTTTGGCTCCAGTGTATGTACTTTTCCAACAACCAAAATAATACCTACTGTCTTGCAATAAGTCTTCAAGAATTATTGATATTTTATTAACATCTTATTCTAACATTGTTATGCGCTACGCGCGCGACAGCACATGAAAGGAAATGTTTATTCTAAAAGTAACCGTGATGATGAACAAGAATTTACTTTACATAAAAATGTAAAACTGTAATGTAAAAAATGTAAAAATATTAGTTAGAATTTGTAGGGAATTGTCAGTTTGTGAAGCTGTAGGGCAGCTGAGTAGACAAGGTCCTTTATCGAAAATGCGGATCTCGAGGTATCACCTCGTAGGGACTGTGAGAAATTCGAACACTCGGCGCTGCTACAGAATTCGACGACGCTTTCCATGAAAATGTATGCAAGAAATTTACCTACATTTCTTCGTAAAGTGTCGCCGAATCTTGTAGCAGCGTAGAGTGGCGACGAATTTTCTGCGGTTTCTACGAGGCGAGTATCTGGTCCTCATTGATTCTTGATGGCAGTGGCAGACAGCACTTTGCAGATGCCCTGTGAATGATCGGTGATCGGTGAATTGTCTGCCATCAAGATGCGAATACAGCGATGTTCAGGATGAGTCATTTAACTGTACCACCCAAATTTACTTTTAAACTATTTGTTGTATCAAAAACAAATTTTCAAACGAAAGTTATTTATTTATTTGTAGCTTATTTTAATGTGGTCGCATTAACAGCAGGGTCATTAGCGACCACATGGTTTACAGATTACAATTTGTTAAAGTACAAATAGCATATATATTAATTTGCAACTTTGTTTGGTATCAAACGGGGCATACTCTCATATTTAATTAAAAACCAGGACAAACCTAAATGTAAGAGATGCTACACAATAAACACAATGGAACATATAGTTACAGCGTGCCATCTCTATCATCAAAAAGAAAGAAGATACAAAATTCCAGGAAACATCAAATATGCCACCGAATCAAAGGAATCTTGCGAAAAACTAATGAAATTCTTGAAGCACACAATGTTATTCAACTGAATCTAAATCATAAATGATTACCTAATTGTTAGCTTGTAGTTGCTAACAATCCCGCTTTTCTAAATTATGAAATGTTGCATGACATTTTTTGATCCCATAACGTTCAAAAAACATCACTGCTGCACGCCGATAATTTTTTTGGCATTCACCTAACGTTAATAACATATTCACTTCTGTGTCAAAAGTAGCCGTAATCACAATGTTACTGCTTGAATAACAGCTCTAAACTGGAAACGATTTCATAGATAAGTGAGTCAAACTCAAGAATTGTAAATATTATTGTTTGTGTTTCTTCATGAATAAGCAATGGACTCAAACGCGTATAATTCCATAACGCTATTTCCGAGAGCTTCAAGTACCTACAACTCGAAACTTCAAACTGTTATATCTCATCATGGAAGTATCTGACAAAAAAATGTTTCAGACAAAATTGACTTATTTTTTCCGGTAAAATCTAAATATGTAACATTTTATAGGGGGTTCCATTTAAAATTACAAAGGTACCTCCCCTCTCCCGTTAAAGGGGAAGGGAGGCCACTTCACGTTTATGTAGTCAGAAAGGCTCTTCAGTTCCATGCAATTTAAGACTAAGAACTTTAAAATCGATGGCATAGTTTTCGAGATATTGAGCTGTTCAGAGGGCCACCCTGTATAATGAATCAGAAAATGTTTTCTATAAAGCTGTAACATGTGATCGATCAGGCAGCGTATAAATTCTATTAGAATAATCCTTTAAATAAATTGCTGCAAATTCGGAATATTAAATACTTTTAATATCGTTATAAAATTCGGATGACCATTAATATTATTTTTCACAGCACAGCGTGGTTCATACCAAATTGTACCTCTGAATAATATTTTCTGTTATATTTACGCCCGCCAACCTCACTGGCCTCTATTCAATTGCTGATATTATTACGATAAAAATTAATTTCTGCTTCCTCGCACGAAAAAATAAAGTCCTACTCGATTTAATTTCATTTTCCATTTATAAAATTAATTCTATCTTGATTTTCATATTACCTTTCGTACGATAAATGTATTCGTTTCACCAATTGCATCAAATATAATATTAATTTCGTTCAAAGTATTTGTGTGCCAAATAAATATTAAAATTAAATCGGCCACTTTTCGGAGCACTGTTTGGAGATTTCGTTCTAACTCGGTTATGTTGTAGTTTTTAAAAATGTGAACACTTTAAACTGTCAGCCATATTTATATCACCCAAAGTTTTCTACAAATTAATACACCTGTTATATCAAGTTGCAGCGATTATTGGTGTGCAGTGTATCAATCATTAGATCCGAAAACGTAAAAAAGTTTTTTAAAGTTAGATTGTTTCTGCTAGGATTATACCAAAAATCTGTGAAAAACTAGACAAGTTTTACACTTTCGATATAAAAATTAACTTTTTTCAATTGGAAGATTGGGTTTATATGAATTAATAAAATATTGTGTAAAGAACAAAATAAGAGCCAGTTAACATTATTAGTGAATCAGTTATCGAGTTATCCCGTCCACTAATTTAAAAATGATAGTTTTGAGAAAAACGCGTTTCAAGTTTTGTACCGAGTTCAGTATCAAATTTCGGAAAATCATTTTTCACGTTCTGTACTTTTAAAATATTCAATAAAAACAAAAATACAATGTTTTGGATCAATTACACGAGGAGTCACTCGTAACAATACCACGACCGGTTATATGACCGAGTTCACATTTTTTAATTCATAATAATTGACATTACAAAGATGCCTACATTAGAAATTATCAAATTAATGTCTTTCTTCAAGCAGACATTGTTATAAAAAATGCGAGAAATCGAAATAAATTCTGTCTTTTAATTAGTATAAAACAACTTATACCAGTCATATTTTGTGCTCGGTACGGTTAGTGTTAATAATCTCGTTTACAAGATTTCGAACAAACCCATTGCATTTCCGAGAAGAATCGAGAACGGAGCATCATTGGGAACAAAGGTTCCATCACCAGCCGATCAAGGAGCCATGTCAAAGGGTTGGCAAACAATGACCGCAATATTTCGTGCGTCCTGGGACACACGAGTCGCCGCCAATTCGTCCGGTCCCCGTGAAGGCTTAAGCGTCGCATAAATTCTCCATAACATGGATCAACGCTGAACCACGGCCAGCTTGAAAGCAGCAGCCCGTGCGCAGACCGGGCGTAACGAAACAAATCGCGCCTCAGCCGACTGCGCGAGATATTCCCGGTCGAATGTAAATTTCAACGGCAAAAGTTCTTGAAGAACCCGGAAAAAAGACGAACGCAGCAACAAAATCAAGAAAGATAAAAACACTTATGCTAGAGGTGGCCAGACAGACGAACAGGAGCAGAAACGAGGAAGAAAGAGAGACAGAAGAGAAGGAGAGGGAATGAAAGATAGAGAGGTAGAACTGGAAGATAAAGAAAGAAAGATACAAAAGCACAACAGGGAGAGAGAGTGAGAAAGAAAGATAGAGGGATAGAACACAAAAAGAGGGAAAGAAAGATAGAGAGACAGAACGGAAAGATAGAGAAACAAAGACAGAGAGATATAACGGAAAGATAGAGAAACAGGGACAGAGAGACATAACGGAAAGATAGAGAAACAAAGATAGAGAGACGGAACGGAAAGATAGAGAAACAAAGATAGAGAGACATAACGGAAAGATAGAGAAACAAAAACAGAGAGATATAACGAAAAGATAGAGAAACAAAGACAGAGAGACATAACGGAAAGATAGAGAAACAAAGACAGAGAGATATAACGGAAAGATAGAGAAACAGAGATAGAGAGACGGAACGGAAAGATAGAGAAACAAAGATAGAGAGACAGAACAGAAAAAGAGAGAGAAAGAAAGATAGAGAGGCAGAACGGAAGAGAGAGAAAGATAGAAAGACAGAACAAGAAAAGAGAAGGAGATCGAGGAAGAGAGAAAGGGGAGTGGGGTTAGAGGGTTGGAGTTGCGGTGTGTGGCATCCGGAGAGTTATGTGGCGACAAGCCGACAACCCCTTAGCATCGAGTGACAAATACGAAGCGTACCGTGCCTTTTCTGCCGCGATACTGACGCTCGCCTTGTCCTCCGCGAGATGGAGAAGAAAGGGAGCCTGGGTAACCGGTTTTCCACCCCCGGCGAGTCACTTAGCCACACGGGTTATAGCTGCGAGTGACAGACCCTCCCTCTAACTTGTCTATAATCGATCCGCGGATTTTTTTCCTTGGACTTGGGGACCATTCTGCTTCCGACCCCACTTGATTTCCGACATCTGCATCTCTACTGCCTGATCCAGCAGGGGTAACACCTTTTAATCCATTCAGGGTTGAAACTGATTCGGTTAGAGTTTTATGGAATTTTCCTAACCCGTCTGTGCGTCTCTACTGGAAAAAACCTCTTTATTTTTTACTTATTTTTAATGAAATTCAATCAATATATTCGTGGCATTTTTCTAATGAAAATTATACCAAATATGATATAATTCCGATGATATTTATGTAATAAACGATGAAATTTTTGGATATAAAGAAGGACCTCGTATGCAAATAAAAAACTTCCATCGTTCATTACACAAGTGAATATAATCGGAATTAAATCATATTTGGCATAATTTTCATTAGAAAAATGCCACGAATATGTTGATGAAAGTTCCATGAAAAATAATAAAAAATAAAGAAGCTTTGTAATTGGATTAGTAGTAATTCACGCCGATAAACAATACCCAGGGTCAAATTGCGCGGCATGTTTACACTGCTCGGCGAGCGAGGCAACTCGAGCTTCACGGCCCTTCCGGGGATACCCCGCAGTGGATGGAGTAGGCCGAGGGACATAGATCGCAATGTTCCGCTGGACTTAGATGGCGGGGTTACTGTAGTTTTTTGCGAATATCTCGAAAACTAAAAGCGTCTCCTCTATATGTAAAAAGGAAAAAGTTGTTCAAAATGTCGAAATCTATAACATATTTAAATTTCATCAAAATCGGAGAGGAGTACCTCTCTGTAAATAATTACCCCCTTTTCTGTTTAATTACCATAATCTGCAATCTATCTATAACTATTAGAAACATTTTTGCGTACTGTCTCAAATAACAAAAGCATACCATGCGGAAAGTGTTCATGGGACACGCAGTACGTTTCCTGAGGCCATCCGCGAACGCGTAAGCGGGCGAGATGACGCGTGCGAAAGTTACTGGCAATTTCCTCGGGGAAAGTTCGCCAACTGTGGCGACCACATTCTCTCAAAACTGGGATGGTGTTGCACCACGATACAGGGACGTTATTGTTATTATTTATCTGGCCGATTTTTCTTTGGAGACGTACGGCCGGTTGTCAGGCTCAGATGCAAATATTCGTGACTTTGAAACTTTGCGAGCGCGGAGTGGAGAAATAACTTGCGAATATTTTGCGGGACGGGAAAAGGTGGAAATTCGCTGGAAACGGCTGAGATATCTCTTTGCGTCTGTGGTTTACGAGTAAGAGGACCTTGGCGAGGGTCCTTTAGAAGACTCGGAAATGATGCGAGCTATAGGAGAATCAGAATGCACAAACTGCATGCAGTCTCACAGATTGAAACCTGTTGTAACGCGTTCAGGCACTTACGAAAACTGGTGCAAATGGTTTAAAGAGTATTTTTTTGATGCGCGTTAGTGGAAGAAGATCTACTGCGGAAACGTGGGTTTGAATTACGTTACCACTGTACAGTTAGGCTCAAGTAGGTTAAGAACCTCGTGCTTCGTTTGCGACGTGTTGTTAGCAATCCAATGATAAAACTTTGATCTTTATAATGATTTTTATATGGAGCTTTCACTGTCTTGTTCGTGACATTTTTCTGAATAAAATCGTAACATGAATGATACAATTTAAATCATATTTAATTGTGTAATTCACAGTAGAATCTCAATTATCCTCACTAATCAAAGAGACATAATAATTATGATAATCGATAATGGATAATTGAGGTTCTAGTCAATTGTGAATGAAACGAGTACATATTCTACGAATTATGTCGCGTTTGGGCTGTTGTAATAAAAAAAATTTTACGAATATGTTGGTACAAGTTTCATTCAGAAGTATTTCCAAACAAAAATGATTCATCATTAAACAATGTTACACTTCTCTCGAATTGAGCTTCTAGACATCTCCAGGTATACACTCTGTGTTAGCGGGGATACATTTATCACTAATATCGAGCACATCTCATTCGCTTATACCGAAGCATTACATTAATTTGATGAAACCCTTTGAAATTTATAAATTGCACAGTAGCATGGTCGTGATTCAAGAGATTAGGATCTCGTCAGCCATGATGCCTGTGCTATCGAGGGATTCGGGCAAAACTACGATTAAAGAAACTAGCTGAGAGCAGCGATGAAACTGAATCTCCTCGACGGTACCGTCTCTCGGCCATTTATTTCGTGCACGAAGGAACGCGTCCCCCAGCCCGTAAATAATTTAATTGTCGCCGGAGATTAATCACCGTCGCCGAAATTAATAAGGGGGAATGCGTTTATTTCTGGTGGGAAGTGGAGCACATAATTAATGAAAAGGATGGGCTTAATGCGTCCTGACAAACCGAGGCTGTTCACCGCACGTACGACAACGGCCATAACGGCCGCGGGGCTGGCCGACCAGGAACAATGAAAAATCCCGTCGTCGGGGCCACGACGATATTAAAGATGATTACGCAAAATGCTTAATAATAGCGAGGCGACGCGTCACCGACCATCGCCGTCAGCATCAACAGGAAGCAGATAAAATTTGCGTGATACCGGCAGATTATTCCGCGAGCATATATCGAACCGGGCGATGTGCATGTGCAACACACGTCCGGGGAAAGAGCCTTGTTTCAGGGCCATTTTGCGTTCCTCGATTAAGACATTATGGGTATTATTTAGCCGGGCCATAATTAACGCGAGCATGTGGAAAGTGCGACGCTTGGACGTTGCACGACGTCGATTATCGGCGGTGCTGGAAAATTTTGTGCTGGAGACTTTTATCATCGATTCTGTCAGAGAGCTTGCAGAAAGACGTATAATTTCGTCATTTCAAATTTTGTCTGGCTCTAACGCACTTCGAGATATTAAACTAAATAAGATTCCCAACACCTACATTTCTTAGTTGTTTCCACCCTTTCATTATGATTATATGGACAAAATTATTATATTTAAAAGCACAATGTTCTTATCAATAATGCGTATACAAGGTACATTTATTTCTTCTCTTAATCATATTAATAAGATAAAAATAATACAATATTTTAAATTCTTGAAAAATCTTCACTGTTTTGAATTTCGTCTACTCACTTTTGTCATAAATGCATAAAATCTGCTTTCTAATGAGTATATGATTCTTTTTAATTTTAATAGTCAGTATCATAATTTGATTTGAATGATTGCAATTCTTGTGAAAAATTATAGATTTAGTGACATCTTAAACTGACCGAGTTAAAATGAGACATTTTTTTACTCACTTTTGTCATAAATGCATAAAATCTGCTTTCTAATGAGTATATGATTCTTTTTAATTTTAATAGTCAGTATCGTAATTTGATTTGAATGATTGCAATTCTTGTGAAAAATTATAGATTTAGTGACATCTTAAACTGACCGAGTTAAAATGAGACATTTTTCAGAAGTGATTTTCTATGAGGTGAAAAGAAAAATACCAGTTCGCATTCTTTATGTTAGGAATTACAAAACGTGTAATATTTAATAGGAGAGTACATCGTTTTGATTAAAATTATTACAAACGGCTGGTCCACGGCAGTATGTCGCTGAAGACAGCGTATTTGCGCACTATCGTGGACAGTAATGTTTCTTGAAATAATGTTGAATTTAATTTCTGAGTTCTCCCGTGGGAGAAGGAACCTGGCGGGCAATGGTCTTGTTATAAGAACATGGGATATAAGCAGCCCCGTTGAGAGAAAAGAAAATACGAGGAATCGGCTACATGCTAAGCTACTTTCCTTTCGTGATTACTAAAATATTGACCCTGCCTTTCAGCGGAGAAACTTCCATACCTACGTCTTATTTCCATTCGAAAGACGATTTGAAACTATGTTTCCAGCTAAACGCCCGACCGAAACTGTTCGCGTGGTCGTGTGTTTCGTAAGAATCCTCGGTGAAGTCTCACTAAAATCCTGGAATCTCGTTTATACGTTGAACCGGTGGAATACTCTCTAGATTTTCAGTTTAACAGATTACCCTATGAAGTATAAAAAAAATTACCAAAATTTAATACAACTGACTTTTTCTGCTTCATAATAATTTTCACAATTTTTGTTAATTCTACGACTTTACACTGTTTGACCTATTTTATGTAATTAGAAAATTCTTTTGTTCGTTATTGCTACAGACTTTATGAATTTATGACAGAAATAAGTACTTGGCACTTGAAACATTACGTATATTATTTTCAATTCACTAAAATTATTAAAAAGGAAGAAAGAATGTCTAATTTAATTTCTGTTACTTCAAATTCGCGGTAAGATTTTTTTATCGTATTTTGTATAAAGATTATGACCACTCTTTAGATTGTTCAACTTATTGTCAGTTGAAATTAAATTATAACTACATATTTTTTATTGTAAAAAAAGTTGTACAAAACTATTTTCTTGAGAAATGTTTGTTAGTATACTTCTTTATTCAAATACATGTTATCATAAAAGTTCTATGAAATCTGCATAAAATCAATCCTGTCATTATTATAAAGGAATCAGTCTCGTGTATGAGTCGGCAGTTATAGTGTTAAATATAAATATATTATTAAATACAATTGAATTGAGTCGTTGTATTTTAAAGCATATTTTGAAGGCACAATTAAGGGTTAAAGGCACGATCGATTTCCAAGACGGCCAATTATAGTTATTTATATCTCTCTGTTTTGATTTCGGCGTGATTTCGTATCGAGAGCGGGTCATTTGAAATATTTGCAGCGTTGTCGTGCCAATTTCGAAATACGAGGGTCGCAACGGCAAATGCAATTTGGATAAACTAACTGGGGAAAAATATGAAATCGAAAACATCTGTAAAGCCCATTCTCGGTGGATTGTGTGTGTGCCGCGGTGGTAGATATTGTTTCTCCGATACAAAATCTCGGACGCCGATTGTCGTATAAATTGCCGCGCATCCCGCGAAACAATGTTCATAAATAACGCTTCATTATTACAACGCGTTCGACTGGGATCGAACCTGGATAACTCCGCGGGAAGTATTTTCCCACCCGATTTTCTTTTCCATGGTACGTTACTGTGTCAACGTTTTTATGATGCTGTGTCAGAGAACCACTGGCCCGGGATTTGAATATTTATGAAACGGAACAGTACCGACGTATTAATACACGCATATTGATTGTGCCCCGTCTATGTATTTTCATTATTTATTATGATCGTGCAATTAGTCGTTATCGTCCCATAATCTACGCACATTATCATAAATAAATAATGAATGTTTGCGTTACGCCTTCATTTATACGACTAACACTGACGGGTACGCATATTCGATAAAATATTGAACGCGACCGTAGCCTCGCCGAGCTTATAACGTGCAAACAGCGTGTAAATCATGCTGCTGGGAAAAAAATGAAAAAACTCGACCATCCCTGGTGGAAAACCCTTCTTCCACGCGTTATCATCCACGGCTCTCTTCGAGATACGATCGTGTGGATCGAAATCGTCCCTTCGTTAGCAACTCGATAAAGTCTCTTTCGCAGGCTGTTTTTAACAACTTCTAAAGAAGCAGCCTCCGTGGAAAAAATACAATAACTTAGAACACCGGTAACGAGAGGGTAGAGGGGGCGGGGGTAGCGGGAATGGATCTTCGTTAATTAAAATTAATTCGACAGTCAGGAGAGTCTCGCTTAATCAATCGTTCGGCACACAAACGAGAATGGAGGGAGGCAACAAAGACTCTAATGGAAGTTCAGGCGACGACTCTTCTTTTAACACCCGCCGTGAAAACAACAATCGATTGCTTCGTAATGAATTAAGACCAGCATCGATCAATCGACGAAAAAGATACGGTGAATTAACTTCTTGGTTCTCTTTATTGCGACTGGGTTCGACACGGCATACTTTTTTGGTAAACTGCAGTAGATTACCATATTAGATGATCAAAAATTGTTTAAAAATTACTATATATATACAGGATGTCCTATTTAAATTGAGATTGTAAACAATCTTGAAGACATATGATTTAAAAAAAAGAAACTGACACATATCCTTTAGTGTTTCGAGAGGGGAGTCAAAGGGCATTACTAGTTTTCTAATATGTGGTCGTTTTCAATGTTATTTCAAGGTCATTTTGTATTATTTATCATAAAACCATATTTTTTATTTATGAATCATATTCTACGTAAAAAAATGCACAACTTTTGCTTGAAACATTTTTTTGTAAGTTTGTAAGAACTTTATTATGTGTTCATGAGTCTTTTATTAAACGAATTACTAAGTGTCTAGAAGTTGAGGGCAAAAAGTTCGAGCATTTATTATGATCTTCTTAAATGATATAAAAAATCTTCCAGAAGAAAGTAACGTTGTCATTTTAAAAGAAAAACAAAATTATCCTTGACAGAAACATGAGAAATCAGCTAAATATCTTAAGAAATATTGAACTTAAAAAAAGATGTTTCAAACAAAAGTTGGGTATTTTTTTACGTAGAATATGATTCCGAAATAAAAAATATGGGTTTATGATAAATAAGATACAAAATGACCTTGAAATAACCTTGAAACTACCCACGCATTAAAAAACCAACAGTGCCATTTGACTCCCCACTCGAAACACTAAAGGACATGTGTCAGTTTGTTTGTTTTAAATCACATGTCTTCGAGATTTTCTACAATCACAACTTAAATAGGACGCCCTGTATATATGTATATAGAGGTTAATTGATCTTTTGTTCCCTACGATTGCCTAACAAAGTTTTCATTTTGCATAAAAATTCGCGGTATCAATGTCAACCACGTTTAAAAATCAGGTTTGCGATGCCCTATCGTGTGAGGCAATGAGATTTAACCTATGCGATGTGTATCGTGTCCGTGTAATTGCGCAAACATTATTTCCTAACTGCATCAGAAAGTTTCGCGAACGTATGCACCGCGAGGTCCATCATGCAGCCTGTAAAGCTGAGATTACGCGGCGGGGCAAGATAACGTCGACATTATTGATGTTATTTTTAGTAATTAATGACGGAGCTGGCTGTACGTAGGAGCCAGCTAACACGGCGTAAAAACGGATAATTTCGATTTAATGGCCTTCTTGGTTTAAGTCAACATTTTCCCTTTATTAACTCAAGCGGATACTCGCCTGACGATCTTCAAGCAACCGTGCTCGCCCTGCTACGAGTGCTGCCGAACCCCGTTTTGTAGTGCAGAGAGCTTGGGAAACTTATCGAGTGACTTCCACCGTTCTGATTTTTGCAGAAATCTTGTGACAACGGAGACTACTTTTACCTATATTATTTATTTATTCATTTCGAAAGCTCGCTCTCACGATGAAGTCATTAAACAGGACACTGATATTTACGTTCTTGTAATAAATTTATATGAATTCAGCAATATACAAAGTTTCAACAAACTCGGTTACAGATTAAATATCATTACTTATTCACTTAGATTACCCTCCTCACCGATTTTGGTGACCTTGAAATATGTTTTGTCAAGTTCATCATTCTGAACAACTTTTCCCTATACATGTTACCAGCGCTCGGTTTTAGTTTTCGAGATATTCGCAAAAAGCTATTGCTAGTACTGAATTGAATTTTCCGTATTCGTGCACGCTCCATGGCAACGTAAACTTGCTTCGGCGCGGCGTCTGTTTACTGTTTTTGTAAACACGTTATGGAAATCAGAAAGAAAACAGGGTTTCACTCTGGTCATACATTATATAAGATGAGCTTTCAATTTTGAGAGACTACTCCTGGATTCTCGTATGCATGGTCGGGCCCTCTCCGCCCCCACCCCCCATCGCCCTCGAACCTAACCGCAACTCACTCTATTCACATAATCTTTCCCTTGTAGATGTCATCCAGTCATTTGTACGTGTTACTAGTTCAAATTCTGGATGAAAGCTACAATGCAAAGATTATGCGAATAGACTGAGTTGTGGTTAGGTCGTTGGGAGGAGGCGGAGAGGGCTACTAATTCCCAAATGAAGTGAACTGGTAATTTAAATTTGACTAAATATTTTTGCAAACATATCGATAACTAAGATCGAGCGGCAGTAACACGTGTAGGGAAAAGTTGCTCAGAATGATGACCTTGTTGACAACATATTTCAAGGTCATCAAAATTTGTGAGGAGGGCAATCTTCTAAATAATTACCATATTTACTGCCTGCAAAGTGAGGATTTATAATACAACTGTTTATAGACACAGCTTACGCAACAGAATCTAAACGATAGTTTCATTCGGCAGTCGAATCGTAAAAGGGAAATAGTAAACGTACAAATAGGGAAAGCCGTGTCGTAAAAAAAAAGGAGTTCAATACGTTGAACACTTTTTTTTACACTGCGTCACATTGCAGTGTAGTCAGCAACATGGTAATCGATGAATAGAATTACCGTGCAATCCTAGTTCTCGTAAACTCGAAAAGCGTACAGGTGCTTGACACGGTGCCATCTTTGACGTATCTGGAGGTCTCGTAAACTCGTAATACCGGAGGGATACTGGAGAAAATCGCTGTGGCTCTCACCCTCGTCTCACGGACGTTTATGACTTTTAGACTACTTTAAATGTGACGTACCGTCGGCTGCGTAAGTTTGCAGAAGCAAGTACAACCTGTTCCACAATTTAGCGGCAGTAAAACACTGTGTAATATCCCCTTTTTGATCTAGACCTATTCCAAACGATCTATTCGGTCCCTCCCATTGTCTATTGTATTCCTTAAGCTCTCAATTTAAGCTTCTATCTATTTAATCTTTCTATCGAAATTATAGTTGTACTTGGTGAAAATGTCTCCTATTTCGATTGGAATTACGTACCTAAATTTATGCCTTGTCCAACAAGCTACAAAATTTGGAACTATGAAGAACTTGCGTATTTCTAACAATTACTAATCCATGATACATTGTAAATCATTACTGAATCATACTGTTGTTATTCAATTTAAATTGCATTTTTATTGTTAATTTGTTCAGCAATTTGCTATGGATTTAATACAGTTTAAAATCTCAGTATTTGTGTCAATATTGATTGTCTTAGTTTGTACTTACTTTTTACTTACTTATCTTATAGTACCTTGCATTCAGATTAAGAGACATTAATATACGAACTTGGTAATTGTTATTAAGTATCTATGAGATTTTTATTGTTAATTCGTTTAGCAATTTATTACAGGATCAGTATAGCCAAGAATGTCGATACTTTTTTTTCATCAAAACACATGTTGTTATACCAATTCGTTTGTCGTTTCAGAGATAAATAATTATAGATTGTACTTATTCGATAAATGTCAATGATTAGTACTTTTTTGAAAGAACGAAGTAGCCAGAGACGCATTTTTTGTGTTTAATAAGAAATTGTGATTTTGTGTTTTAAATAGTGACAGCTATCTCCGAATATTGTTTGTTGCCAACGACCTGGTGTTAATTCAATTATCGAGCCAATCGCAACATGATTGTTCACGGAATTATATTTGTCTATTCTTTATTCACTGGTTTGAAAGTGAAACCATAACACGGTATACATACGAACAATTAATGCGTCGGCAGTTTATCTCGTTAACGAGTGCTGATTCATTTTAATTCAGTTTGCTCTCGTCACTCTTTTTTCCTCTCAGAGGAATTAGTAAGTGCTCGTTAAAAAGATTAGCATGCAAATATCGAAATTGTTATACAATAATAGTTTTTCGACAAGTGACTGTTGGTATTACCGGTGCAATTTTTTATCTAAATATTTGCAAAAATTGTCTGCATAATCAATTGCTACTTCATTTTCGAGTCAATCAACTAACCTAAAATAGTGCTCACTTTTTTTAGTGGTTTCATAATCATTTTCTTTCTAACTTGATATCCTCATTGATTGATATAATCTATCATTGCTCAAATTACCCTCCCAAGTGAATCAAGCTTCATTCAACTCTTGGATGATGATGTCTGGGCTCATTTTGACCCAGTATTCGGACACCATAATCAACGAATACTTGAAATTGACTGCAATGAAAAAGATTATGAATTTTGAAAGAAATAAATGCCTTCAAAAATATGGATAAGAGAAATTAACACTAAATCTACCACGGTCAAATGACCGGTTCTATATGATGCAATTATTGAAATTGTAAAAATTCGTTTATGTAAAATAATACAATAAATTTCTTTGTTCAAGCATCTATTATATTGAAAATTACAAACAATTTGAATAAATCTAGGGTTGCCATTTTTATAAGGCAACATTCGCCGATAGTTTTAATGCTTGGTAGGTTTAGTGTTAATAAATGAGGGTTTAAAAGATCTTAATCGTGGCCAATTGTGCAGTTTTAAGAAGAGTTCGTCTTTTGTTGGTTAATCTGACTTCCCAAATGTATTAAACAG
This sequence comes from Sphecodes monilicornis, assembly GCA_913789915.3. Classification (NCBI taxonomy): domain Eukaryota; kingdom Metazoa; phylum Arthropoda; class Insecta; order Hymenoptera; family Halictidae; genus Sphecodes; species Sphecodes monilicornis. Next base: position 13,500,022 of record OU565292.1, read on the forward strand.
CTAATGATCAAATCAACTAAGAAATTCTTCTGAAAACATCTTTCTACGTGCATTAAACAAAAAAATTGTATTTCCTTGAATATTTCTCTAGAGTCCTCCGCTGGCAATAACGATCGTAGGGAACATACGAGGGATGAAGGAATGGGGGTGTGGAAATGGTACAGCCAACAAGAGTATCGACACATTCTTTTCTGTTCAAAGGAATTCATGGTGTTGGATGTACAGTCAAGTATAATACCCTCGTGGGCTATTTCAAAACTGTAACATGTAATTTGACTATTTGTTAAGCCCTTGTCAAGATGCTAGAGTGCATCTACCTCTAGGTAGATATCACAATTCTAAGGAAACACGAACCAAAAGTAAATGTTCTATTAACATCATTTTAATTTCATTATAATATATCATCATTTAGAGCAAATCAAAATTTTGTAAAATACCGAAAGATGCTCATTGCAATTTAATACGACATTTATTTGCTATTGTTCGTGGAAAGATGATGTTAGAGTGCATCTATCTCTAGGTAGATATTTCAATTCTGTGGAAACACGAACCAAAAGTAAATGTTCTATTAACATCATTTTAATTTCATTATAAGGCTCATTGCAATTTAATACAACATTTATTTGCTATTATTCGTGGAAAACAATGATCACTGAAAATAGGGTTCTACTTAATTACACTTTCGTAAAATTAATCTATAAAAATGGGAAATTGCATAAATATTCGCAATGTAAGGATAATTATGTTTCAGAAGGTTCATGTGTCTGTGAGTTCATTTAAATCTTTGCTCACCAATTCTTTTACATATTTTAAACCACAGGCGAGGAATCGTCAAGTTGAAAATTAAGAAGCTGATCAGATGCTTCTGGGTCAAAATTGACCCAAACATCCTCGTACGGGATTCAAAGAATAATTTGTAAATAATTGGAGAAAATTGAGTAAAAGGGTACGCTGAATGCAAGAGAAATCAAAAAATGTTGAGTTTTTGATCGGGGTGTATTATTGTAGTCGACTGTACGCTTGCCTATAGTCCTATACAGCGATGTGACATAAGTGGGTATAAGGTGGTGCACACGTGGACAATCACGTGCTTGAAGACCTCCGTAAGGAAACGTACATTGTTCCATCTTGCTCACGCAGGGCATTTTTACGGGAAGGAATAAGTTCAAGTTTAAGAAGCGCGGCCGAGGTATTGCATTTTACGAGCGTCTTTTAAAACTACGCCGTTCTACAAACATTTGTCGCGAGGCATTTTCGTTAGGTGCTCTGCACTTTTAAATAAAACTGCTTTTAAATCTATCGGATACGCAATTTAATTGTTTCTATAGTCTGCGAACAATTTCACAAGATTTTAGAGGAATTTTCGTTAAACAGTTTTCTAAGTGAATCTACATGATCTCTACAATCATTATTTATACCGTATTCGATCATATAGCGTTATTCCATCATTCGGAACACGTTGTTAATTTTTAATTTCTGCAATTAAATGTTGGCAATAGTTAAACAGTGTAAGAATTTGTATGCTTTTTGCAACTTTATGAAATATAAATAGAAATTAAATTCTTCTTACTCGAAGTCTAAATTGCATTTTTAAAATATTATGATTAGACGATTGACTGTAGATCTTTATGCAAATTATAAGATTCATGACTTATTTTGTAGGAACCAGGACAAAGAACGAGTCTCATTTATGAACCAGAAAGCTCTTATATGGCACGTAGAGTGGAGATATCATTAATGTTTGTTTTAACACATACGTTCTTATATTTTATGAATGTGCACAGGCTATAAATGCATAAAGATCTAGTTATGATTATTCCAATAACTTTTATCGAAACAAAACATGTATTGCATACTTTCGAACACATTCGACTAAACTCAGCATCGGACTTATAACACAAATGCTAATAAAACTCGCTCTCAAGAATTTCGTTCAGTGCAATAATAAAATTGACCGGCGTTGTGTTACGGTACAATAGAACCCACGTAACACTAAACGTACAGTCACGTAAACGTACGTGATACCGCTTCGCATTCAATACACCATTGAAACGTAAGAACATTTGAAAAGAAATCATGTTATATGCATCCGAATAAGATCTTTTTCGACGTTCAACATCCATTTCTCCCTAAAAAGATCAGAATTACGAGCATTTCTCTTGTATTAGGAAGCTGGAAAGATATTTATTATTTTCATAATATGTTTCAATGTAGCGTACGCTGCAGGATGCAATTTTGTTCATATCAATAGACAGCGGATTTTATGCATTTGTGGCAAAAATGAGTAGGTGCAATTTGAAACAGTAAGAAGAATTTGAAAATACTGTTATATTATTTTCAACCTATTAAACATATTAAGAAAGAAAATTAATTGCTATTTCATTCCAGTTTATTGCAATTCCGGTAGAAAATTTTTATTTTGCATAAAGATCCGCTGTCTACATATCAAAGTAATAAAGGAGCACAAGATTACATTTTCATTTCTCGGACAGATGGAGTTTATGTAGCTATTGATGAAGCTGTTGAAAAATTATTACTTGGTACTTGAAATATATCGAAATTATAATATAAATAAAATCAGTTTAGTAATAAAAAAAACTTTACCATAATTTTTTAAGAGAACGGTTTAGTTCTAACCCCTGCTTCCTTTTACACTTTTTATCCTTGCGACGAGAAGAATAGAATGCAACAAAATAATATCGATGACCTTTTGACCTTGAAATTTAAGATCATGATTATTTTTCTTAAATCAATTTCCATCAAACCGAGGTTGTAGAATCACGTTATGATGGTCACGGCATATAATTTCCTTACACTCTGCACATGACTGTAATGAATCTGTTGACTTGATGTCGGTTACGAAAAAACAAACACAATATTTGAAACCTAACGGCTACAGCATGGATGGAAACAAAATTCTGGGCCATCTATTCCCGAGAGGCATGAAATAATGCAACCTGCTGACAAAAGTGAAAACGATGGAAAATGTGCTAGACCATAGAAGGTCGTTCGAGACATTGAAGTTTTCTATAGCCGACGATTTAGACCGATTAATATTTAACGACGACATGGGTGGCGTTTAACGTGAAGAATGCACAAGGTTGACCTATAAATTGCTCGATAGGCCGCACACGTTATCGCACAGCGTATCCCAGATCCATAATTTAAAAGGCTCTTTGCTTAGTAATTGCTAACGACATAGAGAGTCCGGACTATAGATAGAACTTTCACCCGACAATTACGGTCTTTATGTAGCCCGTATAAACCGATTAGATGTCCCATGTCTCAAATTCGTCGCGGAGTCTCGTTTACACCCGCCGACACCCGCGAAATTAACACCGGCCTATAGAGCAACAATTTGCGAGATTTGGCCATGCATCGTATGCAGGGAATAATTAAAGAAAGTTGCCAAAGATTCCGTTAAAAAAGGCGATCTGGGATTCGCAGTGGAAACTCTGTTTTACTAAGCTCGACATTAAACTGCGCCGGGACGAACCAGAAAATTAATGCATCTTTCAAACTGCCCTGCAGGCAGTTAAATTTTTAATATTATATATGTTACTTAATGTTGGTATCGTGCATTTATATTAACGTGAAATAGAGATTCTGGGTTTGTCATTACTGGATCGAGGGTTTTATGGATTTATAACAAAAGTGAAAAGGTGAAATATAAAACAGTAGAAACATTAGAAGAATCTATGACTATTATTATTTTGGACACACTATAATTATTAAGAGAAGAAATACATATTTATGTATCATCTGTTTACAATAATTGACAACAGAACACCTTCATTTTCCATGAAACTTTCCCCCGAAAAACTGCAATTTATACCATCTTTAAACTTTGTAGTTCTTTACCACATTGACCGATATTGATAAAATTTTCAGAATATATGTGATTTACACAGACGTATAAAACAAATGTTTTAAATTTTCAATATAGCTCTACATAAAAGCGTTGTAAAACACAACTTCTAGTATTTTCTCCGCAAAAAAATTAAAGTCGTCGGGACAAATATTAAAAAAGTTAGAAAAGTTTTGGCTCGAGCACATGCATATCACTCGTACGTTATAATAAGTTGGTTAATGACGTTCTGACTTGTACGTCCAGTTTGTGTGACAAAGTTTTACGTTATAATAAAATTCATATGTTAACAAAGCTGCGTCTTATACAATAAAGAGCCCAATAAAATCTCAATGATTCTAGCTATAAATAATTCACTAAAAAGCCTAACAAAGTTCTGACAATTTTAGCTATGAAGAAAATAATACGGAGCTAACTAGCATTCGAGCGAGCGCCTGTTGAGCGCTGGTTTTCAATCTCGGGCAATTTGTCCGAATTTAATTAGCCTCTCGAGGTGGATACCTCGGGAAATCAGGCTTGTGGGTGCGATATAACAATGCCGGGGCAATCTATTCCGTCTTACGGAAAGATTCCTAGCGAAAGTCGAGGGACATCGCGCGTTCGGGCCAGGCAAAACGAGCTGCGAACAGCAGGCTAATTTTCCCCGGAGAGGGATTAACCTCTCGTGAGGGGGAATAGTCCGTAGAGAAGTGTCAGGAGGAAGGCGAGGGGGTGGCAGGAAAGACGAAGAGGATCTTAAGGAAGAGGCTCTTACTAGTGGTAGGTACACGTAAGAAGAGCTTGCGATCTTGAGAGCCTAAAGATGGTGGCGGGTAGAGAAGAGCCGGTGGTTGAGGAATAGCGGGCACACGGCTTGCTTCTGGAACCTCTCGCACTGTGCTATCAGCTACTTTGCATTTCGTTGTTATTCAGAAATAGTCACAAACCGTACCTACCCGAGCTGCCGTCTTGTGGCCGGTTGCTTTTCCGCTGTATCTGTTCCCTCATTCCTTGCCCGTTTCTCATCCTCGCTGCGCTTCCACCCACCCTTTCTCCGTGCCACTTCTTACCCAACGAGATGTTTTATTAATGAAAATGAAGAAGCTTCTTATATTTTCCTCGAATCCCTCAACCGCTCCACCGCTACACCCGCACATTGCAATTTAGTCTTCTTCTTTTCGCGATCTCTTACCGCGGGATCCATTCTACTTGCCCGACAATGTTTACGTGTCGACAATATTTCCCCCATATACGGGGTGAGTCAGTAAGGACTTCAGTTGTACCGTGAAGAACGTTACAAAGCTGTATAGGTTAGGCGCTGTGACATTATCCCTCCTACTGCGGGATTACCCCTCGAGGGGCCGAGAAACTCGACCTCTCGACTCGGCCGAGAAATTGTAACATGACACGGATCAGGTATATCGGTGAGCCAATGCTAGTGCAATGACAAAACTATTTTGATTTTTATTATTCTTTCGCGACACTATTACCAACACATTCGTGACATTTTTCTGGTTAAAATGATACCAATGATGATATAATTCAGATCTTATTTAATAAGTTTCGGGCACAGCGAAGAGAGCGCATGAAAAAGAGAAAAGCTTCGATCGCTGAAACAGATAAATGAAATTGTAAAACTGTTTTATTTTTCGCTCTTGTCTTATGAGACCTTTACCGACATATTTGTGATACTTTTCTGATTAAAATGAGACCAAATATGACATAATTCGATGCACAGTTGCGTATGTAAACTTGTACTTCAAAAACTTATGGCGTGGTTTGTGGTGGTGTCACGTGCCCCAGTCAATTAGTAAAAAAGTATAAATTAAACAATGTTACAGTGATTCACATTAATATTTGAACACTTTTTCAGATAGACGGTGTTCTTGAATTTTTACAAAAGTTTTGTAAACGCGAAAATTGCGTAGAAATTTATATCCTGTATTAAGAGCCTCTACGAATTAAAAGAGGAATAAAAATCTAATTAAAATTCCATTAGACCATATCTTTTATTACGTTCTGTGCATCCTGAAGTACTGTAAATTCCACAACGTTTTCAGTATAGTTGCGTAACTATAGTTCATTTAATTTGAGAATTATGTGCGAATAGAGTGATCAAAATTGGAGAACTTATTTCTAATTAACATTGATACAATACAATTATTGGAAATCCTATTCGTAGGCATCCGGTAAATAGTGTGTTAACACTTTATCTACCGGAAGCCTATTAACAAGCTATTGCAATAATAATGCTACACCAGAAAGAGGCTTAAAAATCTTCTTTTGTATTATGAACATTGGTGTCCAGCATAGGGGTCCCTCATGCGCCTGCTTCCCCTGCCTACTGTCAGTTTGCGCAGGCGCAGTGTGTTCTCGCCCCGCCGACCAAGAAATCGAGTAACCGACCCGCGTGTCATAAAACAATCGACGATCATCTTTTTAACGCGGGAAGCGAGCATATTGGTAATCGGTTCGCCGCGTCACGGCGCTATGGAAACGGCGAACGGTGGTGGGGACGACGTTCAGCTTCCGGAGTCGAGTTTGGACATCACTGTATTATAATATCAAATAAAATTATTAGAATACTTTACTGGCGTTGACTTGTCTGTTTATGATTGAAATTGCTATTGCTGTTGCGGAGGATCTATTAAAAAGTTCTTAGCTGAGGACCACAGACTTTCAAAAATTATGAAATGATTACCAGTTGATACTGTGTTGAAATCTCGAGTATTTGAACGAAAATTCGTGCAGCTTGCACCACGATCAGTGATGGGAATACTGGTGCTTTTCACGCGCATGCGCGGCGATTTTAGCCTCAGTCAAGTACGAAAATCGGGTACCTTGGTCGCCCCGCTAATTTCACAAAATTTATTATGATTTGATTTTGTTCAGTTCACCGAATTGACACCTCTCTGTAGCTCCTTTTCCAATATTAGCAGTCATTATTTAATTAAATATTAACTTACCTGAAATTCTGGCGGTCCGCTCTTCTTTCGCGCTTCGTGTCATAACGGTCGTAACGGACTCCGTTAGACGTTCCCGCTAATAATGGTCCCCCACTACTTTCGCCCCAATAGTACCCCACAAACTTCGGACGTAGCTTCGGTGCTGCCGAAACTCGCGCATGCGCGTGAAAAGCGCCAGTATTCCCATCACTGACCACGATCCCAGTGCGGTCTTTGTTGCAGTCACTTCCGGAACAGTTTCAGCTTTTCCAGGTAATCCGTTTCGTTTCACGCATTTTTCGCCTTTCTCCCGTCTCTTTCTTTCATCTGTTCGTTCTTCTGCTCGCTCCCATGCACCCCCATTCGTGACAACCATCGTGCCGACACCTCTGCCATAGCTGCAAACAGGAATATTACTTTTTGTGTAGCGGCCCAGCCTCCAGAGAATGCGGCAATGAGCCGTGCGTGAAATTAATTTAGACTGGCAACAAACATGCCTCGGTAAGCCGACGCGGAACTTGCGGAAAAGGGACGCCGACGATCCAATACCTAAGTAGACGTGATAAACACGAGGGCGCATCCTCCGATAGCGAATTTGATTACTTGCGACGGGGATGTTCGAAACAGTATTTGCTAATTCCTTTGTCGGAGCCGAACGACTGTGTGCTTTTGAAAGAGAACCGGCGACATTTTTGTCTCCTCCAGTTTTTGTAATTGCAGATATAATGGACGATAGCGGGTAATCAAATTATTCGCCCTTTGGACTCGAAGAAATTTTAATTCCAAAATCAAGATACTTCTTCCAACTTGGAACTTTTTTATTCTACGTATTTTTTTTACATCGTGCATGTGAAATTAAACTTGTTTCCTCATACAACAGTTGAGTTTTTAGCAATTTATGGAATAGAGACAAAGTTAATAATATGAAAACTGTTTTAAATAATGGTGTGGCAAATATTGCTGGTGAGTCAGAGTCACTGTTCGAGTACAAAGGGTTAGTCACAGTGTGAAAAATATATTTATTTTCAATGTCGCAGATGATGTTCCCTACAATGTTTTTAAATATATATTCCCATCTTATAGACGTGAATGTTTCTTAAAAGAATAAAGAATAATCGGAAGCTCATTTAAAAATTGATCCAATGTAAACACGTCAATTTCTGCAATAATTTGTCAGGCAATTTAATCACTCATTGCGATTCAATTTTTTATTGCTTTTCATTGGAATCGTCGTGTGGTTTTGAAGATTTTAACCTTTCAGACTCGACGCCATTTTAATTTTAGAATCCAGGCGTTTCATACGAAAGAAAACATTTTTATTATATTTCTTTTTCATCTCAGGTATATCAAATCGTGCACATCCACTCCTAGTATACTGAAATAAATTTTAGCAATGTATTTAATGCAAATGAATTTGATACCGTGAAAGTTGTTTTGAATTATGGCGTGGTGATTTTTATTGGCACCTTAGAGTTGCCATTACAGTGCAAAGGGTAAATTAAATTTGTTGGATGTGATGTGTGTATACATTGTAATTTATAAATAATTTGTTTAATAAGATTGGAAATCTTTGCAAACTAAATCAATGTTAATTGCGTAATACATAAATCACTATTAAGGGTACATTGATGAAGTCAAAAGTATTTAGTTAAAATGTTAAAAATACGATTTACTCCGATTCAATTTGTTTAGATTCCATTAAATCGAACCTGCTGGGATTGACCACGTTAATGCAAATTTAATGAACTTTATTACATGAAATGTTTTGTGGTATCAGCACCCCCAGACCAAATGCCGTATGGAGATTGGGAAAAGTCGGAGGGTTCTGTGGGTATGTGCCGGAGCTGATCAGCTACAAATCGCGAGGCCCGGGTTCGATTCCCGGTGTGGCCGGTGCCCTCCTTTTTCCTAAAATTCTACAGTTTAAACTGTAGTAACAATTATTACTTGAAACAATTTATTTATGGGAAACCTCTTTAGTATAAAAAATTATGTCAACGCAAAAGCATGAAAGATAATTAACGTGAACAATACTATACAATACGGTTGGATAAAGCATCATTTAAAAATGGAAGAAAGTAAACCTGGGAAGAATTCGCTATTGTGTGAGAGATTTAATAATCGGAAGCGAGACAATACAAGATGATAATCATGCTGTACCGGGAAACTTTATGTGAATTCGTATTTTTGCATTTAAGGAATCTTCAATTAAATCTAGCATCTATATTCTCCAAGAATGTATTCTATAAATTCGAAATAAAATGAGATGTCTACAACTTTACAATGTAACAAAATATTTTCCAAAGTTTCTTTCTTTGTGAATGATTCTTTTCTTCATAAATTTGTTATTACTTAACCCCGTTATTAGCATGCTAAAAGAAAATTACTGAGAATATGCATTGTGTTACTGCACTACATCAATCGAAAACGAAATAGACTTGTTGGTACAATCTAATATAATAATAATTAGACTGCGGATTTTCTACATTTATGGCAAAAATGGCTTAATCAAACACAAAACTGTAAAAGGCATTAGACGAATTGAATCATGTTGTAACGTCATTCTCAAGTTATGCAAATAATTCAACCAGGAAATGCACATTCATAGAACTTCTGTTTCACACAATTGATAATTTTTATTTTGCATAAATATTCGCAGTCGAATAATAAGAAACAAGAAAGGCTTTCTCTGTAATGATATGGAACATTATAAACGGTTAACAAGTGGAATAATAATTATCATAAATTGCCACCGGCAATATTTATCAACATGCAGGAAGAGGAGAAGTCACTCATTCTCCTATAAGCTGACAAAACAATGGGTTCCCCTAGATTAGCGTACGAAACCACAGTCCGTGAATGGAATGCCTAGAGGATCAGAGGATTCTCTAATAAGAAGGAGAAGCAGATACCGTACTGTGGACAAAGACAGACAGACAGAGAGAGAGAGAGAGAGAGAGAGAGAGAGAGAATGTGAAAGGGAGGGGAGAGCCACGAAGGTTGAAACAGAACGGACCTCCATTTCCGCAGGCTACCGGCTCTTGCTTCTGCGTTCCGACAAACTACGCTACCAAGCCAGACCAACAGTTTGTTCGCTCGAATGTGCATTTATGCAACCACCTACATCCGAACCAGTAACCAGTTCTATACTACCTTCCGTGCGCCGCCATCAGTTTCCCGGCCGTCCGCTTCGAGCTCCTCTTCCGCGCCATAAACGCGTATAGTTACAGCGTCAGAAGTATACATGGAAAAGTATTTTCGCTAGATAGCGCACTGGGCGAGTGATTAAACCTCACGCTTGATAATTGCTCACTGTGACCATGTCTTCGACCGCGTCTAAAGCATGCGACCGACGCTCGATGAAAAAATTGCGTTTCGCGAAAAACCCCCGCGTTCCCTCGATCTCGTTTCGAAGAAATTAATCACTAACCCCTTCTATTAAATTGTTACAGATGAAATGTCCGAATAACTTTAAACAAACATGACCTTCCTCTAAATCAAATTGATTGATTAAAGTTCTGCCACCAAATGACGAATTTTTTTCGATTCCACTACGGTGAAAATTGAATTTTTTGATCTTCATTTATGAAATTATCATCTCCATTTTCGAGATTTTTCTGTCATTGACTAACAGTGCGTTCATTTACTACCACATTTCGATTAAATATCAGATAATATTGCCGAGAATATGTTTATTTTCACACTGATATAAGTAGAATACGCGACGATCACATCGACTGACTATAGTCGAAACTGATTATAGGACTTAAAAGATTCGCTTTGTACCTTCAACTGATATATCTTAAACGAATAGATTATAATAATATATCTTCATTAAAACACTTCGTAAATTATGCATTCTAAAATCTAACATTTCATATGCAACGATCTAATACTATGATTTATTTTAGGGTTACAGCGATCACAACTTCTTCGTGATGCAAACGATTCTAGAAGAAAGAGAATATTGATATCTAGTGCGCGTCTGTATCTTCTCTAATTGTTAAATATCGATGACACTAAAATAGAATTTTATTGCGACCTAAAGGAATAGCGTAAATGTTCAATTACTTTTGTTTGAAATGTTCATCACGAGGCTGGCTCGAAGACAAGGGGTTAACATGGCACTGTGCCATGATATTTTGTTAATTACACGTAATTATTTATAAGATATATTCTAGATACCTGATAGATGTAGTATATATAGAAAATATTTCATTCCTATTGTCTAAAGTAGAAGAACCTGCACTCAACAGACAGTGCGTAGTCAGATTCACAATCAGTAGTAACTGCACGCATTAGTCAGACAAAAAGGCACACAGTAATCTGGAAAACAGTCTTTCGTATTCAAAATTAAAAACATGTCCATAGTGATTCTTTCTCAATAACAGATAGTTTTGTGTATTCATAATTATTCTGTCTCATTAACGGATTGTTTTGTGTCCATAGTGATTCGTACTGAATAATAGATTGCTTTATGTGAGTAAAATCAATTGCAATTTAAACTTCAAATGATTGAATTCTTGTATAAATTAGATTATCCTATACACAAAGCAAATTTCTCTATGTAGGTTTTGTGAAATATAACTTCTTAAAAGAAAAATAGAATCGGTGTTATTCGTTTTACAATATGCGAGATACTGAGGTTGAGACGTGATTATTGTATGGCCGGCTCGTATTTCGATTTGGGTCTACGCTACGGTCGATTTTGTACAGGTGCCATTGTCGAAGGGTTTCTCTAACTCTTGGAAGAATTTATTGTTTTATGACCCGGGAACGTCTGGAAACTATCAGTTGACCATGGGAAAGTCAGCCCAGCCGTACCGCTCTCAATGGCACTTGGCGTAGCGTAGGCCCACGCTTAGCGCCAAGGGGGGCCTGTGGCCCAAAGCCTAAATTATGGTTTCCGGCGAAATTGCAGGAAAACCGAGTGTCGTCTGTTTAGCGACACTCGTTATGACGTATTTCGTCTATGGGCGTTGCCCTTGTTTTGGGAGGTCATTTGTGGCCTCCCAAATATTATATCATTGGCTGGAGCCCCCACTATTTTGTACTTTGTGGAAGGATTTTTCAATCCCACGAGGTTACTTGTTTCTCACGCGTTAGTTGTAAAATCAGTCGTGAATTATCTGTCGCTGTTATACCGTCTCTTTTATACCGTCTTTCACATTTTTTATTAAAAGTTACTTAGTTACCTCTCTTTGAGGTGTGTATCTCAGCGGCTCACAAATTACTGTTTGAGCACTGACACGACACAACAACTGACGTACAGACGTTGTTTAACATCCCTCTGATACCTTGGTAACAGCCATAGACCATACATTGTACTTGACAATAACATTTGCATATTGTATCAGTTGGATTATAGAATTTTTGAATAATTTTTATTGAATTAATAATTTTTGAATATCATAGCAGTCATTTCCAAAAATAATGTTTCCAGGAAGACATGATTAAAATTAAAAAATTGTTTTAAATAAGGTAAAAACCACTGTATTTCATGGCTGATAAAGTTGTGAATTATTACATGTTCAAGATACGAACAGCGAGAAGATGCAAAAAGAATTGAATTTTTCAACAGAGGGACTCAATTAGTTTGGATGCGCGGAGGAAACAATCAAGCGATTAGCCAGCCGCAATTAATTGGTCTACACGGATCATTATTGCTAACGAAATCAATCGAAATCAATCCGGCAATCGAAAAGTGACCTCATTTCGCGCTGAAGAGAGGAAGCAATAAGCGTGCGCGTTTACAATTGATATTTTTTCGGAAATTAGATGGTCTCGCTGTTCGTGCTAACAAAGGTCTGGTAATTGTAGTTAACGCGGCCACAGTGCACACGCACAGACCGCGTTTGGCTGACTTGTTTTACAGCGAGTTAATTACGGGGACGGACTCTATTATTCTGGCGCTATGTCAATTTATTACTCTGTCATTGGGTGTACGATTAATGTATTCATTTCATTCGCCTTGCGCTACCTACCGCCTTCGTTTCTCGTATTTCCTTACTGCAAGTATTCCGCGGAATGTAGTCGATAAACAATGATTAAAATTTGTAGCGGTACTTTAACACTGCCACGGTCAAATGACCGATTTATGTTCCAATTATTCAAATTATAAAAATTCATTTGTGGAATATAATGGTATAAATTTTCTTGTGTAAGCATCTATTATATTGAACATTGCGGACAATCTCAATAATTATAGTGTTGCCATTTTTATAAGACAATGTTTACGAGATACTTTTAATGCTTGGTAAGTTTAGTGTTAAGAAACGTGGGAAAATGTTGAAGAATTTGCGGTAATTATATAGAAAATGTCTGCGTACTCCGATTTTGATGAAATTTTAATATATTATAGATTTCGTCATTTTGAACATCTTTTTCCTTTTCCAATATAGGGGGGTCGCTTTTAGTTTTCGAGATATTTGCAAAAAATCATCGGTAATGTTAATTTCATAACGGAAACCTTCTTTTTAGAAACACTGGGTGCGTGTGAAATACTGGGTGGGTGTGTGTGGTATTGTCGCTTCTCATCTCCACAACGTGTTTACAAACAAAAAATAAACAGATGCGGCCTGAAAATCCAGGAAATGACTTTGAAAATTGAAAGCTCAGCCTATATATGTATGAGCAGAGTTATTTACAGGAGTTAATTCTGCTTGTTTTTTCTGTTATTCCATTTCCTGAATTTTCGGGCCGCATCTGTTTATTTTTTGTTTGTAAACACGTTGTGGAGATGAGAAGCGACAATACCACACACACGCACCCAGTGTTTCTAAAAATAAAGTTTCCGTTATGAAATTAACATTAACGATAGCTTTTTGCAAATATCTCGAAAACTAAAAGCGACCCCCCTATATTGGAAAAGGAAAAAGTTGTTCAGAATGTGCTCCATAACATATTAAAATTTCATCAAAATCGGAGTACGCAGACCTTTTCTATATAATTACCGAAGTTGCTATAACATTTTGTTGATAGAACGCTGTAACTTTATACACACACTTTAAACGTTTCTCTTTAACTTTTGCGTTTTAACTTCATAGAAAAATGATAATTCTAGAAATTTTATTAAATTCACATTAATAAAACGACGTTATTTGTCACGAAACTAAATTTAAAGGCAGAAGAGTGAGCTTTCTTTTAACTTTAATTAAAATAGTTTCAAAGTGGATGTGTCCAAAGCATTAATTTAAAATGATTTGTATTCTGTATTATATTTTATTAGATATACCCAATTGTTTATACGATTTATCGTACATACCTCAGATATATAATATACAGGGTGGAAATTATAATGCGTTACAGACGAATATCTCCAGAAATATTGATTGTACGTAAACATGTTTCAGATGAAAGTTGTTCAGTATCGAGAGGGACATCATGACAGTGATATCTTCACTTCAGAGGCGGCGCGTATTCAATTATACTGTAAATAGTAACATTGGACACTAGTCAGACAAGTAGACGCACTGCAATCTCTGTATAAGACGTCGCTTTGTGAAAGAAATAAAGAATATGAATATACTGACTCTTCCTCAATAACAGTTAGTCTTGTATTACATAAATCCATTGTTTACAGTAACTTTTTTAAACAAGTAAAAATATAGTGTTCGGTGAGGAAAAACGCATTGTAAAAAGACACTAATCCGAATATTATAAGAATTGAAACTATCAGTAGAAAAACTAATTCTTGAGCACTGTAAAACCACAAAAATTCTATCTAAGCCACTTTCATGATGGTACCTACGCATTCAGAATGCAAGAATACCTCGTGCGACCACTTCTGAAAATCCGCACGACCAAACTTACAAAAAGTTGCATGTAAACTTTTGACACCGCCTTTAACAATAGCCTAAGCTATCATACTCAAGAAGTTTTAAACTTTTTGCAAAATTTAAATTTATTGAAAAATTAATATCGCAACTTCACATGAATAGATATTGAACAATGATTGAGTTGTAATATAAATAAGTTCAATTAAATTTAGTATTTTTTACGTGACATCTGTATTAACAAGACAACTTATTAATTCTTATAAATTCTTCCTAACCGTAAAGTAATCATCAGCCTGCAAATTTTATGCACATATGGCAAAAATGGATAGCTATAATTTCTAACAGTGCAAAGATCGAAAGAAATTAAGAGTACCAATACAATACTTTCAACTTCCTCAAGATATTAACTAAACAACTTTTTTCCTAAATGGCCCATATCTTTCGCAACGCATTTTTCTTGCACAAATATATACAACCAAATAACCACTGTGATTTGGCAAAATAAAACCTTCGTACTTCGCTGTTCATCTATAATACATTCCCCTCAGTCGTTGACCACCATATCTCTATACCGCAAAAACTATCGAGCCCATAAAACCCAAGCTCAGGTGAAAACGAAAGCATACTGATGCCACCGGTTCTCGGGAACGTAAACGATCACGATCGCGCCAAGTAGTAACTGGCGCGGCGAGTCAGCCAAACATTTTAACGGCCTCTATAACCCGGCCGACTTTACAACTCATCCTTGCTCGCGTCGGCTTAAGCTTTCGCGGCAATATCTCGCCGCGGGTTTTAAGGCATGAAAGTATAATAACACAATAAACCAGCCTATTTTCCATCGTATTGTCGACTCGTTACCTACTTTCATCTGTCTCCAGCCTCGGGCGGTCGTCGTCCTTGTTAAGCCTTCCCAAACGACAAACTTTGACACAAACAGCAAAACCTCGTTTATACGAGCTAATTAATGCTAAACTTCGTACATACGAATTCTTAACCGAGCCTCTAATATACGAACAAGAGCCCAGCACTATTAGTCGCAATAGCGGAAAAAATTATATACCACCGTTTAAAAACGACTCGTTCTTTTCAAATTGGTCCAATGTCTTCAGTTTTTTGAGATATCGGACTCTTACTAGATAATTTTTAAACGAACCTTTTCTAAAACTGCTATTGCTATCGAAGTTGTGGAGAAAAATGCGAAGATCGTACAAAATTAACTGAAAAATTAAATTAATATAAAATTTTCTCGGAATTCTATTTAAATTACATTAATTTGTAAAATTTTTCTCTGTGCCTAAAATGTAAATTTAAAATATGACTCTCGTAGATCTCAGTAAATTATATACATACACAAAGTTTTACCACCTGACGTGAATGTTGACATTAGACTGCGGATTTTATGCGTTTATGCCAAAAATGGATTACTCAAATAAAAAGCGGTAAAGGCATTGGACGAATGTAATAATGTTTTTATATTACTCTTGACTCATTAAAATTATTAAAAGGGAAAATACATTTTCCGTCAACTTCTGTTTCTAACGGTTGATTTGGACAACTTTTACTTTGCATAAAGGTCCACAGTCTAGTTGACATTGTCGACACAATTCGGTGTCGATGAAATGGTTGTCGGCGAAAATCGGTGTAGATGAAATCGCGTCGGTGAAATTCTTGTCTATGAAATGATTGTCGGTGAGGTCAGGATAACCCAATCAACAACGTGTGCGCCCCCCCCCCCAACTCTATTTCTATGTTTACTGATGGAAGTAAAAATGGGGGTTGTTGGTGCTGCATGTTTTTCATCCAAATTAAATGGATCCCGCCTACTATGCTTACACAAGGATATGTCTATCTTTTCAGCAGAACGTATTGCAATCAAGACTGCCCTTGAGCTTGTTTCTAGCTGGTCTTATCAACACATCTACATATATTCTGACTGTCTGAGCGCTCTAGTAGCACTAGGTAACTACTCGGGCTATGCTAAATCCTACCTCTTTCTACTTAATATCCATAATCTGATAAACTCCTACTTTACGGATTCCAAGAAACTGTTTCTCTTTTGGATCCCTGCGCATATTGGCATTACCTTTAATGGTAATAGTAGAAGCCCTACCTAAAGAAGCGTCTCTAATGGCTGTTCCTTCCAACATCCTAGTTCCCTATTCTGACTTTTCCCATAGCTTCCGGAAACAAGCTAAGACGCTGTCAGTCAATTCTACTCTTGAAGAAGCAGAGTTCAGCATTAAATTTTTCAGATCTCTCTACCACTCTGGGTCTAAACCTTGGTTTGCTAATCTCAAGCTTTCTAGAGAATTCATCTGCTGGGTTAACAGACTTCGATCTGGTCACTATCAACTGAAGGCCTCCCTCTTCAAGATTAAACTTGCTGATGACACAAGTTGCCTATGTGGTTGTCAGATACAGGATCCTGATCACGTGCTATGGCAATGTCCGATCTTGTTCCGTCGCAAGAGAACAAGACATAAGGCCCTTATTTCGGATTTGTTTATGACGTCTTCGTGACTTGAGGCCGCTCTCTAGGATTAGGGAACCGGTGCACACTTGGCGACCAGTCGAGCCATCGCCGAACCTTCATAATTTTTTCTTGCCTCCTCGAGAATTACGCGTCGTAAATCGATTACCGACGAAGGACATTCCCGACCGAGAAGTACGGTTCTCGGGTTACCTGACTTCGCCCTCGGAGGCAGTCGCGTACGGTCCCACGCTTTCCCAGGACAGGCTAGCTTAGGGCAGATCTAAAGGTCCGCAAGAATGCACTGATTAGGAAATGCATAACTCGACAGAACCAATCAGTGCACTTCTTCAGCCTAGCAATGGGTGTCACCGTCTTGACACCCAGAAATGGAGGACCGCCTTCACGATACGACGAAGGGTCCTCCCGAAAACCGCGACGGTCAGTTAGTCGCATCTAGTCAGTCGCGATCGTACAGCCGCGATCTAACAGTCGGAATCGAACAGTCCGAATCAAACACTTACTTCCTTGCACGTGTCGAGACAAGGCAAGTAACAATAAGGATCATCGTGATCGGATCCGCACGCGTCTAAGGCAAGGCCTGCTAGATAGCCTTACTGACGAATCCTCTAGCAGGCGTGGCATTAATCATTGAACTAGTTACCCAATATTAATTTGGCGGGTAATACGATCGGTGATTTCGTGATCGACGCGTCCACGCGAACGGGCTTGAGATTTACAACCTCAAGCGGGCACGAGTCAACCGCGCGTCCAGCTCGAGATTCGCACCGTACGAACAGATCTATAATACTAATAGAGATGCTTTGATCCACAAACTTTGCAACAAAGGTTACTTTCCATCCTACACAATTGATGCTTTTCTGTGTGGACCCTTTCCTTGCCCCTTCCGCTATATACATAAGTTTCTAATGTCTCATTGTTTGTAACATTAGAATTGTATTCGGATATGCTTCACTGTATTGTCAACCCTAGATTCTAAGTGATCTTTGTAATGTTAACATGAACAGTCATGTGCATGCTGCTAATAATCCCGTGTGGGGCTTTATAGCTTAATAAAAAAAAAAACAACCAGTGCGAAGAGAGAAAAGGATCGTCTTTGTAATCAGCAAGGTAGAAACGGTCGAGAAATCTGCGATGTACAGGCGAATGCGTGTCGCGGCTCGAGCGATTTTCAAAACGTCGTGCGAGGAAAGTTTCAGCATGACTCAGTGCGCCTGGGTCGGCTAGCAGTTCTGGGATCTTTCGTGGCCGCGGCTGCTTGCCGGCCTTAAAATCGCGGAAATCCCGTTCTGCGGCAGACAGTTCTCAATGTGGTATGACTCTGGGATGGTAGCGGAACGGGGACATAACAGATACATACGCGGGAGGCGGGCGGCGTGTTCATCCAGCGGCGCGCATCGCTTGCTCGAATTCTCGCAGAAAATTCGTTGAAGGCGTCGAGGTTTACCCACGTAAACGTCTTCATCCCCCTGGTGCACGCTCGGATGACCCGTGGGAGCGCCCCACTCTAGAATGGAATCAGCCGACTTCAACCGTGGCTCTAGCCACCTTCGAGCTAGCTCCAACCGTTGGCTCCGCGGCATAACGGAGCGGAGCTGAGCAGAGCGGAGCGGAGCAGAGCGCAGCGTCGCACCGTCGCCGGCGACGAACGTTTCGCGAGCCTGGTTATGACGCCATAAGCAGTTGCCTCGTTGAACTTATTAGAACGTGCGGGAGCTCGGAGAAGAGAGGATGAGTGTGTAGCTGAGTAGGTAGACACCCTCAAGCCGCGCCCCCGCAATCCACCACCCGGAACTCGCCTCCAACCTTACGAGCAAAGCGACCGCTTCGTGCTTATCCTTGTTTTCTCCGTGGCCTGCTTCTTACACTCGGATCCGACGACAATGCCCCACGCTAATCCGTTGTACACTTTTTGGCAGACCTATTTACGCCGTTCCGGCCATCCGCGAAACGCGAACTTTTTAGCAACGGGACTTTTGGAAGACACGAAATGCCACCGCGATCACGCAAGCTTAACCCTTTCGGTCGTGGAAGAAACGATAATGTGGCACCCTTGTTATTTTTTATATTGCATTTAACACGTTCAGCGCCATGTCACCCATATCTGGGTGACGGAATTATTTATACAGAATTGAAAATTAATTTTTACGTTGGTAGATTGAGTGTACAAAATTTCTATACAATCTGAGGAATAGAAGAGGTTTGAAACAGTAATTAATATTACAAAACTAAATTTCTAAGTTTCTGTTTTATTAAATATATTGCTTTGATTTTGTGAACGTGTTAAGACATTCAGGAGGGCACGATGTAATTATTGCGTCCACTGATGAGTCTGGATGATGAGTCTCAGGGATGCGAATCGTGATCAAAATTCAATTTACCGTCCACGCTAGAACCAACTCTCGATGCGAAACCCTTAATTAGCCGATGGCAGAGCGATGTCGCGACCCGAAAGAGAATATGTATACACGCTCGAATACATACAAATACGGATGAGTATGTAGCGGCTGTTTTCGAATTATGAAAAGATGAAAAAAGGAGAAGGAACCGTTTCGTCTTAGGTCCGCTAGAGGACTCATCAGTAAAGCTATCTAGCGGACCCGTGTCTTAGACGCGGGATGTCGCAAGGACAGCTTAGGACGGTATACAGGGTGGGGCACTATAAACAGGTCACCTGAATAACTCGCTTGCTTTTGAAGATAGAAGAAAATGCATCAGATCAAACTTACTTGATATCGATGCGCTCATAATCTGATGTCATGAATTTTTTTATAGGTGGAGACGTCAAGGAGATATGAAGGTCAGCTCTGTTTTTTTAAATGGAACAGTATGGTCTTTTATTTACATTCTGATAGTGTGTTTCAAGACGAATACAATGACCTAGTATGAAGGTCATTCAAGGTCATGCAAGTCAACTGCAATAGAAAATAAAGTGTCTCAGAGCACTCTTCAAATACTTTTGTGTCTTCTCTGGTTGTTGGCATACCACTCTTGTAAGTATTGCTTACCTGCGTTTTTATTGCAATAGTTGTTTCATACACGAGCGGTAATTGATCATAAATTCTTGGTTAGTCTGAAACAGAACTCAATGTTTAATTACCTTTTGTTGGTTCAGTCAAATTCCCCGAAAGTGAAGCTGCGTTTGTATTGCAATACTTGTTTCACACACGAATAACATAAAATCATCGTCACATGCTGTTAAAAAATATAAGGGTTTGTTCTGTAATAAAATATGCATTATTATCATTACAACATTAATTTGTTACTAAACTTCAAATAAGCAGTAGTTTCCAAATGTTTATAACAATTTGATTACCTACTGTTAGGGTTGAATTCAATGGGCTAGTATCAATGTTTTCTGCGAATATGTCGGTAACTTGTAATTCCCACCAAAAACGAAAGTCATATTCGTATTCAGCAAGTCGAAACAAATAGAATGACGCGTAATAGGCACCTAAAGCATCAGGGGGCAATTGTAAAGTTCAGTCTAATTTTCCCAAAGGCCTATGTAGAGAACGAAAAATGATTTTCGATAGTAGCAAACTGGACGTTTAATTGCCGTTGATTCTATCGCGGGGAAAATAACAGCTCCGCGGTGGGATATTCGTGGACATACCTCTTCAAATTTATATTTATCGAAAACATTCGAGCGAAATCCAGGATTCTCGAGGCTACGTAACTGCGAAAGCCGCTGGAGGATTTGCCATGTCTAGAGAGCGGTGTCCTGTGAAAGTTTTCTCATGTTGAATTCAAAAAGTCATTCTTCGGGGGCCGAATAAACGAGTCCCGTGTACCATTTCCATTTTAATTCCGCTGATACTTTTGTCCCGCGAAATAAGAATCCCTGAAAATTGTAATTTCGATCAAACTGGCGCGAGTACTCGCATCAACTGCGTCAATCGTGTTGAGATACCGTTTCTTCTCTCCAGAAGCAGTATACTTTTTCATCGGAACATCCAGGAGCATGATACGTTATCAGTAGAGTGCGGATTTTATGCATTTACGATAGAAATAAATAGGCGACATTTAAAATAAAAAAAATCATTATAGGAATTTAAATTAAAATTGCCCTTAAGAACATCTTCCTTTTGCATTTATTCAAATTCTTTATGACAAAAATGCTTTTCTATTTGACTCCTGCTGTTTGCTATTAATTACAGTCTTCCAGTTATCAACCATTATATAACCCTCATGGCAATGCTAAAAAACATATTTAAAGGAATTTAAATTAAAATTGGCCTTAAGCACATCTTCCATTTGAATTTATTCAAATTCTTTATGTCAAAAAGACTTTTCTATTTGACTCCGGCTTTTTGCTATTAATTACAGTCTTTCAGTTATCAACCATTATATAACCCTCATGGTAATACTAAAAAAAATATTTAAAGGAATTTAAATTAAAATTGCCCTTAAGAACTTCTTCCTTTTGAATCTATTCAAATTCTTTATGACAAAAAGACTTTTCTATTTGACTTCTGCTTTTTGCTATTAATTGCAGTCTTCCAGTTACTAACCATTATATAACCCTCATGGCAATACTAAAAAAAATATTTAAAGGAACTTAAATTAAAATTGCCCCTAAGCACATCTTTTATTTGAATTTATTCAATATCTTTATGTCAAAAAGACTTTTCTATTTGACTCCTGCTTTTTGCTATTAATTGCAGTCTTCCAGTTATCAGCCATTATTTAACCCTAATGGCAATAGCCAACATTTTCAAATATGTTTCGTAGCTTCAATGCGCGCTTGCATGCCTCGAATATAAATTAATCCATAATTATCCAAGAAAGTAGAAACCTATAAAAATTTTTCTATTTGTCCTGCAGAACACAAATTAAATTTTAAAGTAACTGCCTAGGTATCAGAATATTGACTTTAGGGTTAAGTAGGCTAGTTTGAAAAATCAATGCGTATCAATATTCTTCCCTTAGAAGGCACAAAACAATGAAAAGAAAATTTTCGATCGAATAGTTTGTATTATAAAATCAAAGATGCTGAGACAATGAATGTGTTAAGTAATAGCGTTCTTTAATTAAATTTCGGTTGATGAAATTGTATAATTTATTTGCAATGCCAACGATGATAACTAAATCGAAGTACAATCTCACACTGCTAGATTTCGGTAGGCGTGTTTTATAATATGTTTCATTTTTAATTTAGAAGTCCCTGTTTGCTTTTCCTCATTCTCCGTCCGTCCGATCCGAAAAGATTAAAACTTTCATCAGTAAATATTACAGTGTCTTATCACAATTGATTTTCGCGAACAAATTTCTTGGCAAAAGTCACACTTTTCGTTTTATGCTCAACATACCTTTTTTCCAATCCATTTTTCTTCTGGATAATCGAAACGATTTATTAGTTTATTTCGAAAGCGTTTAATCGAGCGTTTTGGTATATATTCTTTTATGGAATTGATTCAACACGGTCCTCGCAATTCTATCCCTGTTTGATGTTGATTACAGTGCCCTTGCTGAAATTTAACGATCTGCCGATTTCACAAAGCGATTTACTCGTTCCTCGTTAATAAACAACAAGTTATACAGTCGGGAGAGGTATGTTCTGTATCGCGACGCTATTCCAATGGTGCTTTGTTTAACATCAACACGAAACGAAACTGAGATTTTGTCCACGAATACCCTGCATTACGTTCACAGAGAATGTTAGTTAACGATGGATTTATTACTGCGAACATTTTAGCAGTACATATTTAGGTTGAATTGTATATATTGCGGTAAATGTGATTAATCCGGTGATTGTGTTTAATTACCGGTAATTATATATAATTGTTACGGGTAATGTAATGAATCGGAGATTATGCATAATTTTTGGTCTTAAGTTTGGTCTGGGTTAGGTAAAGAATTGGTAAATGTGATGAACTCTTGAATATTTAGGACCTAACCTAGACCTAACCCAGGCCAAACTTAGTGGTGATTACATATAATAACCGGTAATTATACGTAATCACCGGCAATTATACATAATCACCGGATTAATCACATTTACCGTAACATATACATGTTTCAATCCATTTGCGGGTTTTATGGACTACATGTCACATGGAGGTTTCAATATCAATGGACCGTCTATGATGTTTGCTATTACACTCATATTTCCAAATTTTTAGACTGAAAAATAAGAAACATAAGATAATGTAAATAGAATATATGTTTTGGTACCTAGAGTGACGAGCAAAAGTGTATCAACACCATTTGAAACAGCATAACTTTTTAAAAATTAGACTATATGATTTGAGTGTTCTTGAGAATGTAGAAGGATTAGTTAAAAATTTTTGAAAATATTGTATTTTGTCGGAATCGCGATAAAAATAGTAAAAATTGATTTTTACTACTTTTTTATCTGGCTCTGTTTTGAAAATTTTTAAAAATGCATCTTATAGACACAAATAAATTATATACGTGAAAAAAATTTTATCGGTATTGGATAATTGGTTCATGACTTATAAACTATTAAAAGTGGGAAAAATTGTAGTTATAAGTCGAAAATCGTGAAAAACTGCATTTTTTCCCACTTTTAATCGTTTATTACTCATAAACCAATTGACCAGTATCGATGAAATTTTCAGCACGTATATAATTTATTTCAGTCTCTAAAAAACATTTTTTAAATTTTCAAAACAGAGCCAGATAAAAAAAAGTAGTAAAAACCAGCTTTTACTATTTTTATCGCGATTTCGACAAAATGCAATATTCTCAAAATAATTTTTACGCTTCATATAGTAAACTAATCCTTCTAACTTCTCAAGAACACACAAGTCATGTGGTCTAATTTTTAAATTGTTATGCTGTTTCAAATGGTGTTGATACACTTTTGCTCGTCACTGTATAAGCTTTTTAATATATGAAAACGCAAACAATTCGCTAACGCTATAATAAACAAGCTTGTGGCCTACAGTTCGTGACACTCTGTTCATAAATTATCATACGACTTTAGATTTTATACATTTACAATGAAAATAAGTAGGCGAAATGTAACACAGTGAAACCATTAGAATCATTCACGTACTACATTATTTTCAACTGATTGACTTTGTTAAAAAGCAAATACTTTTCCATTTAATTTTTAAATTGTCACGACAAGTGACGAAAAATTGTGTTATTCCGCCTAATGGTCCGCAGTCTAATTATCACTGGATTAATAGGACATTTTTACGTATTTCTCTGCGTCTGTGTGTGCGTGTCGACACTCGGCGAATGTGCTACATAATACGAACACCTTGCAGACTGCATTCGTTGCATGCTTGATAAAACAGGGAACACCGGCGATATATTATTCAAGCTGCCTTTTTCTTAGAAAGGAGTTTCGATCGTGTCCCCTATCTTGATTCAAGGTTTTATTCTGTTTATCGGCCGGACGGTTCTATCGAATGCGGCAAATAATTCACCTTTATTATATAAATTATAGGTCGGTGAAATATTCAGCCTCTCGCGAGCGTGGGTGGCTAGTTTCGCACGGATCGGCGAAGATTTTGCGCGGCGGGGGTGGGTCCACCGCCTTGATGCAGAAAACTCGGGGTAACACGACTAGGAAGCGGACAGGGGTTTAGGCGAGTGCACGACAAGGTGCAAAAGTTTCCTGATGCACTATTCAGAACATTGGCATCGAGGTAGGTGTTTCGCATTTGACCACAGTTTGCGCCTGATTCGACATACTTTGCCTTCCCGAATTCTTTAGATAGAAAGTTCTGATCGAATGTTCTAAATCGTGTATATACACTGTGTTCGCGCTATCACTAGCCAGCGTTTTTCTTGTAAATAGTAAATATTAGAAAAGAATGAAAGCGTGTATCCCGTGCATTTAAAAATGTGCAGAATAAGTGTGCATACTTTTCCAATTTAAAGTCCTCGTATTTGCTTTAACAAAGAGAAACATTTCGATTTACGTATTCCACTAATAGTAAATGAACGATTAATAATAATTAATTAATCACTCAGTTGATCCACGTCACTAGATTCCAGGGATATTTCGAAAAATTCACTAGACAACTTTACTAGAAACAATTTGATGGCTTTCAACAGATTACAAAAATATAAATCATATATTTTGGATTGCATTAATTCATGCAGCTTATCCTTCCCTACTATCGTGCTAAATCAGAATATCCTGTGTGCACAGGGTGTTCGCGCTATTACTAGACAGCGTTTCTCTTGTAAATAGTGTGGGATTAGTATCGGGTGAAATAAGAAACTTCTGATATAATAAAAAAAACCAAAAGAAGATGTATATTTTAAAAATAGAGTTTCGTGTGGTTCTTTATCCGTTCATAATTCGACTAACGCTCCTCATTCTCGCACGCATCCACACCGTGGTCGTCCAGCTTCATTGGTTTCTTGACGCTCTCTGTCTTTCTCTCGCTCATGCACTCTCACTCACGCTCTCCGTCTTTCTCTCGCTCATGCTTTCTCATTCACGCTCTCCGTCTTTCTCTCGCTCATGCTTTCTCACTCACGCTGTCTCGTTCGTAGAATTCTCTAGCATTCACGCATGTACACGCATACACGCACTCATTCGTCCATCAAATCTTACAATAGTAAATATTAGAAAAAAATGAAGGAGGAAAATGTAGTACTAATTTTTATGCGCAACATAATGGCGTATGTAATTTTTTCGTGTTTACACTATTTTGTTAGATATGAAGGTGACCTTCAATTTTTTAAATGGAATGCTGTATATTTTTTTATATCACATGAAAACGTGATTCTAGACGAATTCATCCGAATACTGCACAGTGACCTTCAAGGTCAAGCAAGGTTAGAAATGGAAGAAACATTTTGAATATTTCATACCAATATGTTTACAAATATTCCTTATTCACACCTATCAGATGATGTTGTCATTCGCTATCAGGGTGTTTACTTCCGGTTTCTTCTATGATGAGGCAATTTCAGAAAAAAATTCGAAGCCACAAAAAATGTAATTAATAGAGCTGAAATGTGCATTCATGCACAAGGAAGTCATATTGAACATTTACTGTAGCCTCATAAATAAAGAATATTCGTAAACACATTGGTATAAAATATCCAAAATGTTTCTTCCATTTCTGACGTTGTGTGACCTTGAAAGTCACTGTGCAGTGTACGGATGAATTCGTCTAGACACACGCTTTCATGTGATATAAAAAAATATACAGCATTCCATTTAAAAAATTGAAGGTCACCTTCATATCTAACAAAATAGTATAAACACAAAAAATTACATACGCCATTGTCTTGTGCATAAAAAACATTACTATTTTTTTTCTCTTTCATTTTTTTCTACTATTTACTATTTACAAGAAAAACGCTGGCTAGTGACAGATCGAACACCCTGTATAATTGTAACATCATCGAACTGTGGGTTTTTATGCAAATTAAAACTTGTCTGCGTTAATTTCGAGATACAGGAGCTGCATGGACATTTGTTTCTGCCCTGAATCATTTTGTTGAGCTAGATATAATAACTCACAATTTTTTAATTCTTTTAATGCATTTATGATTTGACGCTTGGTCTACTCATTTTTGTCATAAATGCATAAAATCGGCACTCTAATCATTATATTTAAGCTTGACATATTATTTGGAATTGAAGAGGTCCGTTTACAAAAATTACGCACACTTAAATTTATATTTAATAATTATACAATCGTAAATGAGTTTTAATGTACTCTTTAAGTGGGTTAGACTAGACGCTGTGAGCAAGTGATTCAAATAATTGAAATTTAATTCAATTCGTACGTTTAAATAAAAAATACTATGCAAAAACAGAAATAAATTACATTTTCTTAGTTTTGAAAGGCTTTTAACCGTACGAGAATGGAAGAATGTCAATTTGAACAGCTGTATTGATACAATTGAGCTGCTAATCAGAAAGAACTTGTTCCTATGCATAATAAAAATAAAATCCTGTGAGAAACGGCAGGTTCAATTACACTGGCCAACAAAACTAAACTTCTTTTTTGTCACAGAGAATATTTATATACATCCATAAAGATTTTCGTGTGCAGAAAACGAATCCGAAAGCCATTTGTCGCCGTCAGCGTCAGTTTTTGAAAAATTTGATTTTGCTTTACATCTCAAAAACGAAAAATGTTTTTCAAACTCTAAAGGTCGATTGCAAAAGGTGGAAGTCTGTGGTATCGCGTGATGTGATTCGATTGCAGGCTAGTCCATTATTTTTTATCTGATGTCGACAGATGTTCCCACAGATTCGTGCGAAACGGGTGTCTCTGCGACGTTAAACAGTTTTTACGCATGTTTAAATGTTTAGAATATTATAAAGTGAATACCGTCATATTTGGGAGAGCCTACAGTACTTTTTTACGTAAAAATCATTCGCCTATCTTTTTCGGCTGAAGCAAACAAAATTCTGGAAGTTGAATTTCTGACTTTTTCTACAAAAACAAATTTCTCAGAAACTGAGGCTGATGGCGACAAACGGCTTTCGGATCTAAAAGTGATGTTAACCAGTGTTATTAGTGTACGTCCAATTTGTTTCTGGACGGAAATTGTCTAATGACAAAAGCGCATGTAATGATTAATTAAAGATCACGTAGACCCGGTGACTTCTTTATGTGATCACCTTGCGAGAGCATAGTACGAGCCCGAGTCCATCGTCCATTCGACTGTTACGTCAAAACTCCCTGGCGCAAATTCATTCTTGGCACGAGGTCGAAGCACATTGCACAGCTGCAAAGTACCGCATTTTCTAAATCCCAAAGGTCGAAAGACGCAAAATTCCTTCCGACGAACTATCAGAGAGAAATACGCGAACGTGTTGGAATTCCCAGAAAAAAATTCGCAAAAGGTACAGATCAACGCAGTACAGAGTACATAACACGTGGTTTTTATTTAAAAAACGACTATGCTAAATTCTGCTAAAATTTGCAACATTGTTCTCTTACTACTTTAATTCTGGCACTTCTCTTAACGACAATATGATTACTTCCTGTTACAGTAGCTGTAGCCTTAGTAAATTAATTCTACGTTCAATTAGTTTGATAGTTAGTAAACGTAAACGTTTGATTGACTCTTACAAATTAAATATACATAAAAACGTTATTATTTTTAGCTTTATACTTGCCAATTCCTATTTATATCATTTCATTAAGTATTAGATTGTCTTTAATAGAAGTAGCTTTTCTTATAATCATGACAATTAGATGAATTAAATGAATATGTGTAATTTTACACAGTAACTTTTAATTTAGTAACTTTATAGTACGCTATGTGTGCTTTTTATATATTAATAATTACATGCCATTATTCCTACAATTTTTAAACATAACTGTTTTATTCACTGCTTCACTTCCAGTGGCCATAAAAACATTTATTATGCTTGTCTATTCCCATTGATATTGCTTCATTAAAAATTGTACAGGCTTTAAACGAGCTAGCACTTTTTACAATACACGTAGTCAAATCAATCAAAAGTTTTATCAATGAGAATATATTGTTCAATCATTGGTTTCTATCACAATAACTTTTTTATGTGTATTTATTGTAAGCTGTATGCCATTTTTATTAATTAGTGTTCCCATGGCATTTTTTCTCGTGTAATTAAATATAAACATTTGCATGGAACAAATCGAAACAGTCAATTAAGATATTTATAAAACAGTTACTATTACATACTACATCACTTCAATAAAAAATATTCACCTTTCGTGAGCAAGCATGTTTACTGTACATTCCATGGGCAGCCTGGGTTGTTTACGTTCACAACAATTTTTTTTTACTGTTGTAGGCTTTGAAGTAAGCTAAAAAAAATTCTGGAGTACGTATTGAAGTCCAAATTTTAACATATTATTGTTAGAACATCAAATGATTAAACCATCGATAGTTCAAGCTTCATATTTCGACCCCAGTAGTCCACGGGAGGGTTAACCCCTTGTATTATAAATAGACTGCGTATTTTCATGCAAAATAAAACTTTTACATCTTGTTAGTTTTATTTATTACATCTAATCATTTTTGTGATGAACGTATAAAATCAGCAGTCTAATTATAATATCGAGTCAGACTCGTGATGAAGACCTCCAACAGAATCTGCTAAATATGTACGTAATTAATTCCCTTGTATTGAAATGAAATGCTATTTTATTGTCGTCAATATGTAACCATTGGAGAATATTTGGTGTGGGTCTACAATAAATATAAATTCTCGTTTTTAAAATAAAATAAATTCTTCATAACAAGATCGATGAAATAAGTTCAAAATTTACGTTCGCTCGTTACGAATTTCCAAAGAAAAATTAAGAACAGGAAAATTCGATCATTTCCCAGGAATAGTAAGATATTCATAATGATAATACCTGCTAGCATGCATATTACGGTCGCTTCACCAATTAATTCGATTCATCGCAAACGCGCGCTGGACATCTTACCGGCGCATAAAATCCGCGAGGTAACCCCTCGCCGTTGACACAATGCCATTTCCTGATAGCTTTCCCTGTGGATTATCGAGCCGGACGTTAATTACTTGGGAAACGTAAACGTTTGCTCGAATCTAATTGCGGCTCTCGTCAAATTATGCCGACGATCGACCGATCCATCCGAGCGATTCATGCCGGCGTTTCCTACACGATAAACGAACGTGCCTCGCAGCCCCGTCGTCATTTTTATTTTTCCCTCTGGGGTAGAAAATCACGCGTGACCGTCGTTTATTATACGTTTATCATCCATAATTATATTTCAAACGATCCAACGAAATTCCCCATGAACGGGACAACAGTGAGGGGCGGGTGGGGGGGAGAAAAAAACTTTTCTCATTATTTCTCGGAACGTATTCCAATTGGGTGAACTTTTTCAAATGCCCCGACTCCCGATCTCGACGTTCGCTTCTTACCGGGGATTAAACAGGCAGGGGGCTTTAATTAAAGGCGAACTTCGCCGCTGTTGTACGTATCGCATAGTGCGTAATAAACCGGCTTCTCGCTGACGAAGAAATATAGGGGAGAATACGCGAACCTGGTGACGATGATGAATGAACAAAAATAATAAGGTCCACTAGGTTGGACCTTAACTATACAGTAGACCCGCGAAGAACGCTACGAAAGCTATACAGGTTAGGTGCAATGACATTATCCCTCCTACTGGCCAAGAAATCGTAACATGATACGGATCAGGTATATCGGTGAGCCAATACTAATGCAATGACAAAACTTTATTGTTTTTCATTATTTTTTCATGAAAGTTTTACCGGAACATGTAGCATTGGCGATAATAATTAAAACTATACAATACTCCTAAACGATATTATTTAATTACGTTATTGGGGATGAGTTGGTGGTTCAGGGTTGAAAAATCCTTTACCGACACATTTGTGTCATTTTTCTGGTTAAAATGCTACTAATCACGACATAATTTAGATCATATTTACATGTAGAATTGGCGATAATAATTAAAACTATACAATACTCAAAAACGAAATTATTTAATTACGTTATTGGGGGTGAGTTGTTGGTTCACGGTTGAAGTAACTGTAGCTACTGAAGAATCTATTAAAAAATCCTTAGCTGTTACGAGATTTGTTTAAAGGATAATTAATCTGTTAGAAATTCTGTTTTTACAGCGATATTAACATATAACTCTTAACTTTATTCTCCATTTTTTTAAGAATAAGATATACAACGGTAAACATATTTAATGTTTTTCAAACGGCCTTTTATTGGTGCATCGATGGACGGCCGTCATTGCTGACAAAAATTAAAATATCTGAAACCAACTACTTTTTTAAATTCTCAAACTGGCGGGTATTATGTAACATATAGCATCAAATGTATAAGAAATTTTTAAATCATTCAATCATTTGTAAACTTGGTAGCAATTTGTATGGAAAAAATTGCTTTTCACGTTTAAAAATCGACTTTAATTATATATCTAGCTCAACAAATATTTGAGATATCAAACAGAAACCTACGAAACATATTGAAGTACTGTATGTAGAATATTCGTATAATATGAAATAGATCGTGGGGTTTCCAAAATTCCGTATTGGCCAGGTGAGAAAATATAATTTCTAGAAGAATGCAAAAGAGGTTTCAACGTTGCAGTATTTCCTATCAAATTTAAGAAAATCGCTTTAACACAATGTTCTACACCATTTTTGTTAACCGTAAATGTGGTCCACAGCCTTGAATTGTAAGACAAGTGGTTCATATTATCCGAATCGTTGCTGCCATCGGTACGGCAGCGAGTTTTCACTTTTCGTTCGCTTGTCCGCTAATGCCTGCGGTTTCCGAGCTGCGGATATCGACCAACGACGAAACCGAATGGAAGAAATCGTCCTGGTATCCGACTTTCGTTATCAAATTCACATCCGTCGCCATTGTTCAGGGTAATCATGGTGAAACGTCGTGGCCATGGAGTGGCTCGATCAAGATTCCTGATTAAACCGAAAGATTTCGATGGAATCAACGGAAGCGGGGGAACGGAAGAACCTCACCGCGAAAGCTAACTGGTCTCTCGAGGGGTGAGAGAACGAGAGAAAGAGTGCTGCTTCGGTGTAGGTAGGGTGTCCCTGAGAGAGGAAAAGAGAGAGAGATAGAGTGAGCAGTGTGCCTGCTGAATTCACATCCACCAACAGAGCACGAAGATCCTCGGCTGTCAAGCCGAACGAGGAAAAGAGAAACGGAAAACCGAGGAACATGAATTCCTTGTGATATAGAGAAAGAGTCACCGAGCGAGAATAAGAGAAAGCTGGAGAGAGCATGAGAGAGGGGGGGGAGAAAGAGAGAGAGCTGGAAAGAAAGGGGTAGCAAGAGGGAGGGGTAAAAATGGAATGTACGTGAAGAGGAAACCGTTGTTGAACAGAAAGAGGAAAGCGAGAAGGATACACAGGGAACGGTTCGGAAAAAGGAACGAGAGAACGACTGGGAAGAAGAAAGGAGAGATGTTAAAGAAGATAGGAACAGATATCGAGACAGATAGAGAGAAAGGGAGGAATATATATATAGAGAGAGAAAAGGACGTAAAGAGAAGGAGAGGCGAGCGTGGAGGGGTACGCCATTGCCGCATTGCACCCTCGCCAACACGATTTCACCTCTATCGATTCGCGATTCTCCGTGTGTTTTGTACCGTTGCACTCGGATAACTAGACACTCTCCCTTTGATCACATGTTATTGTATCCAAGACCCTATTATCTCCAGCGGTTGGTTTCGTCTTCTGCTCATTTCTCGAGAACCGTCAGACCATTTCGCGTACTCCCCAGCACGTACAGGTGCATACGCCCCCCCCCCTCCACCCATACTCTCAGTTTTGTTTATGAAAAATCGAAGCCCAAGACTGTCGTCGAGCCGATCGCTCGTCGATTAACCTTCTCTCCGAGTCGTCCGTGAGGACCTTATATTTCAACCATAAAACTTTTAGTTCCCCCCTCCCCCCTACTCCTAAACTGGTTTCGTTTACTGAGAAAATGATTCATACGAAATGTAAGACCAATTGGACGTCGGGAAAACGTTGCGCGCCGAATTCGAAGTTTCGAAATAGAAATAAACGCAAGCTAAATAAAAGCAATAGCGTGCCACTGAAACTTTAAATAAAATATTTGATCTTTCTGCCGATATCATAACTGCTGATTAATTTAGTATTTAATTTTGACCGTGTGCAAATTAAAACGCAAGTTTGGTTTTTACAGATTAAGATTATTTCGTGTTGCCTAACTGAAAAGCGATTTTTTCGAATTGCGAATCGTTTTTTAACGATTAATTGCTATAGCGTAATGATACAGACAATTTATGAAATTGATTAGTTCTTTAAAAAAATGTTGCAAAATTGTGCATTATGCGGATACGTATTTTTAAAGTGATAAGACGAGATTCGTTAAAATGTTAAATCTAATAATTGTACAATCGAATTCTTACTGGGGTGAGCTCGAATTAACGCATTCTGTTGAGTCGAAATTTAAAGAATGACAAATATGGATTTTCAAGATTGCTTGTTTTTGTTTAGCAACACGAGTGTTTGAACGATGAAAGGAAGACATGGTCAATGCGAGACTGACCGAGGAACAATCGTTGTAATCTGCAGCAAAATTGGAAACCGAAAGGGGGCTTCGATACGCTTTCAGGTACAGTCTTGGCGTACTGGCGAAGACAATGGTATATTAGATAGTAGTCAGCGGCGTGATTTGCCACGGGGGAAGGATTTTGGCTAGCCATTTCACGTAATTACTGCGGTATCCGAGCGACGCTTAATCCCGTTTACAAAGCATTACCTGCTAATGGATATGTCGGGTCGCACGGTCGCGCTACAGTAACATCGCTGCCACGCTTCAAGTCAAGCTACTGGATACGAGCATGTGGATTCATTGAAATTGAATATACATCCATTCCCGTCGTCTCAGCGGAAGTTGCCGGCTATGCGACAAAAAGGACTGTCCCGTTTTAAACACTGATGAACAAGTCGTTGTTGCGTGCATTATTCTCGGAAGTGAACAATTCCTCAACGTTTGTTTCAGGATTGTTTATACAAGGCGTTGAGTGCAGTGCCTGAACAAAATTTGGACTTATAAATTTATGATATTTAAGTATGGACGTAACGCCATATTGTACCTATGGTGTCTGTTATTGTATATTCCTAAATTAACCACTTGCTTTGTACTAATTAATAACGAGACAAACTTGTGACGAAGATTTCGAACAGAGTCTACTGACTATGAATAGTATCGATTTCTATTAACCCGGCACGAGTACGATTTCCGTGGACCCTCGTTTTGATCCGCCCCCTCTACGACCTAACCACAACTCATTCTATTCACATGATTTTTCCATTACTAGTTTAAATTCTGGATGACAGCTACAATGCAAAGATTATGCGAATAAAATTTCATTTTCTACAAAGAAGGTCTCTCGTTATTTTGCCATATTTCTCATAGTTACCGAGATATTTGCAAATTTATATAAAACGGGAAATCTACTTTACCGGCTAAACCAGGCCAATTTGACACCATGTTATATATATATATATATATATATATATATATATATAAATCAATTTTTTTCTTGAAATAACTCCAAGAACACAAATATAACCTCAAAACGAGGGGCCACGGAAGTCGTACTCTCCCAATTAACCCATTAACAGCTACAATTCGGTGGAAGCGAATTCGGCTATTTTCTCATTTAGTATGTGATATCTACGTACAAATGAAGATATTGTCAGAGAAAAGATATTAAAAATATTCATACTTACCAAAATGAAGCATGTCCCATTTTTGGGACAAATATTTTTTATGTTATTTAATAAAATATTCTTTAGGTTACTTTAAAATCGCGCCCCATAAATGGGATAATGGCTGTTAATAGGTTAAACCGAATAATAGCAATTTTATTTTTCTGTTGTCGATATTAAAACAGCAAGGTAGCTGTAGACATACTGTAAATACAGATTTTCTTTTTCTATTCGGAAATTAGTCAGGGTAAAGTTCAAACTATTAATGAAAATGAAATATTCATCGATTTATTTTCAACAAAAATGCCATTCGTAATTAATCAATACAAGAACTGAAAATTGTAAAAATACAGCTCTAGTACTTCGGACATTTGTTTCTTAAAATTCTTTCTTAAAACTTTCAAAGTTGCAGGTAGTAGCAGTTGAAGCGTGTCGTTGCTAAATCGTTATAAATATTGCGACATATGTACATGGATTACTAATTACATAAATAATGAAAATACACCTATAAATATACGTGTTCTATAACGGTACCTAGAATAATTAGTTTCACTATGAATTTCTCAATTTTGTCTTCGGAGTAATGTCCCCGCACACATAATTATCTAAACTGACTAATATTTTGAATTTTGAAGCTCCGAAGGATTATCAATTGATGTGTAGAAAATTTTTGTCAAAATACGAAACTTCAAAAATGTCATTTTAGCCACGAAAAAAAAAGAGTTTCCAACTCAAAGTGTACCGCGCGTCGTAATCAATTCTTCGAATGGTTCAAGTGGCTGCTAGCTTTTACTGGATACGGTGCGGCTTGATTGCAACCAATTTCGGCGGGGCTTGAGCACAATCAACCGAAAATCCTCAACAACGAGGGGAGTGGGAGGTGGGGGAGGGGGCCGCTTTATCTAACGCACGTTCGGGATCAACGCCGGTGTCTGGACTATCGTCTCAAGTCCGTCATTTGCGGGTACTGTTGAAACTTCGTCTCGTAAAATCAAACGGTCAAACTTGGACGTCCGGGGTAGCACGGGATCAGTCCCAGTGCCGTATAAAATACCGTAATGCCCGGGGTACGTCGATCGGAATCAGGTGCAGCCAATTTGGCCGGTGTCCAAAACCCATGGCATGTAAATCCAGTTTAGAAGCATCAACGCTGATTGTACCGACCGGAGATCGAGCGGAATAGCATACTTTCAACGGCCATGCCAGATCAGCGCCCCGCGTAAACTTGTTTTTCGTGTTCGTTTAACGTGCACCACGGGAGCTGAACCTTGAAAAATTCTTGTTGCGCCATCGCTGCTGCTGCTGCTGTTGGCGAACCGGTTGCTTTCGAATTCGCCGGGATCAAACGGTAACGAGCTGCCCTGGTTATCGATTTAACTGCGTTGCTTAGAATTCAGGGAAGCTACGAAAATAGAAAGCGTGATTGAAACGTGCGTGTCAGAGAAATTCCCGCCGGTCAGCCGTTCGAGGAAAACATATTCAACCAAGGAACCGCTTGCTCGTTGCAACAATGAATTGTTCACGAGTGAGTATGTTCTTTTTACTCTTTTTTTAGATTTACTTTGTTCCGGTGCATCCGGGTGTCGTTTCTTTTGTCCATTCTGCACCAAAGTTCAGTTTACCGGACAAACCTGTTTGTTACAGGAGATTCTAACACTCCAAACACACTTGTCTACAAAAAAGCAATTTCTTCGATTCGAACTACGGCCATTACTACAAATAATTGAGTTCCTGAAAATTCTATATTTTTGATAGTATATTCTAGTTTGAGAATAAAAAAAATTTTCATTTTTGAGGCGTTTCAATTTTTGTCAGCAGTGTCGGCCATGTACCAATAAAAGATCGCTTTGAAGAACAACTGATAACCCTGCCAGTTTTTAATATTTAGTTATGCAAAAAATATGGAGAATATAGTTAAGAGTTATGTTAATATCACTGAAAAACCCAGAATTTTTCATCTATTAATTATCTTTTAAAAAAGTTCTCCACAACATAACACACTTTTAGATAGTCAAGGTTACCTAATGGTACTGTCTATGTGGAATTCAGAAGTGAACATTATAGTAAGTACTAATGCACCGAATGGTCCAATAATTTCTATCATCCGGCTGGGCACGCTGTCTAGCCTATGAATGGGAAGAATCGTTAGAGCTGTGTATCCCCACACCCACAGCAAGGTGTCTGTCCTGGCCTTTGCGGAATCCCGTAATGGACCTTCGTGATTCACACCGGTAATCGAATTTAATGGCAGCCACCGATGAAATCAATGTACTATATGAAATCCCAAATGTTGTAGATATTTTCTCCTGAGTCACAGTGACGTCAATGCCCGCGCCAGCTGTCGCCGTATCCTCGATCACAGCGGTTTTCTTGGATCTAATTAGCAGTAGGAGTGCGCCAGATCCAGAAATTGCGACAATATAAATCCGTCGTGATCATAGTTATCTTAAATCAAGTAATACATAATTTCCGCGTTAGAATATTAATTTTATTTATCAGCAAAAGAAGACACAACTGTATCTTCATCGAATTAGAAGAGGGGGTGATTCTACATCAAGCTGAATAAATGTAGAAAATTTAGAATAAAATTTTTTTATACAGGGTGTCCCGGAATTGGTGGTACAAGCGAGCAGGAAGTGATTTTACGTGACACAATAAGTCGAAAATATGGAATAAATATTTTTTCATTTGATTTCTCGGTTCCGAGAAAATTGTGTTTATAGATCCATCGGGTTCGCGTGCTTTAGTTGCAGCAAGTAGAATTGGTTGATCATGATCAGACGCGTCAGACGATTCCTATCTAATAGCACGCGTATTTACTGCATTTTCAACCTCAATTTTCTAGGAACCGAGACGTGAAATGAAAAAAATTTATTCCATATTTTCGACTTATTTTCTCACGTAGAATCACGCCCTGCTCGCATATACCAACAATTACGGGACACCCTATATATGGCTTTGTTTTCAACAGAATTGAACAGAATGGAATTCGTGGAATTTACAATCAATGCACTTTTTCGGGGAAAGGATGTTTTTAACATTCGCACATAGTACCTCCGTTGTTCTTCTTAAACGTTACTAATTATTATTCTGTTTTTCATCCCCCCTTTTTGTTTTTGTGTTCAGCGAGATCTACATATATTACTGTCTTCCGTAATTTGTCAATATATTAAAATAGTTTTCTCATCGCGAATGCAATGTTGCGTATCTTGATTGTTTGTCCATTTTCAGCCACACCCTGTTCAATCAAAACTCGACTTTGAAAATCCGTCAAGTTAGCAAATTCGATTTTTTTGAAAACAAACCTTGTGTGAATAAATTTGATTTTATACATTCGACGTGTTTTCTTAATGCATAACCATCCCCATTTCAGTCGTGCCTCCAGTTACCAACTATCCTGTATAATTGATTTATAAAACTATTATTTTAAGATGTAATCGCTTCTGTTTTATTTTCAAATCGGATACGACTTCTGAAATTATCTATTTTATATATTATCTATTTATTTATAATTATCTATTATCTATTTATATATTTACCTATTTGAATGAAATTATCTATTTATCTATTTAGAATATTTAGAATATTTAGAATTTATCTATTTATCTATTTAGAATAATGGAATTATCTATTTATAAATTTTACCCACGATAGAAAGAATAAATTTTCCATAGCCAGTTTATGCAAAGTTCCATTTGCACAAAGATCCATAGTCTAGATATAATGAAACTCTTGACCGAACCGCAATTGTAACAGTGCAAAATGAAACGTTTTCCTTTCATTTCGTATAAAATTATTCCTCGAATAATAAAGTTGTGCTCAGAAATCTTTATTGGAGGGATAGTGGCGAGGAACAATGAGTCGTGGAAAATGCAGAGAGCGAAAAAGAGCGGTTTCGTCCTGGGCCTGCGAGTGGACTCATCAGTAAAGCTACCGCGGCAATGACCGGTTGAGGAAGGTGTACACTATACCCGACGATGGGAGCTCACTTTGTTCTCTATACTGGTAACTCACAGTTATCCCCTTCATTTTGTGTCTCGTTTGTCCTAGCAATTCCGAGAGCGAGATAAAATATCTCAGTCACACCACGAGAAGTCCACTCGCGCGTAAAAATCTCGCCGTTAAAAACAACAAAACAGCTGTTACTTATACACTATCTGTCGGACAGGAAATGTTGCAAAATAATGCAACTTTTCGAACTCCGATTCCATTATCGCTTCCGTTTCAAACGCGCTGGACATTTTGAAATTCTTCAGCTTTGCACATTTGAAGATTTGTAATGTTAGATTGCAGAAACAAAATTAAACTCTTCGCAATTGATCTAAACGACTAAAACCGGCGTTTTTTTAATTAGAATAATTAGTCTGTTAAATGCTGGGTAAAAATTTTTTTTTAGACAGTACCTGTTACAAATTGCGAAGAAAATAGCGAGAGACAATATTTAAGCTCTTTAAAGCGTTTTTGTTTACAAATTAGAAGAATTTGTCTGCTAAATGCTGACTAAACATTTTTTCTGAGACAGTAGCTGGTACAAATTGTGAAGAAAATAGCGAAAGACAAACCTTTATTTAAACCTTTTTTATCTGAACCTACAATTCAACATTTTACATTTAAATTTATTTTTCTTCTGACCTAGAATTCTACATTCAATATTAAATGAACACATACTGTTCTTAAATATTTAGCAATTTTGTGTAACTAACGAAAATTCTGAGGTATAAACAAATTTAGTAATGTAAAGATTGTTTTACTAATGATATGGTAATATATAGTATTACCAGGGGCGAGTATAAATAATGCATAAATTAAATGTGTTTATCGATCGAAAATTTTTGATTAATTGTGTTTTGAATTTCGGCGCAAAGGTTCGATCATTAATATTTATATAATTAATGATCGAACCTGTGCGCCGAAATTCGAAACACAATTAATTATAAATAATGCAATTGTATAAACGTAAAACATGCGTTTTATATAAATTGGCCAATAGGTTTACTAGTAATATTGGATAAACCCTCCGAAAGTGGAGTCCGGGTCTATTTTGACCTAGATTATCAAACCCGCCATTCAATTATTTAGCTTCTGACGAATTCATTTAATAAAACAGATGATGCACTCGGGTCAATAAAAATAATAGCATGTCTACAAGCAATACCTTCAGAAATATGTTAAAAAAAGTTAATAAATAAAGCAGAGAACGGTTACAAACATCACCAATCGTGTAGTTATATGAATGGTCCACCTTCCGAGAGTTAGAACAAATTTAAAATTCGCCGAATGATAGAACAAAATAGCAAAATAGGCTGAAAATCGTGAAATCCTGTTATTTTCACCATTTCTAAACCTTTATATTTATGTGTATCTACGAAACACATTTTTTAAATTGTCATTACAAGCCCAAATAAAACAATTGAAAAGCAACATCAACTATTTTTTTCGTAATTCAGACTAGGCGCAATTTTTCTAAAATGCTTATTAAATATCATCTAGTAAACGTATCCTACCAGCTTGACAGTCGTTTGGTCCATTTATAAAAAAGTTATTCCGATTTAAAGCGTGTGCTATAAATTATGTATACTGACTGCATTTAACGTAACAATGCAAGGGATTAAATCAAATTCGAAAAGCAATAAAATTCGCGCCGTTTCGCTTGTGAGTGCCCGTTCAAGGTCGCAGTTTCTGGAATTGGACCAGGAACCGTAAAAGCGCAAATTCCAGCAGCATTCGGTCAAAGGGGGCCTTGATATCGAGTTCTCCGATATTTTTTCGTCGGTAGTGCTCGCGTCGAACAGTGAACCCGTGAATTTTCACTGAGCGTCGCGTCGCGTCGTTTCGTGCAATTCCTCCTGTCTCCCGTAAGTTTCTCGTGGAGCCGGCGTTCTCACGCGAAAGTTCCGCGGCACGACAAACGGCTTCCTTTTATTAACGTTCGCCGAGCTTGGCCGGGCGAATACGTCAGACGTTCCTCTATTTTCCGGTCCGCGTCTAACGCGAATTTCCATATCGAGGCATTAACGACGGAAGTGCAAGCTGCTCACCGACGATAAAAGTAAACGTCTCGAGGAAAGTACCGTGCGAATCTCATGGGCGACAAGCACGCGATCTATTCGGCGTTGGCCGCGTGTGTGCTTAGGCCGTTACCGGGTTGTTTGTGTGTTTAGCAATGCACACAGGCGTGCACACAGGCGTGCACATATGCGCTTCGCACATGCGCGTGTCACGCTCGCGCAGCGTTGAACTGTGTGAAAGACGAACTCCGGAACGCAAGCCTCGGCGAACATGTGTGCACGGTGAATCAAGGATTTGTTCCTTTCAACGACAACCAACCCTAACACCTTTCCACGAGATTGAGGAGTCTCGAACGAACGATGAGAGTGCCGCCG
Source organism: Sphecodes monilicornis (assembly GCA_913789915.3). Lineage (NCBI taxonomy): Eukaryota > Metazoa > Arthropoda > Insecta > Hymenoptera > Halictidae > Sphecodes > Sphecodes monilicornis. The sequence goes on from OU565292.1 coordinate 13,540,633, forward strand.
CGATGAAAGATTTCGCCGGCGATGGTTGAACGCAACGAAAAACGGAAATACCCCATCACGAGGTAACTGCCGGGTTTTTAGTGCCGAAGCCGCGCAGGGTTCATTGACTGCCGAATCGAGACTTCACCGAACGAATAATTTCTGATCACTTTCGAATATTTCAATCCGACAGGTCCCATCGATCGTTCTAGCCGACGAATTTCCTTACAACATTATCATTTGACTATGGATCTTTGCGCAAAATAGAAATTCTATGCGCCGCACAGTGGTGCAAATCGTGGCAGAAATTCATTTATTACAGATACGCCATTTTAAAAAGTGTTTGTAGCAGAATTGAAATACATCAATGATAGATTATAATAGATCCAAAAATCAAAATCTGTCATTGAAAAGGACCGCAATGATAAAAACGCAATGCAAACAAGGAAAAAGTTACGTGCTGCTTACGAAGAGGACTTACGGACCTATCGGATTACGATTTATTTCATTCTCTTCAACACTCTTTAAGCGATGTTAATTTAATTTCAATTGAAAGCGTCAAAGCTTTTATAACATAATTTTTTGCTAATGAAAAACAGGTATTCAAAAGTGCACAAGGAAGTCATATTGAACAATTCCTTTAGCCTCGTCAATAAAGTACACTTTTAAACGTATTAATACGAAATGGTCAAAATGTTTCTTTCATTTCTGACCTTGTATGACTTAAAGGTCATCGTATCGTGTACGTATGAATTTGTCATGACTAGACAGCGGATCTTTATGCAAAACAAAAATTTTCTCTCTAAATTGCAATAAACTGGAATGAAATAGACATTTATTTTCTTTTTTAATATGTTTAATAGGTTGAAAATAATATAACAGTATTTTCAAATTCTTCTAAACTTCTTACTGTTTCATATTGCACCTACTCAGTTTTGCCATAAATGCATAAAATCCGCTGTCTAGTCATGACACACGCTTTCATGTGGTATACAAAAATATACGCATTTCCAACAAAATACTGCAAACACAAAAAATTACATACGGCATTACGTTACTCGCAAAAACCAGTATTACTTTTCCTTCTTTCATTTTGTTTTAATATTTATTGTTTTCCAAAAGAACGGTGGCGAATAATAGCGTGAACACTATGTACAGGTGGAACATTGAAGATTTTTCACGAATTATACAAAGCGCTAAAATTCACGAACATCGACTCGACCCATCTACAGTTACAGAAGGAGTAAGGAAAGAACACCTCAACTGACACAGTCGTGTAACAGTATATGACGCAGAATTGAATACGCGGGATCGATAGCCACGACCATAACCTGAATGGCTGGTGCAGGCGTCGAGTTGCACTCGAGATCCATTTGTGTATCCGTAGATCAAAGCTCGAGATGTTTCACGCCCTCGGTGGCAAACAGAATGCTACAATCCTTGAGCCTCCGCACCTTCCAGAGAGGTTGAGTGCAGGAGGGGAGGACTTGAAGGGGTGCGCTAACAAACCTAGGGGTGCTAATCGGCCTTTTTTTTCTTTTTCCGCGTAATCTCGATGACGAAAAAGAAAGTTGACGATTGCTGGGCTGGTGTCCCGGTTCAGCAAGGAACGAGCCAAGGACGAAATAATAGCGATACGGGCCAGCGTAATGGCTGGAAAAGGACAAGCGCGCAGGAGTAGCTGTAACGGCCCCTTTCACCGTTTTCACTTCCTCCGTGCAAATTTTAGCGGAATTGTCGTGCACTCGGGGCTCTTTCCTTCGAGATGGTGGTGAACCCATTCAGCCACCGCTCGAAAAACATTCAAGTGCCCATTGTACGAGTGCCGGGCTCTATGCGTCTGTCTCTTCAGGATGGTTTACCTCGCTGATGCGCGTACACCTGTCCTCTGGTCCTTCACTAAATCTTCGAAATCGCCCGGCCATAACATTAAAGGGTATTCCCATTTAGAAACGTCAATTCTGGACAATTTACGAGATCAAAAATGGTTAGGTTATTGGTGAAGTGTTTTGCAATTTTGCATAGGGGGAGACCGGGACAAGTTGATAACAATTATCTGGACACTGCGCATGTGTTGCACAATTATACTATTTTATTTTCTTAATAGCGATATTTATAATATTTGTTGAGACGTGCTTAATGTATGGCCGGCTCGAATTTCGGTTAGGACGAAAGTCGGAACAAGTCGAATTTCATATAATCAACCTTTGCTTTATATCCTTGTATATCGTTCTTCACAGCCGTTTAATTAAAGTTGTATAGTTATCCGGAAGCCCGATTATTATCTTTATGTTATTTATTACCTCTCGCCGAGGCGTGTATCTCAGCGGCTCACTAATTAAAATATTGTTTTTCGAATTTTCAATGTAAAACACAACTTGTGTGTCGTAGGGTCCGATATTAAAGAAGTTATTGTGTTTTTAAAAGCGTCCGAATATTACTTTGAGTCACAGTATGCTCGTTTCAAGCAATTTTTGTAGAATAAAAACAGACGGAACGATAACTGCAACTTAAAACTGAAAGCATATGAGTGCAGTAACTTTATTCAAAATCCATTCCAACCACGGAATCTCCTGTATATTAATGCGCAAACCGGTCTACCGGTTTCTCAGCCTGATCCAAAATAAATTACGCTTGCGTTTTATTGGGAACGATTCGCATCAGTATGCATCGATACCGAAAGCTCGACAGCAGCGTTGCGAAAGCTGCATTACGTGGGAACAACGCCGGCGTTCTCTTGCAATAATAGCAGTTTATTCTTCGGCAAAGCTAATTACAATAATATTCGAATTTAATCTCGCTCGGTCCGTCGTTATCGAGGAATCCAACGGCGCCAGTCTTTATCGATTGTTCTGTCCATTTTTTGTTTTTTCACGACGTTAATATTCTGACCTCGCAGGTGAACGGTGGCCTATCGGACGGCGGATAATACACTATTTCGTTGTTAATTGTCGTAAAATTCTAAACGATAATTGTCGCAAAACAATCCCTCCTATCGCGGGGTATACCCCGTGAGGGGCCGTGAAGCCCGAGAGGCCTCGGTCGCCGTGAAGTGTAGCATAATACGCGTCGAGTATATCAGTGAGACCACTACTAATCCAATGACAAAACTTCTTTACTTTTTATTATTTTTTTATGGAACTTTCACCAACATATTCGTGGCATGTTTCTAATTAAAATGATAAAAAATAAGATATAGTTACGATGATATTTACTTGAGTAATGGACGATGAAAGTTTCGGGCGCAAGGAAGGACAGCGCATGGGAAAGAAAAAGACGCGGAGAGTCGCATTCGGCGGTACAGTTCAAAGGCCCACGTGTCCTCACAGTGTAATGCCAATAAAAAAACTTTTTCATTGTTACTTATTTTTTTATGAGACTTTCTCTAATATATTTGTGGCATTTTTCTGATTAAAATAATACCAAACACGATGTAATTCGGATCATATTTACAATAATTTTCCAAAACTTTCATCGTCCATTACTCAAGTAAATACCATCGGAATTATATCTTATTTGGTATCATTTTCATTAGAAAAATGACACGAATATGCTGGTGAAAGTTCCATCAAAAAATAATAAAAAATAAAGAAGTTTTGTCACTGGGTTAGGTGTTGTTTTCACACCGTCATACTCGACCCGTATTATGTTACACTTCTCGGCGACCGAGGCCTCTCGAGCCTCGCTGTCCTTTTCTACGTTCGGCACAAGTCAAAGAATAGTATTATCTGAACGTTAATTGTCGCCGTCTGGACCCGTGGTAGCGACGATTATCGATGAAATACTGTACCACGGATTGCTTTATCGTCTCGAAAATTAGTAGATTAAGCGTGTAAAATGGCCGCGGTAGCGCGTGGGGCTCAGTGTAATCGAGATCCTCGGCGTTCAGAAAAAACGTCGAACGCGAAATGAAGGAGGGCAACGGGTTAACGAGACGGAAATAGCTATCTCGAAAGTAGATAGGAGATAATGCCCGATACAAGCGACCAAAATTGCGGGTATCCGCCCCGACGTGTCCTGAAAATTACGTCGACGCGAGATCATGATGAGTTTCGAGAGGCTAATAACAATAACAAGTTTGCCGATGCTTCCCGGTTAGGAGAAGGATAGTTTGCGTTAGTGCAACTTTGTAGATAACCCAGATTTATGCGGCGAATACAGAAGTTCGTTGTCGGATTACGATCGATTGGCCTATGCCTACAATCACTTCGTAATTTCGACATGCACGTTCGCCGAAATAAACATTCAAGCGGGATGAGGGGGGGGGGGGTGTATCGTGAAACTGCCGAAATCGGTGCCGCTGATTGATTAGCCCGATAAAGCACAGGACTCTTTATAGACAATGTTGCTTGAAATTCGTAAAATATTGCTATGGAAATTTCGCGGCAAAAAATTGCACGACAGATTTAACCCTGGTTAATCGTGTCTATTGATTTTTATTTCTATATGTATAGAGTTGAAATTCTATACGACTTTTGACTAGATTAAATGATGATCTTATATAATAATATATTGTAAAAAATATACTTGTTCCTTTTTCTTAACTTTTGAAATAAAAAAAGAAATAATTAACACTAACCCAATATAAAAAACTCCTGTATAATCCAAATAAATTATATGATTAAATTTTGTTTACAATCTGAATGTTTAGTTAATTTTATTCTATAAGCCTCGTATCTACAGTCCTGAGAAATGATTGCATAAATGATTCTGCGATGATGCTTCATCCAGTTTCGCTGTACACTTTAAATTAATAAATTATGTTTTATTTATAGCCTCACATTTTAAAGAAATATGTCTTATAATATAAACAGGAAGTCATGAAATATTTTACAGTATTTAAGAAAGGAAAATTAATGAATTCTAACCCTGAGGAACGTATAATATTTAACGAAATATAAATTGATTTTATTCACAGTGATAGTTGAAGTTTCATGGCACAGAGCGATGTTTAATAACAAAGATAAATATTAATGTAGGGTAACAATACTAAGTAATAATATGGTCAGGGGAACACATATGTTGTAATGGAAATCTATAAATTCCAGCAGCATTTTTTTATGAACAAAAGATTGTTACATTAAATCTTCGTTACTAAGTGAGAGATTCGTACTTACAAGGAATGTGTAAAATCAACAAATTATAGCTCCCGATAAAGTTTTTGATCAACAAAATAAAAATATTACAGAGAACGATATTCAAACTGTTAGCAATGCATCTTTAATTACACATTTCCTTGCAGCTTGCACCCGACTAACGAAGAGTAAAATACAATGGAATTAACACATTATCTAGCAGCAATTATTCCATAATTTTTTAAAGTTCATGACACAATGCTAAATATTTTTTAATAGATCCCTCAACAGCAACAGCTACTTCAATCGTGAACCAACAACTCTCCCTCAATAACGTAATCTAATCATTTCATTTAGGATATATTTGTCTAAAAGAAGACTTTTAAGCTTTTTGTTGGTGCAGCACAATTATTGAAAAGCTTATGAATTGGCTTCCAGTAGATAAACTGTTAAATATTACGGATTAAGGAAAGTATGATGTCGTTCTAAAGCCAGTAATCGTGTCCGCGAGAATGTGGAAAAAAAATATGGTTGGGCCACCGTAAGCGTTCATCGAGCGTTGACCATTTATTTGGAACCACAAAGCTGTCATCCGGCAATGAACAAAAATGTACACCGCGATGGTTGGCGAAACGTGAATCGCAAATAATTCCGTGCAAGCGTTTTACAATGAGCCAACGATTTCCCGGTTAATAAGGCACGTTCCTGCGCAGTGCACGCGATCGGAACCAGGCACAGATCGAGAGTAGGCGACCTGGCATGCATGAGTCGTGCCTTTGTTAATACGCGCGTGCATAGTATTAACGCGGACGTTCGTAGTAATACTTTAACGCGGCGTTATCATGTGACGTACAGGTTCATTCGTTATCCCGAGCTGATCCTGTCACACGGTGGGAATGACGTTCACCGATATGAGTACCTTCATTCTCGAAATGGCTTTGTCGGATAACCGAGCTTACGCAGGCTGAAACACCGCGCAACGCCGGTTAGAACGATTCGCGAGTGCCGGTATTATAGGCGCATTTTCCAAATTGTCCGGGCGAAATCCTTAAATGCAATATGGAAATACGCGGATGGCGACCGTTAACGACCAACGCAACGCCCAGAACAACGTACCCACAGTGTGACAACGAAATTCTATTTTTCGTGTTATCTGTCTTACAATGCGTCCATTTTTTTCATGTCGTTGTCTTCGGTTTTTATTTTCATTTAGATAAGTTGGAGCGGGTTTGATCACGTTGTCTTTTCAACACTAAATTTTTTTGAAAATGGTGAAAGATTTTAGAACGGTGTATTTGTTGAGTCTACCTTTCTGGATACTTTTGAAACTATTCCTATTCTTGATTTGTTTTGTTACATTTATTACATGCTTGTTTCGTTGGAAGTAATAGTATACGTTGTTAATATACATAATCATACTTCATAATCATGTTCCCAAAGTAACACTATCATATTCATCGAATTAATGTTTAACAACTGCTTCAAATGCAATCAAACATTTGTTACATGCTTGTTTTGTTGAAAGTAACAGTATACGTTGTTAATATACATAGTCATACATCATAGTCATGTTCCCCAAGTTACACTATCATATTCGTCGAATTAATGTTTAACAACTGCTTCAAACGCAATTAAACATTTGTTACATTTGTTACATTTGTTACATGCTTGTTTCGTTGGCAGTAGCAATATACGTTGTTAATATACATAATCATACTTCATAATCATGTTCCCAAAGTAACACTATCATATTCGTCGAATTAATGTTTAACAACTGCTTCAAACGCAATTAAACATTTGTTACATTTGTTACATTTGTTACATGCTTGTTTCGTTGGCAGTAGCAGTATACGTTGTTAATATACATAATCATACTTCATAATCATGTTCCCAAAGTAACCCTATCATATTCATCGAATTAATGTTTAACAACTGCTTCAAACGCAATCAAACATTTGTTACATTTGTTACATACTTGTTTCGTTGGAAGTAACAGTATACGTTGTTAATATACATAATCATACTTCATAGTCATGTTCCCAAAGTAACACTATCATATTCGTCGAATTAATTTTTAACAACTGTGTTCAAAATCTTTTCGTTCGCCTCGGCACGCGACTGCACGGCAATTGTAGTTGAATTTTCTTATAACGCTTCTTGCCCGATACACCTGGGTCTCGGCATAAGAACCAACAACCACGGTAGTTTTTCTGCCTCGCACCGTGCTCAGCTGTTAGCGTTCGATGCCGAAATCCAGGTGAACGAATACGATTGTAAACCGCTCGGCGGAGCGTGTTTACATGCCGCTGCGTAACTGTCTCGCGGGCCATCGTTCCTACTTTTCATATGCCAAATCCACTGCCTATTTTCCATTGTCTCCTTAGACGCACCGGCCGTTAGGGCATTGCCCCCATGCTCTAACAAACGGTCGGTGCTGTTGTCCTTGCAATTTCAAACGTCCCACTCCTTATCCTGTCCTAACCGATGGCCCAAAAGCAGTATAAATAGGCCGACGACAAGAACTCGCTCTTCTTGTCTCTCCTTGTCTAGTACAAATCACGATCGACTGATCACGCGCTACATTTACACGTATTTATACAATTGCTGTGGGCTTCGCAGCAATTCCTTCTCGTCGTGCACTCGCGGGCTTCGCGACTGTTCATCATCCTTGTCTCACTTCATCTCTTTCATTTCTGTTCTTTCCTTTCACGTCTATTTACCTATTTATCTGTATATTTCTCGCTCTGTTTCTGTATACTTCTGTCAATATAGTATTTATTTTCGTACGTATCTCTACACCTTTCTTCACCATACCCTTACCTACCTCAAGCTACCTATTGCTCTCTACCAATTCTCTGTCCTTTCATTCTCGCTATCTTCTGTCTCCACGACGTGGAAACTCTCACGGCTAGATTCTCTCACAAACTGCTTCAAACGCAATCAAACATTTGTGAAAATCAATCACACGTTCATATAAATGCAGTCAAACGTTATAGTAATCTTTTTATAATATTATCATATTTTTTACTAAACATATTTGACATGCATTGTCAACGTTTGAATATGTTTACTGCTAAGACTATGTCAGCTAATTGTTTTCTGTCAAGCATTGAAGATTATCTCTAATTAATGTTTTCAACCGTGTGTAACTATGTACTGTTAATTTTCGAACGACTGTTTGACACGTTCATGTGTGATCATGTGTTTGAATGACGATTTTAAAAATGTCTACAATTTAATGAAGTTTACTTTCATAAAAGAGAAACGCTTTTTATCTTTCTCTTCTACTGAAGATAGAGGAAATATCCTAAACATATGTATGTGTTTGACCCTGTTTGATTGACGACTTTTTTAATGGTTCTATTAATTCCTATAATATAATGAATTTTACATTGATAGCCTAGGAACACGTAATAGAACGTATAGAAGACATTTATTTTATTTTTCAGTTTCGAGGATGCTGCAGATAATAACATCCTTTGATGGTAAAGGGTACATGGAAACTAATTAATAAAGATGGCTATGGTTTGCCTTGACCACACTGCATTTACGAGTGTATCTCGGGGTTTATGACCCCTTCTCCAGCGAGTCTGCGGTTGGATGCATATGGAAGTCACTCTATTTCGCGCACAATATGTGTCGCGCGCTTCCTAATATGAACACGCACAATTCCTCGCCATTCTGACATAGTTAGCATTCATCTCACATTAAAAATCACAAGTGTCCCAAATTATCCACAAACTTGGAAAAACCTGACCACGAGCGGTCGGATCATCTCACGTTTTCCTAATATTTCGAATAAAGTAGAGTTCACACCTTTTCGGTGTCTGGTGCCCTAATAGTATTGTGTTGCTCTTAGAACTTCATGAGAATTCATTCTTTGACCCGAGTGGACTGTGTACGCGCGGCTTCGGCGCCTATAAAATCTCCCGGCATGACAAGTGTTAACAATTATTACGTGGGACCTTTTCCTTGCAAATTAACTCCGTTGAATTTGATATTATAATTAGAAAAAGATATTTTCTTGGAAATTTCGTATAGGTAACGCAAGGATGAAACGGGTTAATTGCAGTCAGATCCATAATTATCGTCAGGATCCAACCAGTTGTCTAAAAGCGGTTAGAGAAAGAAGGACGAAGGCCGAGTCGTAACCACTCACGGCGCAAACCGCAGCCAGGTCAAAGAAAAGACTCGCATGTACAGGAAAATTGAAAACCACTATTACGAACATAGTTTGCGACGGCATCGGGTAACCGAGGTACGGCATAAATAGAATATGAAAGCCCGAATATCTCCAGCGATCCTCTATCGACGCCACTCCTCGGTTTCCTTTGACATCGGCAATCACCCTATGCGCTACTGCACTTCAATCATCGCCCCATCCTCGTATCGATTTCGAGGTATCGCAACATGATTTTTCATATAAAATACTTTTCAATTCCTTACTATTTTTCTCCTACATAATAACGCGTCTTGCATCTAGCGTCTGCTTCCTTTCGAGGATCCCACTCCTCTCTCGTTTATTCCTTGCTTCTTGGTTCACTTTTTCTGATCAATTACGATGTTTCTATAGTAAAGAGCATCCGTAAATGATAATCAAAAAGTTATCAACAGACTGCTGATTTTTATGTAAAATAAAAGTTTCTTGCATACACTGCAAGAAACAAGGGCCAAATAAAAATATCAATAATTTCAATAAATTGGAGATAATGTATCGATTTTTATTTTTCCACTGTTGTTCATTGTACTTATTCATTTGAGTCATAATTGCATCTGTATTTTTCATAAATATTTAATTCGTACAGTTTGATATCCTTTCACATATTTCTAACGTTTTCATACAACGACTCTTGTTACATTTTCCAAATATTTCATAAAATAGATTGTATTGCAATAAAATGTGAAAACAGTAAATAAAGGATAGTGTTTCATTCGGAGGCTCCTGAAAATAATCTATAGTAGCCTAAACATTGAGAATACTTGACACGCAAGATGATTAAAGTAAAATATTTTCTCTACCGAAATTTTATTCTATATTAAAAATATGTAATTTTAATATTTTAAACGGAAATATTTTTTCTCTGAACATTGCTCTACTTGATTGCAGTCATGTTTACAGTAATGTGCAGAAGTATCCGGACACCCCCTAAAAACGAATAACTTTTTCAGAATTGGTTCAAACGGCTCAGGTTTTTTGAGATGTTAGAGAATTAATTTACTACTTAATTTGTGGAGAAAATTGATTAAAAATTACCGTTGATCGAAATTGCGAAGAAAAAAGTAATGGTAATGATTTTTAACATTTTTATCTGCCCCTATAATGAAAATATAAAATATGCTCTTTGTAGACCTAAGTAAGTTATGTACATGGGCAAAGCTTCATTGAAAATCGTTGACGCATAAAGTTATTGGCATTAAAATATGTAAGAATCTTAGAATTTTGGGGTTTCTCACCATTTTTGCCATTTTTAATCACTTACAGGTCACAGCAACTCTAATCGAGTTTGATGAAACCTTTTGGATGTATTTAATGTACTGAGATCTACAAAAGGCATATTTTCAATTTTCACTATATGCGCAGATAAAAATGTTAAAAATCATTAGAAATCCTATTTTCTTCGCAATTTCGACCAAGTATAATTTTTAATTAATTTTATTTATAAATTACCTATTAAACTAATCCTTCTAACATCTAAAAAAATACTAAAGCTGTTTGAACCAATCTTAAATATGTTGTGGCGGCTACCTCCTATGCTCGCCAACAGATGGACAGTGCGATAACACCTTTCTCGCTAGTACCTTAATCTTCCTCTGTCCGTATATACCGGGTATTAAACCTAACTTGACCACCTTAAATATGTCGCTTATTTTGTATGATAGAAAAAAATGTCAGGGGGAGAAAATATTCTGTTCGAAGGCGCCAATACGGTGATGGGCCGAATTTTTTTCTCAAGGTCATTTTTTTCGAGATCTCAAGATCATCGTATTTTTTTAAATGGGACTGCATATTTTCTTGTAAACATACTTGTAAACATACTTCAACGAATGAAAGGAGAATACGAATGTCTGTTTACAAGCACCAGGGACAATTACACGGTACACTGTTTCAATGAAATTGAAATTCCTTCATTTTCCGTCCCCGAACACGTACTGAAGTTATTAACATTTCATAATTTCCACGCTAAAGGTCACGTGAAGGTCAACATATTGCACCTCGTTGGATTTGTTTTTTTAGAATCTATAAGACTGTTGTAGTAAAAATATGCAGTCCCATTTAAAAAAAAATACGATTAAATGAAATCTCGAAAAAAATGACCTTTAGAAAAAAATTCGGCCCATCACCATATTGGCGCCTTCCAACAGAATATTTTCTCCCCCTGTCAATTTTTATATCATACAAAATAAGCGATATATTCAAGGTGGTCAAGTTAGGTGAAATACCCGGTATATAGCGTACTAAATTGTCCTTACGACATCCCGCGTCTAACGGGTCCGCTAGATAATCTTACCGACATGTCCTCTAGCGGGCCTAGGATGAGACGCTTCCTTCTCCTTTTTCCATCTTTTCATAATTCGAAAACACCCGCTACAATGTTATTCGTTTTTGAAGGTTGTACAGATACTTTTGCAAGTCACTGTACATCGCAGCACATATCAGTCCTATTCACCAGAATGTATCATACACACGTCCGCTAAGAAATAGAAAGACCAATTAACGTCTGTTTTGAGCAAAAACCGTTGCACGAATTTCATGGCAAAAGACTCAAGAATAGTTGAATCAGCTCGCAGAACCGAAAGCGTAAATGGAATAGTAAGTAGAAAATCTTGCATCATTCGTTAAAATCAGAATTGTAGATCGACCGGGAAAGAGTTCCAACAACGAATGCGAATGCGAGGCTCAAGTAGAATTGTTATTTCGGGAATAACGATCGTAGATCCATGGATAAGGACACCTATCCTAGTTTCGTATCTTTCGCAACGGGATATCCCCCTTTCTACTTTTCTGTAGTACCGGCTATCGACTTGCCATAACCCTTTCTTGCATTAGTTTATATTCAATGGCTTCACACATTCGCGTTACTCTTGGCAGCAGTTCTGCCACCAGAATCTATCAAATGATTTTCATCATCGCAAATACGTCCGTTTGCAACGTACTACTTGGTTGTCGACCATTGTCATTTATTTTCATCTTGATAGAAATTTTATTAATAGAATGTGTAATTAATAGACAACGGAGTTTTGTGTATTACAAAAATTTTCTGCATCGATCGCAAGAAGCACGAGTTCAATAAAAAAATGATCTCTTGATAATTTTGATAAATGAAAAGTAAGATAATTGTGTTCTAAAATTCTAGTGACGTCTTTATTATGTTGTTTTTCATGTATTCATTTTTGTTGTATAAGCATAAAATTCACAGACTTGTAAATAACAATTATAGATTATTGAAGAACATAACTTCTATAATATTTCGTTCGTTAGAATTTATTTTAGCTACATTACTTTTGTTATTGAAGGATTTTTATTTCGTATAAAAAGAATTCAATTTCTGTTTTTAACATATGAATTCATTGTTAACTACGAAGCACGAAAACAGGACTGATACATATATCTACTTAATAATGACAAGTTAAATTTATTACAACATGTGCTTGAGTAAAGAGGTTTATTAGGACGTCCCACATGAGATGATTTTTATAATTTGTATAGTGAGAGAAAAATCAGAAGCAAGTCATTTTGACTTGTCTGGTAGACCTAATATTAATTTGTATCTGGAGGGTGATGGTTGCTGTTTTCAAGTTAGAGTCGGGGACAAAATTAAGTGGATACTCGTTAAAAACTAATACTTTTTAAAAAATTGATTAAAAGACTTGAGGTCTTTTTTAGATGTTAGAAAGATTAGTTTACTAGGTAATGCTTAAAAAAGCTTTTGTAAAATTATAGTTACTCGGAATTTTTAAGAAAAAAGTGAAGGTCACGAATTTTAACGTTTTCATTTATGCCTGTAATGAAAATTTAAAATATGTTTTTTGTATATAAACAAGCCGTAGGCATTGAAAGACGTAAGAATCTCTGAATTTTGGACTTACAATTGATTTAAATCGCAACTTTTCACAATTTCCGCTATTTTTTAATAATCATAGCCCATAGCATCTTTAAACGATTTTGAGAAAACTTTGAGCACGCATATAATTTACTCAGATCTACAAAAGGTATATTTTAAATTCTCATTATAAAGACAGATAAAAAAGTTAAAAATCATAATCATTACTTTTTTCTTCACAATTTCGACCAGTGGTAATTTTTAATTGAATTTTTTATACATCACCTAGTAAACTAATCCCTCTAATATCTCAAAAATAAAACTCAAGTCGCTTGGTTGAATTTTTAAAACGTTATTAATATTATTTAGTTTTAAGATATAATAATTATTATTTTTTTTTAATAGTGTCCACTTAATTTTGCTCCCGACAGTTCATAAACATTTTTATATTCACAAAAAAAATTCTTAAACTCATTTTTCTATCGCTCGCTCACTTTTACCACAAACACACAAAATCCGCGGGCCGGTTATAGGTCCAGAAATTGTAGTTAACTACAAAAGTCGGCGATGTTCGAAATACAAAGAGCAAACAACCGGCACGTTTCAAAAATGCTGGACGATGAGAAAGCTGGGCCGGCAACCGACAGCTAACCGGTGCTGCGCGCATAAACTCCTCGCGAATAATACATCACGTTTCCGTAGTTAGGGCCGTGAACTTCTATGGAAGGAGTAGAATTCTCCATCGGTTCCTGGGAACGTGTTCCACTGAAATCACGGTGAATCAATTCTATTTGTGGTTATAACTGTAAAGCAGCCATTCGATTCCAAGATTTGTCAGGAGTTCCCCGCCGTCGTATTATATAATCATGCTCTTTGTTCGGGAAGTCGTAACCGTTTCCGTTGACCCGGAGATAAGGATGGCGGTTCCCGAAGTGATGGAGGAGGGAATTCGAAGTGCCGATAAAGTAATATTACACGTTTATTAGTTGCGGGACTAGTAACATTGAATTCATAGAGTATTTATTGCTATTACACGGACGATTGTTTGGCTGATCCTCGTTCGCGTTCATCTACTGTGATTAGATTCTTTATTTGAACTTTATATGAAGTACGATCGTTTTACAGACTAATTTTGTAGTTCTAGTGTATGATAAATGTAGTAGTTATTTTTGTTGTAACCATTACACTTTTCAGTTTCACTGACAAAAATTATAGACATCTCAACATTTAAGGAAAATTCAAGCTAATATCCCTTTCACAAAGTTATCATGGTGTTTGTTGGAATTTGGGTACCTTTCTAAGGATTTTAATACTATTTCTGTGGCAATTATTCGTCGCCTAAAACTGTTTCATAGCCCATCGACAATCATGTAGAAATATCTTGTGATGATGAGGACATCGTCTTCATTTACAAGAAATATTAACCCTTTGCGGACGCGTGTCTGCTAACACTCACGCAAACAATTTTACTGTTCTGCGACTGTAAATAATTTTTAAAGCAATTAATACTCCCGAAAAATATGAAACTAATTTTTACTGAACACAACACGTTTCCCTTCATTTAATTCATACACCAAAGTCCTCAGCATACAATTTTGTTTCACAAAGAAAATTTATTCGACCCATCAAAAAATATGCTAAAAATAATCCCCGTCCGCTAAGGGTTAAAACTAATATCATCCGTACAAATGCACCATAGTGTTCATAGGATTTAAACTCTTCAGCTATCTTTCTGAATTATTTACTTCCACTTTAATGGGATCTAAAATCTGTTTGTAACTTATTAAATGTTTCGCAGCCTGTGAATACCCTATTTATAGTGTTTACTCAATATAATAGTCTCATAAACGATAGTATAGTGTGATATATACAGCACGAATTTCCGTTTTACGTTTTTAAGGAATGATTTATGGAATAGATGACGAAATTGCTACAAAGATTGCAACAGACAATGTCTGAAAGCATTTAAATTAAACATTCGAGTATCGGCTATCTGCCAATTAGTCAAATGAGAAAGGAAAGTGAAGGTCCTGTTTGGCAGCACACGATGTAGAAATCATGTTTACCGACGAGAGAACTGTAACTCACGACAGAGGTCGTACATGACTGCACCGCTTCTACTACTCTACGTCTATAAATTCTACTCTGCGGATTTTATACACTTATGGCAAAAGTGAATAAGTGAAATATTATACTATGAAAATAGAAGAATTTAAGATTATCGTTGCACTGTATACTGCTTATTAAAATGATTAAAAAAGAAATTACACTTTTCATTCATTTTTATTTTTTACAATCGGTTTGGAAAATTTTTATTTTACCTAGAATGCAGATTTTATACACTTATAATAAAAGTGTAAAAGTGAAATATGAAACTGTACAGATATTAGAAGATACTATAAGAATTTAAGCACATGGTCACACTATCTTCTGTTTGTTAAAATTATTACAAAAGAATTTATATTTTCAGTTAAGTTCTGTTGTTTACAATCGAATTAGAAAATTTTTAATTTACATAAAAATCCAACGTCTGTCGATAATTCATTTTACATAAAAGTAAAACGTTAGCACCTATAAGAAAAATCTAAAACTAAATTATAAAACTGTAAAGACATTAGAAGAAATTAAGCACATCGTCACACTATATTCTGTTCGTTAAAATTATTACAAAAGAATTTATATTTTCAGTTAATTCCGGTGGTTTACAATCGAATTAGAAAATTTTTAATTTACATAAAAATCCAACGTCTGTCGATAATTCATTTTACATTAAAGTAAAACGTTAGCACCTATAAGAAAAATGTAAAACTAAATTATAAAACTGTAAAGACATTAGAAGAAATTAAGCACATCGTCACACTATATTCTGTTCGTTAAAATTATTACAGAAGAATTTATATTTTCAGTTCTGTTGTTTACAATCGAATTAGAAAATTTTTAATTTACATAAAAATCCAACGTCTGTCGATAATTCATTTTACATAAAAGTAAAACGTTAGCACCTATAAGAAAAATCTAAAACTAAATTATAAAACTGTAAAGACATTAGAAGAAATTAAGCACATCGTCACACTATATTCTGTTCGTTAAAATTATTACAAAAGAATTTATATTTTCAGTTAATTCCGGTGGTTTACAATCGAATTAGAAAATTTTTAATTTACATAAAAATCCAACGTCTGTCGATAATTCATTTTACATTAAAGTAAAACGTTAGCACCTATAAGAAAAATGTAAAACTAAATTATAAAACTGTAAAGACATTAGAAGAAATTAAGCACATCGTCACACTATATTCTGTTCGTTAAAATTATTACAGAAGAATTTATATTTTCAGTTCTGTTGTTTACAATCGAATTAGAAAATTTTTAATTTACATAAAAATCCAACGTCTGTCGATAATTCATTTTGCATTAAAGTGAAAGGTTAGCACCTCGACTGTAGATTCTATGCACCTATAAGAAAAATGTAAAACTGAAATATAAAACTGTAAAGATATTAAAAAAATTTAAGAATTAGAAAATTTTTATTTTGCAAAAAAATACACAGTCTAATAATAATCAGTATGAACACACGTAATGCAACACTGTTGTCGTAAGAACGTCAGAGATGATCAAACCTGTGTTGGATTTAGTTTCTTTTTTAATTCTGAAAGGCACAAGTGGACGTACCATTAAACCAGCTCTTGAATCTTCAGCAAGATCTTAGCTGACGGTATAGCTTTACAGGAACCAGGAGTCGATGTTCAACTGTCCACCGGGACAGTTTCGTGAGATCGGGATGCTGTCGTAGCAACGCATCGAACTGGAGATCCTTTTCTTCAGGGCTCTTTCCTGTTCCGGTATACTCGCCGTTTCCCGAATTCCGGCTTCATTTCGTTTACGATCACGTTGCGGGAGGGTTTCACGTAGAAACAGCTGTATATATACTGGCTCGATACGGTTCTTCCAATTCGTTGCTTTTAATGACTGTCACGAAGATCGTGCGACGCGTCATTTGTCACAAACTAAACATTCTGGGCCGTCTGCAACGTTAAGCAATGTTAAATCACTCGAGACCGATTTCTACATCATAGAAAATGATCTTCACTGCTTCTGGATAATTTATTTTCTATGTTACATTTTTAAATTCGAACCACATCATCGACATTTAAATAATATTCATATAATGTGGGATTAGAATCGGGTGAAAACAAGAACTCCGGATATAATGAAAAGAGAATCAAAAAGAAGATGTTTATTTAAAAATAGTTTCGTGTTGTTCTTTATGCGTTCATACTTCGACTGCCTCTCTTCATTCTCGCACGCATCCACACCGCGGTCGTCCGCTTCATTTGTTTCTTGACGCTCTCTGTCTTTCTCTCGCTCATGCTCTCTCACTCACGCTCACCGTCTTTCTTTCGCTCATGCTCTCTCACTCACGCTCACCGTCTTTCTCTCGCTCATGCTCTCTCACTCACGCTGTCTCGCTCGTAGAATTCTCTAGCATTCCCGCATGTACACGCATACACGCACTCATTCGTTCATCAAATCCTACAATAATGTATTATGAATATATTTTACTGATAGGGAATTATACGTACATGTGTAAGTGTTGAAATTGTGTTTACAATTTGTTGAGCAAAGTAATGTTTGTTTAAGCTTATCGAGACCTGTAAGTGAAGTTTATACATCTTTACACAGTTTGTTATTTTCTAAATCTCGGATTATATTTCATGAAGTTTCATTCTTTGATAGTTGTATTTTAAAGCCGTATTTTTTAATGATGCTGCATATATATTGTAGGACTTAAATGTTAAGAATTTCAAGAAAATTTTTCGTGGTAAGAAGTGGACGTCAATAAAAAATAATTGCAAAAATTTATAGTAGACAGAGTTTGCACTGTATAGCATTTTTGCGCAACGATGACTAAATGACAACGATCGCCGAATTATCTGGACTGTATTAGACATTTTGCTAATGTTAATCGAATCAAGTTTTATTTCAAGTCTCTATGCTGTCACAATCAAACCAAGTGTGTGTTGCTTTGTTAGATCTTACAGGTAGTAGAAACGTTGTTATTATGTCAACGAAGAACTCTTTCGGTCAAAGACCTCTAAAAGGTACAAAACCTTGACGACAGTCCAGTAATAGGACACTGACTCCAAGAGAAATGGTTTTAAATTTTTAGATTGATTTATTGACAGATGTAATTGATGTTTCAATATAGATCCTACAGCGACTTCTTGAAGCGATTTCAGAAAGTGAACGAGAATGTGCACGCCTCAGGTGTATTTAGGTCTGTGGCTTTTCGAGTGAAATCAACGAATCTCGAAGTAGAACCGAAATACTCTTGTTGTCATGTTTTGGATATTGGGAAACGTTGTTTCGTGGGCTATGCGACTAAATAATTCAACCACAAAGCTGACAGCTGGTTAAAATTTAAATGAAACACATTAGATACCAATCGGCCAATAAATTAATTCCGATGCGTCGAAATTATTGATATAGAGAGAGAGACCTGCACAGTAACTGTCGTCGCAAACGTTCTTAAACATCATTTATGAACGGCGTCTCTATACGGTTCGTATAAAAATAAATTATAGTGATTCTAACAACAAGCAGTACGAATTACCATTTGTCTCTTACATTCGCTACTTCGCAAGAACAAATTATGAACTCAAATTCCAATTATATTTAACAAAGTTTCTCACTACAAATTTAATTAAAAAACTTCTGGTTTTCGTGAAAAATGAGTATGAACAAGTCAAGACTGCAAGCCTTAGTATTAGGTAGTTCCATAAATTCGTGACGTTTACTGTCCTACTATTCAAATTAATATTTGAAACATACCTTTAATGTTTACGAAAAAATGTAATCATTCTCTTGTTCCACAACCTCTTCCCACCATTTTCTTAAAGTCATTATACCGCTACTATAACATTTCTATGATTTTTCATTAAAGAAGAAAAACACCGCGAAGAGTATAAACATATGGGACGACCAAATACTTACCACAAGTAGAAACGGTAGATCATGGTCAGACACGTCAGCCAATTCCTATCTAAATTCATTGCAATTTCTAACTCGATTTTCTCGAAAATATGCTGTCAAACAAAAAAAATGTTTCTCCTGCTTTTTGACTTGTTTCGACTTGGAAGACAAACACTACTATTTAATAACAAAATAACTAACAAAAAACAGTAAAAACTACCATTAACTATAATAGGCCAGTCCCTTCAAGAAACCCAACAATTTAACGCTTTCTTTTGCAATGCAAATGAAAACTGTCCATGGAAGATAGTCGGTAAATAATTCTAATAGTAAAATAACAAATAAGAAACAGTAGAAATCACTACAATAGCCAAGAAACCACCAACAATCGTTTCAAATATAATTTCCAGAAATTTTTAATACCGCTTTAACACTTATCAATACGTGTACTGCAGCTTTTGTGCATTTATGAGAAAATTAATAGATAAACTACAAAACTGTGGAGATATTAACAAAATGTAAGGATATCGTTACGCTATTTTGGCCTCATTGAAAACGTTAAAAGAAAAAATTCATTTTTAAGCAATTTGTACATCTTACGATTGATCTAGAATTTATGTTTATTTTGCATAAGGATCCCGCAGTCTACTTATCACATTGCGACGCGAATGAGAACTGTCCCGGGAAGACGGTCTTCCACTTCTTTTCGTTTTTCCCTAAGAACTTGGATTTTTGAACACATTAACTATCGCACACCTACTTCTGTTTAATAATTTCGCAATTTTAGTAATACTGTACTTTTCCGAGCGCAACAGAACGATTCGATCGACATCACTCTTATCTAACTGCTTTCCTTCGACCCATTATTTATTTTTCGTTTTATTAAATGTACTTATACTGTAAAATACTTAATGGTAGAAGTCATATGATTGGAAAATAAACCAAATGTCTTATATTTTTGTCGAAGCAGTGTCAGTCCGTGTTTACATATCCTCCTCTAATTTTGGTATGGTATGCGATACAATCCTAAGATTTTACGTGTTTACATTGGAGATAACATGTAGTAATCAGGGTGTAACGGAGTGTACACTTTCCACCCTTAAATATAAAAAATTTAGAAATATGCTAAGTGTCTTATTATTTTGTTGAGGACTGTAAATTGCTCCGTTAACGCGATTAGCGTGGCCGGTTGCAAAATTTCGTCAATAATTTAGGAACGGGCGGCCCATATCTGCAATCTCCTTGATTAGAATTTAAACGAATCGCTGTCGGATGAAAGCAAAACAGCCAACGAAAACACAGAATGAAATTAACACATTACCAACACTTTACCGTGAAAGCGTCGCGCAGCGAGTGGCTCGGGAGGAGAGAATTTCCGGTAACAATTGTTGACAAGAATTTAATCCCGTTCTTTTTCCCCCCTTTCCCTCTCTCTCTCTCTCTCTCTCTCTCTCTCTCTCTCTCTCTCTGTCGCTCGCTCGCTCTCACACACACACACACACACACACACACACACACACACTCGCTGTCACTCTCATTCTTCGGTGTGGAACGAGCAACGAGCGAGAAATTAGGGCAGCGCCTCGCTCCCTTAGCAGCAGCATCGATTTCTTGTTCATCCCTTGAGCAGTTTACGCGTCCTCCCTGTCAGCGTCGAAAAGACAATTGATCGGTCGACAATATGGAGGGCGCGGTATACCGGTTTGATCGACACTCGAGGAAAAGGTCAAGTGGATGCAGTTAATACTTCACTACATACGCAAGCTATCCCTCTGAGTATGTTTACGTGGGTAATCTTAATCGGAGGAAGAAAGAAGCTTGGACGAGTGGCGAGGTCGAAAGCAGGTTGAGTGCAAGACAACGAACGGGAGAAGGGCAACTTAACAAAAGGTTCAAAAGCACTAGAAACAGGTATTGGCCTCTCGAGTCAGGCTCGTCGCGTGCACGGAAAAACGTCAAACTTCCAGCTGAATAAATGTTCATTTTACAAATTCCCGGCACGTCGATTATCCGAACTAATTGGCAGACAGTTCCGGTAAATGGTTTTTCGGGTAATTGATCTTATTCAGACGTATTTAGCAATATGCGATCATTCTATTGGGAACTAAAAAATTCTCAAATATAATTATATAGTACAGAGATCGAAGGCTCTTTCTTTTGGAGGACCAGATATTTTTAACTTTCTTGAACACTTTTTTAACTTTTTTGTTAGCATTATTGTTAAAATGTAAGTATTATTGTTAGGAATTCACTGGTTTGTAAGTTATACGTGTGTTAACATGGGCAATTTTAAGCGTTTTTGACAGGTTAGGGAGTCGCCATATTGGATATGTGTTTTCTCGTCGAAATGTATAGGACTGCATAAAAAAAAGTTAAAAAAAATTGATCCTCCAAAAGAAGGTTTAACCGAGATCGAAATAAACAGTGCCTTTACATAAGTGAATATTTAATTACATTTTGTATTCAATTTCTAATTCATAAATCTAAACTCAACTGTCTGATTACCAATATTTTGTACATGAATTTGTATAATATTTTAGCATTCTTTTCATTGGTAATTTTCAATAACAGATATTTTAGATTCTTATCAAATAAAAGTTCAATAGAAACAAGTTATTTTAGAAAGATTATTAAACATTTCTCTACTGTCTTGAATAATAAGAAATGTCATATTATATATAATATGACATATATTTTTTATATATATTTTATATATAATTATACTTTATATATAATTGTATATTTTATATATTATATATAAAATACTATTTTACTCAAACGTGTAGAATAATGACAAGATCGGTATATTCTGCATAACATAAATGTAAAACAACGTAATTCTGTCAATGTTTACAACGATATAAATGCGATAATAATTAATCTTTTATCGGCAATAAGTTGCATAGAATCAAATGTTAAACCTGAAATTTCTAAAATTGTTTTTCTCTAACATTCTTTTTCATCGCGCAGTACATCATACTCCATTATAATGAATATAAATCGATAACACACCGTCATCGAACGTGGCTGATGGCAGAATTTAAAATCCATTTTCAGAAAATTCATTTCAATATTGAAATTGAACGACAGAAATCGCAGCAAATCATTGTGAATTACTTACATCGCGTCGGCTGAACGTGAAATGTTTAAACACCCGTTTGGAAAGTAGGTATTGATTGGTCACCGAAAAAAAAATATTTAAGCTTGTCGATTTATTAACTGCCATGAGAGCTCGGCCCGGTCAGATTCATGGGTAAACGATTCTTCGCACTCGTTTCTATATTATTAGCAGCGTATGAATCATTCGAATGTTAGAGGTAGTTTTCAGTGACTATAATGTATATATAAATTTTTTTAATCTAGGAAAAAGTGCATTTATTCCTAATTTAAAATTATCCGTGTTTGAGGACCGTCCCTCCGTTTTTACAAAATGATTTTCTAATTCGTACTTGTACAAATATTCCACTGATGTCCTAATTCATATTCGCGAACGTTTCATCATTGTTTAGTTTGTTTCGTTCTCTGCTATTCCATATTAAGACGATAGAGTTTCAGCTAACTTCAAGTTGTGTGTTCATTCCCATCCACTTTCAAATAATTTAAGTGAGACAACAAAAGCAGCGAAAAATGAGATATTATTTCAAACATTTGGGTTAAAAAAGTCCCACACTGAATATTTAAAGTCTATACCATTTTTACAGCCATAATAAACATAATTGAACCATTGAAGATGCTTTTTCTGTGCCAAAGTAAAAAAAGGAAATAGTAAGTACACAGAAAACAGTTTGGAAAAGAAGTATATTTTATTCTGAGCATTACTATAATCGATAGTATGATACATCTAAAAGTAATAATATTCTAATGAAAGAGTTACAGGTAAAAACTTCTTATTGCATTAATATTAATTAATCTGTTACGAAATAACTATACTTATTACTTTCAGCTAACCGTGTTTCACATCAAATAAAAGATCATGTCTTTTTCATAAAATAGAATATATATAAAAAATATTTAAATAATGCAACTGCCTCCTTATTCCAGCATACCTAATTATTTTTTAATCAGTGCACCGCCGCGAAGCAACGTACATATTGAATACTGTGTTTAGTCTCGGATAATTGCCTCATTTAATGCAGAAGTTTATGCGAACGTGTATCTCTGTATGAAGGGCGGAACGCGTATAACGGCGTAATCTGGAATTAGCATGAATTACACAATAGTGTTGCACGTATCTATTATGAATGTCCAGATCGGCCGCTGCAATTGTTGCGGCACGAAAACATGAATAACGTATTAAAATAATCCGATCCGGTCAACAAAACGGGTCGACATTATCGGGCGGCAGTAACGTAAAATTCCCGATTACAAATTTAACGTAGTCGACAAGAGGTAAACACCAGCTCAACCGATGGTATATCATTCGGAAGTTGGAAATTAAATTCAACTGCAATCAGACACTCGACCAGCATTCCGTGCGTGACACTTCTAAGATACACGATTTTTACGGAATTTTTACTTCACGGTATTCGAATTTTATTTTTAATTAGTTCCGTCACTTTCGTTGGAAATATGTCGTTTATAACATTCTAACATGAATTTGCAGTATACTCGTTGTTTTTCTGGTAATTTCAAAACGATTTTCAACAGAACATTTTTCAATTGAAATTAGAGTAGATTATTTAGTAACAATGATTGAACATGTTATTTTCAAACTGTGAAGAAGAGTTATGTGCCAATACTTGATAAAATCATATTTTCTGACTAACAATAAGTCTTAGAATCTTAGACGGTATTTTTTAGCAAGTGGAACAAACTCTCAACTCATTAATTTTCATTCAGATAAAGTATCATTTTGATCCAGTTTGTCACAATATTCTAATTAGTATCGTTAAGTATTTTATGTTTCTAAACATTTTTCTTGTTCTTTCATATCACAATATACACCATTATTTAGTGTATTTTACCAAATTAAGTGCAAGAAAGATATGTAACAACTCTTTATCGCAAAATTATAAGCAAATATCATTAAAAAATTACACTTCCTTTTCCCAAAAGTGTTAATTTATATACTCATTAATGTAGTCAGTAAATACGCTATAAAAACGTAATTATGCTAAACAACTTCATAACTTAACCAATTTTCTTCTGAAAATAGAATTTTCATCTTAAAATAGGAATTCATTGCGCGAAAATATGTCTGTCTGACTATTCACGGGTTACACTACTGAAACGGTCCGAAAAGGCAGGCGATCTTTATACGCGGATTACAACAAAACTAGATATCCAATTAAGTTGAAATTTTGTACTTTGTTTTAACACATTATAAACTATTTAAAACAATCATAAAAGTTAAAAAAAGATTTTTATAATCGTCGTCAAAGGACATGGAACTGAAAAGACTTTTTCTGATGAGTGTCAAACGGTAGATCACAAAAGTGGATTTTAGATATTAGTTTAGGTGTTTTCTTAATGAAAATATTTTTAATAAACGTACTAAATAAATTATTTTAATGAAACCTTTATAATACAGAATCTAAAATATCAATTTCTTGAGAACATTATTTGAAGAAGTTTCCAGACATTTTCCTAAACGAAGCACAAAGTTCGTACACATTATGTTTCGAAAACAAAAGACAATCATATATTTCAACCTCTGGTTTCATCAGTTTCAATATTAGTACTGGATTAACCAATAACAAAAGTAAGCACGTGCTTAGTGCATCATAAGACGCGGAATTTTATTATTTTAATTTTATTTTAGGAAATTTAAAACTCTATTGAAAACACTTTTTAGTCAAATAAATCGTAAATGCCTAATAAATCGTGTAGGTCTACCCTACATGGCGTTGAAATGATCTTGTATAATGGGGCCGCAGAATGTTTCAACACGTTGACTGCCAGATCATAATCCTAAAAATCTACCACAATATCAAAAGAATTTAATTAATGGAACCAAACCTGGAAAGATAAACTATATCATACTGGTTATACTTATAGCTCTTCTACCTCCTTCATTTCCTAATACAATTTAATTGGATAAACAGGTAATAAAGAATCGGGCAACATTTTCGTCTGGTTCTCCCTAACAGGAGTTCCGCTCGTTATTTAATATCACGTATTGATGGTCTGTCAAAGTTATAGAGATATTTACATACGGACATCACGTCGATATAATTTCCCTCATTTTCATTGATAATTATAGGGGCAGATGCGAGTACGGATACTAGCGCGCGCAATTACTCGTCGTAGGCGCATTTTCGCTGATTTTATTGTTTGCACGGCGAGCAGGGACAGTGGACCCACATTATTAGCTCGACAAATAATCCCCGCGGATTTCGCAGTGACAAATTATCTAGGACACGAAGCAGTTTATTCGAATAGGTACACCGTGTCCGGCGCTGTTTGCAAACGCGTTATCCCTGGCATCCGCATAACGATCACGAACTCAAATGGACCATCGAGATCTTTCTGTTTGCGGTGGATCGATAATCACAGTTGTCCCTCTCTGAACAATTTTTTTTCTCATTATTGCCAACTTCTCTCTTTCTCTATCAACCACTAACCACCCCTATTTCCACCGTTGACGGTTTATCGCTGGACCCATCGAAACCCCGTACGATGAAGCGCGGCGCCTTCCTCCGGTAGCTCGGTCCGTGCACGTCCGCGGATTATGGCTCATTTTATTCCCGATAAATAAAGTGAAATCCGACAGAGATTATTCGCATCAAAAAATACAATGAAAATAATGCCGCTCGGAGTGGCCGAGCACTAGTAAATATCCGGAGACCCCGGAATATTACATGGAATATCGGGAACACGGTACAAAAGGCAAAATGGAAAGGGAATGAACATAGACTCTCGCCGGGGTTCCGCGCGAAACAAAGACTTCGGCTACGGGGAAAGGAAAAAGGGAACGGTGAACCGTGGGGAAAAAAAATATATAAGCGACTTTTTTGTCGTGCGCGAGCGAAACGGCAAAAAAATTGTACGGCCACAAGAGAGAGAATGGGAGAGAGGGGAAGGAGAAAGAGAGTGAGATAGTATAATACGTCCGCTTGGAAATTTATTCGGGGACGAAAGCGTTTAGGGGACGGACGGAAAGCTCCGCGCCGCGACGGAGGTAATTAATTGACGCCTGTCGGCCTTAATTAATGGGATTCGTTGACGCGAAGACCAGAGCCTTACAGCGGGCGCAGTAATTCCGACGGAAATCGTTTCAATCGCGCCCGTTCACATCGGCCCTTGAACCTGTTACGGCATCCACGAGATGGAAAACATAAATGGCATGTTATGCAACGCGGGGCAGGAGGTTCGCCCGGCAGCTAGTCGCAGGCGAGTTCACAACGCGGAAAGGTTGTGCAACGTCATTTCGGCGGAGTTTCCAACACGCGTGAACATTTTTACCGAGCGCCGTTTTAGTTTGAGCCCGTGGCAAATACTGAACTCGCGAAACGCTCGAAAGTGACTCGTTTGCGTTCCCTTGTGTAGTGAATTACAGCGGCACTGTATTTCACTGTAATATTTACTGCAACAATACGACTGCGGATCCTCGTGCGAAATAAAAATTGTTTTCCTCGATTGTAAGAAACTGGAGCCATACAGAAATTGATTTCCATTCTTAATACATTCGATAGGTTAACAATAATTATTATTTATTTATCGATGTAGAAATTACATCGGTGCCTTGATATTAAATTATTTATAACTCTGGTTTGAATGTAAATTATCGTCCGCCATTTTATAAAGCTTAAGTACTAGTGGTGTGCGATTACTCGAAATTTCGGGTCTGGTCGGGAAATTTGTTCGAGATCGGATCGGGATCCCGAAAGATTATAAACTTCGGGTACCCGCGATTTCGGGTACCCGAAAAGGTAGTCGAGTCGAGTCGGGTGGGGGTCCCGAAAGTTTGAAATCTTCGGGTACTCGAAGTTAAAGTTGGGGCAAATCAGCAATAAATAACTCTGTGTGTGCGGACGAAGAGTCCTTGTCTTTTAAGAACAGTGTTTACTAGAAACAGAAACGTCCTTTACGTACATTCTTTCACATAACGTATTCTAAAATATTTTTTTCCTCGCGAAGTTTGATAACCGATAACACTAAAAATACAAAAATCATTCTGAACCTGCTATTCAAAAAAAAAGATTGAACTGAAAAATCATAAAACGGCATTGTGCTTATATAAATACAACTTCAACTTCGAGTACCCGAATATTGTAAACTTTCGGGACCCCGACACGACCCGACCCAACTAATTCGGGTACCCGAAGATTATAAACTTTCGAGATCCCGACCCGAGCCTACCCGATCATTGTCCGACTCGACCCGAGGCTCGGGTGCCCGAAATTTCGGGTACCCGCACACCACTGTTAAGGACCAACACTTACAGTTATGAAACATTTGACAACTAGTTAAAACAAAAATTAATAGTAAGCAAGATGGCGGTGTCTGACAAGACTCACATACAGTACTGTACACTGTTTGCCTATCAATTTTAAAAAAATCGTTCTGAAGCTGCCGAAATGATTTATTAATGCCTTGGGTGAAGGTATAGTAATACAAAAAACTTGTAAAAAATGGTATCAAAGATTTCGAAGCGGCGGCTTTTTAAGACCGTTTACACGTAATGGAAGATGGCACGTCATTTTCGGACAAGATAACGCTCGGCCACACTTTGAAAAAACAACAAAGGATGTCATTTCTTCTTTGGGCTAGGAAATCCACTCACATGCGGCATACTCTCCTGACCTGGCACCAACGGATTTTCATTTATTCCGATCACTCCATTCCAAACATTGAAGAGGTGCGAAAAAGTATTGTCAAATTCGTTGCATCAAAATCGCCATCTTATTCTGCTCAAGGAATTCCACAGTTGCCTGAAAAATAGACCAAAGTCGTGCATGTTTGATTAAAGTATGATTACTTCATAAATAAATACTAAACTTGTTTTAAGAAGGCGCCGAATTAGTTTCTACGCCTAACACAACGCATAAACAATTTGGATATAGAAAACAATACAATGTATCAATATATTAACATATTTATGCAATATAACTGAATAATATAAAATTAGTTTATATAGGTTCTGTTAAGTTAAATTATCTCATTGAAATTGAGTAGGTTAATAATAATGTAACAATATTTCTAAATTCTTCCCGTGCTTTTACTGTTTTACATTCCGCCCACTCACCTTTCCCGGAAATGCATAAGATCCATGGTCCATGGACAGTAAAAATTATTATTCGCGCCTGCCCTTGAATATTGGAAGTTATCATTTTTTAGATGGTAATGTATCCGTAAAATACGGAGATATTTTCGCCTTTACGAATAAATCCAAAAGCGTTTGTTGTGGAGCCTTCTAATTTTAACGAAGTCCCCGATGCGTCAAGAACGTACGTTTCTTTGCCCGAATGATTCGCAAAGCAACGAGGCACGCGTGTGTGTGCGTGTGTGGGTTTTCGGCGATTGTGTTTCATCGGTCAATTGAAGCGGCGCGGTTTAAACGCGGAAACTTTTAATTTACTGGAAAGTTGCGACGGGCCTTTTACAATGGACAGTCCGCGGGGCGCATGGAAAAATCTAGCAACCAACATAGCAAGACAGAATAGGATGGGACTGGACGGGACAGGCACAGGTAGGGGGAAGGGGAGCAGCGCAAACTGAACGAAATTTCTGTGTCACGTAAGCCACTTCCTGTTACAAAGTGCTCGCAGTTTCCACGAGAGCATCGTTGCGTTCCGCGGCGCGGTGGAAGTCCGCCAAAAACAGTCCTCAAAGCGCGCGTGACAGCCCGGGCGGTTTTTACGAGGCGAAAATCTAAGCGCTGACACGAAATGGCTAGGAAAAGGGTGGAGGGGAGGCTAAGATGGGTTCCGAAGGAGGAACGGGAAAGTTCGCGTCGACGCGTACCACCAGTGCATCTTTTACGTGTGTTCTAAAATGTCGGTCTGCTTAATGCGACGTGAAACCGACCGTGGAAAACGGGCGTTGCGAGTTAATTCCCTCGCGTGTCGTTTTACCTCGTTTTTCCCGATTTTCTCTCTTCCCTCTACTTTCCACCAGGCCACCCCAACTTTCACCCCTTTTCCTCCCCTTTCCTCCGTGCCCCTTTCTAACCCCCTCCCTCCTTTTCTCTCTTTTCCCGCGCGCACACATATCCACCACACGAACGCCGACGCGATTTTTCCTATTTGTTCCCTCTCTTTCCTCTTTTTTGCTCCAACGTGAGAATTATTCCGACTCGATGAACGTGCGCAGGGATAATCAGATTTATCGACCGAGACAATGAAGTATACCGAGGAAATAGCAGTGTCCACTTTCCATTCAGTTCGGTCGCCCGTGCTCTATTTGGTTTGCGTTTACCGTCCGGTCTTTCCGTGGCCCAAATTTTTCTTCTGTCTCCGGACAACGGTCGACGCTCAATGGAATCCGATGACTGTTATTTTTTTTAACCGTGCTGAAACTGATCACATGAAACCCACCGCTACTGCTGCTGCTGCTACTACTTCTGTTACTTCTGCTACTTCCGCTACTGCTGTTGCACACCGAGCCAACTATTTCGCCTAAATCATACGCCGGCGCTGAATTGACACGTGTGCAGGGGAACGATTCCGCGAGTCACTTTGCCGGATCCACTTGTTCGATGCTCGGTATTGTATTTTGTCGATAGGAACGTTATTATTAGTGTAACTTTCACTGATTAACACTGTTGCGGATAGATCCCTTATGTAGGAACGTTCCAGAACAATCCGCAATCCAGAACGTTCGGCGGCCGCCGTATGTTCAGGCGTTGTCAAGACGACGGTAAATCACGGGGGAAATCGTCCGAGCCTTATATGGACATTTTTATTCATTTATGACCATATAAGGCAATATCGGCGAGCCTCGGCCGAATAGAGAATAGACGATCGCGATTTAGAGGAGAAGACTCCTACGATAACGCGTACGGCCACGCGCCGCGGCAGTCTGCATTTTACGCCCGAAGCTTGTAAACGTTTCAATAAAGTACTCATTTTTACGGATACTACACTTATAGGAGTATCCCTTATACGTTTAGATTGTAACGGTAGCGAAGACGAGTGATTTTTAAGAATTTTTTTCGGAATAACTATTGGACATATGGAACTAGACCTTTTAGCGATGTAAACAGGTAGTTTCAAGTACAAGAACTTTTTCTAGTTCGATTCTTCTTATTACTTATTGTATAATGCGGTTATTTGTCGAAACTTTGCTTTTCAAACTAGCGTGCAGGATAACTTAAAAACTAGTCAAGCTGGCTTTTCCATTCCATTCCGCGTGCGACTAACTGATATCCAATGTTATTCTGTCCGTCGAATAAATACGGGAACCATTCCACAGGAAATGTTAATCCCTTTCGATAGATAAATGGACGAACCGGATGAATCAAACATTTACAATCTGAACACGGGGCGGTTTAAGGGAGGCTTCTCGTGTAACTCCAGTGAAACCGAATGATTTTTAAGAATTTTTTTCTGAATAACTATTGGACATATGGGGCTAGACCGTTTAGGGATGTAAACAGATGGTCTTCAAGTACAAGAATTTTTTTTAGTTTAATTTGTCTTATCATTTATTGTATAATATGCATGTTCGTACGGTGCGAATCTCAAGCTCGACGCGCGGTTGACTCGTGACCGCTTGAGGTTGAAAATCTCAAGCCCAATCGTATGGGCGCGTCGATGTCGAGATCGCCAATTGTTTTACCCGCCAAATTAATATTGGGTAACTAGTTCAAATGATTAGGGTTATGTGTTAATTCGTACGATCAGCGTTTCATCCCAGGTCTGCTAGAGGATTCGTCAGTAAGGCTATCTAGCAGACCCTGCCTTATACGCGAAGGATGGCGCGACGTATCCTTAATTTATTTTTTAGTAAAAATTGTCCGGCTACGATTAGCGACAAAACGTACATTCGTTTGCTACGACAGCACGAACGAATATCGATTTTCTCCAAAAACAGCTGGAAATTGTTTCTCGGGAGGAACTTTTGTTTTCGGAGGGACCATTTGTTTTTTATTCTTGTGGGGGAACCTTCTTCATCGTGAAGAAGGCTCCACATCCGAATATGGGCTGGTTTCAATGACGTCCATTGATAAACGCAAGGCGATGTGTTGATTGGGTATTCCCGAACGCTGCATTTCCCGCTCAACAGACCCTTGATGACTCTCCATCTTCCACGGCTGACTCGAGCAGCCTTCGGGTGGAAGAAGAGAGACAGAAAGAGAAAAAACAGTCGAGCGAACTCCCAGAAATCCGAAGACCGTATCTCTCGTTAGAGTTCGGGTCACTTGGATAATGGAAATCTATGACTCGCTGTAAAACGAATGAACGAATGCATTACAAATGATTCGTGAGACTGCCATAAATGGCCCCTCGCGACGGAACAATGCATATTTCTAGCATCTAGGTGTTTAAACCGACGTGTACGATAACTAAAAGACTAGTAAAGCAGCTCATCCGGGATTGGACCTAATATTTATAATCAATTTCTTACAATATTTGTTTGAACACTTTAAATTTAACTAGTCGGCCAAAAAAAAGTAAAATTTTCTTGCGAACCCTAGAACTTATCCAACTTCTCATACTTTTCTTTCAAAATAAGTTCAATACCAGCATATAGTATCTAACTTTAAGAAAAATCCTCACTTTTGCTGTTTTGATCACTGTGATAGACGCTACATTGCATGCCAGCAATGCTTACATTACCGAAGTTGTTCAGAAGTAAGTATTATATATTATAACAATGAATAATAAGAATTGAACTAAAAAAAATACTTGTACATCCAGACTATCTGTTTACACCACAAAAAAAAACTTAGCCCCAGATATCCAATAATTATCCTAATTTAGCATAGAGTAGAGATATCTATAATGCACGTTACTATAGATGTTTCCTTGTAATTGAAAAATGTACAAATACTATAAATCCATAAAAATCCGCACTCTAGCGATTAAGGAAGCGTCGAAATACTTTTGAAAATCAATGTATATTCAAGAGAGCTAATTCCAGGAACCCTGCGCGGTACGGTAATGAGTGCAAAATAATAGCAACCGCACACACGCGTCCCAGGAGCTATTGCACGGAAAAAGTTCGTAATTTTTACATAACCGGGAATTAGGCTGGCAAATCGATAACAATTCCGCTGCGGCCCTTTAAATAATGGCGTCACTCGCGTCGAAAGCGATTTGCATGTATCTGGAAATGTATGCAGATATAAACGGCCATTAATCGGATACAAGCGACGAATTAAGCGATCTCGGCCGCATACAAAGTTCGCGGGCACGTGATCGCATTAAACGCCAGCCAAAAATGCCTGGTAATTGCGGGCCGTTCATCCCGAGGACTTGTCACCAGCGATTTTTAACCAGGACCAAGCAAACGCGCGAACGGAATACCACGGTGAACCGTGTGAAATCACTGTTGAAACGGCGCGGTGTCGGGACGTATACTTTACTGATATCTAGACTAGCGGATCTCTATGCAAAGTAAAAATTGCCTTTGCCAACTGCGAGGAACACCAGTTGAATAGAAATTTATTTGTTCTCCAAATCAATGGAATAATATAAGGACAACGCCGACAGCAGTCTTCAATTCTTCTGATATACAATAACCTCGCGATCCAAGTCCTTTTTCGGTTCTCCACCGGGACTTAGATCGTGAAGGGACACTATTCTTTTGTGACCGCGTCGACTGCGCCGAACGTAGAAAAGGACAGCATGCAAACACGGACCGCGCGGCCGAAGGCGCAACAAAAAATAGCGTATCGGTGAGGCAATACTAGTGCAATAATAAAAGTTCTTTATTTTTTACTTATTTTTGATGAAATTTTACCAATATACTCGTAGCATTTTTGTAATGAAAATTACACCAAATATGATATAATTCCGATGATATTTACTTGCGGGGATATCCCGCAGTGGAAGGAGCAGGCCAAGAGACATAGATCGCGATGTTCCGTTGGACTTAGATCGCGGGGTTACTGTAGTTTTTTGCGAATATCTCGAAAACTAAAAAGGACCCCCCTATATGTAAAAAGGAAAAAGTTGTTCAAAATGTCGAAATCTATAACATATTTAAATTTCATCAAAATCGGAGAGGACTACCTTTTTGTAAATAATTACTCCCTTTTCTGTTTAATTACCATAATCTGCAATCTATCGATAACTATTTGAAACATTTTTGCGTACTGTCTGAAATAACAAAAGCACACGATGCGGAAACTGTTCATGCGACACGCAGTACGTTTCCTGAGGCCATCCGCGTGTCCGTACAATGTAATGCCAACAAAAACTTTCATCGTTCATTACATAAGTAAATATTGTCGGAATTATATCATATTTGGTATCATTTTCATTAGAAAAATGCCACGAATATGCTGGTGAAAGTTCCATGAAAACTTAATAAAAAATAAAGAAGCTTTGTAATTGGATTAGTAGTGATTCACACCGATAAACCCGACCCAGGACCAGATTACGCGCCATGTTTACACTGCTCGGCGACCGAGGCAGCTTCAGCTTCACGGCCCTTCCCGGGATACCCCGTATTGGAAGGAGTAGGCGAAGGGACATAGATCGCAATGTTCCGTTGGACTTATATCACGGGGTTACTGTATTCAATATTTCATGTTTCACCGACTCATTTTTGTTACAAATGCATAAAATTCGCAATTTACATGTAATTAGAGTGCTAGTACGGTTTGTAATAAATAAAAATTTCTCGCATCTAATAGAGATATGATGAACGCGTAATTAATGTTTGTGCAGCTATCCCACCGGAAACAATAGAAAGAGCAGCGCAATCCATAATTAATGGTGCCAGACAATGTATCTTTGCCGATGGACATCACTTCGAACACTTATGGCATGGGCAGTAAGTTGACATAACATTTCAACACTTTCATCACATTACTGGTGTTGAATGTCATAACCCAGGCATAGTCAAATGTACTTTGTCTTATACTAAAAAATACAATAGAGAACAATACATGACAGAAGTGATCTGAAAAAAATTATTCTTTTCAGTGTTCCTTACTTGATTCCATTCTAATTGCGCTATGAAGACTATCCATGTCACAAAAACTAAAGGAGATATTTAGCTGAACACCTTTAGCTGAGACACTCTGTATAACATTTTATATAATACCTTCAGTCTGATCGAAATGCCAACACGTATATTTACTTTGCTGCAACGAAAAAGATTGAATAACAGTTAACTACATCTGCACATACGGACGTAAATTCCATGACAAGAAACAGTTAACTAACAAACGCCACGTATCGCATACGTTCACTTTCGAGATATTGCCGTTTAAAGATTTGATTACTAATGCTTTGACATAGTACATCGGTTAAATTGTATAAGTAATGTATAAAGTAATGTATTAAGAAATGTATAAACTCAAATTTGTTGAAATTGTGACATGCGGCGTTTTTCCTTGCAACCACAGAAATATTTAGACATAAAGAAATATCTGCCCCTGTATCAACTTTCCCTGGTCTCCTCTATTGGGATGTGACATTTTAAGTGGCGCCGTCTGCTGCCGAAAAGTAGAAATACTCTAGGCGTTAATTACAGTATTAACTTACAGTGTTAAAACAGGTGTTAATTAAAAATAACGTTGTGGAAGCTCCAATTTATCCACCGCGTAGCTAAAAATATTTTGATTACTATACAATGAAAGATTGTGATAGTAGAGCGAGTAAGAATTTGTTGTTCCGTTTCCACACTTTGAAATGAAGTATGTGAAGTGAACTGCTTGAAATTTATAAGGCCTCCGTTTCTAAAATTTTTAGCAAACAACAGCTAAAATAGCTAAAGCTAGAGCGCATATTGAAAGATCTAACCAGCGTATGAAGACTTTCAAAATTCTTGGTTCAGTGAGGCCTGAGGCATTGGTGCCTCCAATAGAAAATATTTGTACAATTATTTGTGGAGTAATAAATATGTCCTCACCAATTCTAAGTGATTAGAAATTTATGAAATTATAATTGTAGATGTAGAAGGTACAATAAAAAACAAATTTATTTTTGTAAAATGAATTATTTGATAAAATATACTTTTAAAAGCCGCTCTCCTTCAACAAACTTTCTTTCTGCAGAGTTTGTACCCGCCCACTTACAAGTTTCACCCATACTTGCAAACATGTTAAGGAAAAACAAAAAAGTAGATATCCATACAATGTTAAGACCAAGCACTTCGTCGCCATATTGGATAGCTATATATATTGTCCACGCCCCAATGTCAGATCCCAATACGGAAAATGTTTCTGGGGTCACTAAAGACCCAGCCTGCGGTACCATTCGAGGGTTGACCTTTTCTTCCCAGTTCTTCTCTCGGTTGCCTCGGAAACGCGCCTTCTGCCCGGCCCCGTTTACATCGGTAATAAACGTCAAGCATTTTCGATGTCGGCTCGCGTTGCTACGCCGATTTTAATTCCAATTTCGAGCATAAATCTGTTGGGGCGTTTATAGTCGCGAAATCATAAAACTCCGCGGGACGAGCAACGTCATAAATTTAATACGGAACTTCCATAAAGCATAAACATAAACGAAAGCACGGGGACGGGGTGTGTAGATGCAAGAGGCGGGCCGATCGTCTGTGTACAAGGGTCGGTGGACACCGGGGATGGAAGTTTCAAACCGACGGTGAAGAGGGGTTCCAGCGGCGGTGACAAGTGATAACGCTGGGCTAGCTAGCTGGCAATGGTATCCAGAGTTCTGCAGTGGGGAAGTTGCCGTTCGAAAGTTGTTTTGAAAATTAAAATTTCAGCTACACGGTATTTGGCAGTCTGTCTCGAGAGCCCACGACCGTGGCCGGAAGAACGAGATTTAGGGGTAAATATGAAATTTCAAGCTTTTGCAATCGAACCGTGCATGTTTCTACAAACACAGGCAATTTACGCGACGTTTTCTAAATAACCAATACGATTATGCTCTTCTTTCGAAAAACTTTTTTGTTTCCACCGAAATTTCAGATTATGATATTTAACCCCTTAACGTCTTAAGTGGCGTTCCTCAGTGGAGAGTTCTTTTTTGGCCGCTAGTAGACGTCATAGGCATTAGTCTATTAGGATAATAAATAGAATATATTGTTACGGCGGCGTGAATATTGAGAAGTCGCCGTAATGCCCTGATGAACAACCCCTAAGGAATAATTGAAGATAGGGGTTGTCAACGAACTGTTGATCGTTGAACAGAAGAGAGAGACAGAATCGACAGCCGAGCAGAACAGACATATTCTGAAATCGTTATATTGATATAAAGTTATAAGAGTTGTATTGTAGATAAAGTTTGTTAATAAATATCTCGTGATGCCGCGGCAGACGACGCGAAGTAATCAAAGTCGCAACAATATCATAGTTTTAAACGATCATGCGAATATACAGGATGGTTCACGCAATTGTTTCAAGCTATAACTTCGTTACAAGTACAATTACAGAAAAACATCAAACCAAAAGGTTGAATGATTTGAAGATTACTACATCTGTAGGACTTCATTTTTTTAATTAAATGGGGAATGTGCAATCAACAATTGCATTATTTTTTAAAATATAAATACATATTTTGTATATAGACAGATTCTTCTCGTCATTCTACGTAAACAAGTATTGGGGAAGAGTGGCAAAAAAATGATCCATTATCGAGTTATGTTAAAAAAGTATCCTTGTTGAAGGAGCATTGACTCAAGATTCAAAATTCAATGTAATGGAGCAACATTTCAGCATGTTCTTCAATAAAGATATTGTTAAAAATACTTCGATATCTAATTTTTTTACCTTGGCACATCGTAGGGTATACCCCGCAGTAGGGGGGATAATGTCACTGCGCCTAACCTATACAACTTTGTAGCATTCATCGCGTACTGTACTAAAATTGCTCCGATCGCATGCGGACTTGGCGGATGTTCAAACTCGATATTCTAGAAAACAAGGGGCCAAATGAAAAAAAATTATTCCACATTTTTGACTTGATTTCTCATGTAGCACTGCCTCCACATCAATACAGGGACAGCCTGTACGCGCTGTTATTTTACAAGTTCTACAAGCTTTTAAGTGACTCAGATGACGATCGTGTTAATTTAATTGGACGATAACGCGCACGCTACGGGAATCCCGATTACATTTCTTCGTTCAATGCGATTCCAGCGCGCGTAATGGATGCTTTATTCGATGATTAGTGAAATGTAATGAAGAGCAGAAAGACGTATCGTTGGTTCTTGCGAAGCGGAAACAGCGTGTATCGAAAAGGAGGGTGCGACGAAATGAATGGTAATTGTAGCATTTTAAAACTCATCACCATCATTTTCTGCAATTCATACGTTGCGGCCACAGCTTGTTCGTTTTATCCGAGCCATTCGTACTAATGAACGACTCCGGTCCACGGTTAAATTTATTTTAAATGTCCGATAACTGTGGATTTCCCCCGGTGTACGATCAAAACAACATTTACACGGTCGCCGACACAGACAAGCGTCGACGTGAGAACCTCAACGGCTCCTGAATAATCGCGCACTTGACACTTTTATGCGTGCGTTTATTTTAAATGCTAACGCGACACCGTCGAATTAACGCGAATTCGATGGGCCGATCAGTATACTGGTAAACATTGTTTTTCATCGGTTGCGAGAGGGAAGATACAATCGATCGTTTATAATACAAACGTTTGTCTCATGCCGCTGAATAAATGACTCTTTTATAAGGACGATTATTTTTGTAAGATTAGACCATGCGATTTGACTTCCTTTAAGAAATTCGAAGGATTTAGTTTACTAGCTTATGTAAAAATAATGTTTTTAATATATTGCAATTGGTCGAACTGGTTGGGAAAACTTTTAGTTTTACAGCTTTTTACAACTTTGCAACAATCTACGGGTTTATTGTACAGGATGTTTCCGAAATCGTGGTACAATATGTAAAAATAAGTCGAAAAAAATAAAAACAAATTTTAGAGGACAAAATTGTTTGGTTTAAAGGAGCAAATATTGTAGTAGACAAAAAAATATTCTCAAGTTTATTTTTTTCGATACATAAAGCTCATCGAAGATTTTTTAAATGGGACTGTATATTTTTTACGTGACATTATGATAGCTGAGATCAAAATAATATATAAAAATTAGTCGAAAAGAAGAATAAAAAATTAAAAACAAATGTCAGAGGACAAAATTGTTTGGTTTAAAGGGGCAAATATTGTAGTAGGCAAAAAAATATTCTCAAGTTTATTTTTTTCGGGACATAAAGCTTATCGAAGATTTTTTAAATGGGACAGTATATTTTTTACGTGATAATATGATAGCTGAGGTCAAGACGAATCCAACGTCCTATAACACCATGACCTTTGTGTGACCATGAAGAACAAAAAATTCACAAAAGTTCGGCAATCTACAGAGCGAAGTAACAGAAATTACTTTAGTATTTGTATCAATAGTTGCTCCTTTGAGCCAAACAATTTTATCCCCTAACATTTTATTTTACTTTTTACTTAAAAAAAGAGCAGTAACCTGTCCCAATTCCTAGAATCACCCTGTATATACGCAGGAAGTAGAATTGGTCATAATTAGAAGTGTCAGCCGATTCATATCTGCAGAGATTGGTGACAAAAAAAAAGATGCACAAAGGTTTGAAAGCAAATATAAAAATAATGAAACAATGGCACAATGATAAATATTGTATAATATTGTATCGACCGGCCAACTAATCGCTCGACGCGCTCAAGGACTCGTACAAACCGTAACTGACGGCGACTCGGTTATTCGAAATTTACAGGGCCAACGTACAGACCACCAACCATCATTCGCAGGCACACTTACAGTGAAAACTAAACACAAACGCAAATTTTAAATATATCCAACAATATCTAATCTTAGTCGCTGAATTATCGAACGTGATTTTCTCGAGAACGAGGGGTTACATAAAAATTTTTTTTTATTTTTCGACTTGTTTCTGCACGTACAATCACCATTCAGCCGGTCGTACCACAATTTTGAAAATACCCTGTATATGTATACGGCGACAGGTTTTGATAGTCGGGTGTGTCGTTAATCGCACACTAAGATTGCATGCAATAGAACACGAACGTTCGTGTTGAAATGACGGCTGTTCCTTATGCGAGTTTGATTGCGACATTAAGGAACAATTTCGCTTCCTCTGTGTACGCGACACGAGATCACCTTTTTCTAAGAAACACCAGAAGGTGTTCTGCAACTTAAAAATTTGAGTACATTTGTGCGGGAACAATGCAATGCAGATCCCTTGGCTAAACATTTAGAACCACTTACAA
Organism: Sphecodes monilicornis; assembly: GCA_913789915.3. Lineage (NCBI taxonomy): Eukaryota > Metazoa > Arthropoda > Insecta > Hymenoptera > Halictidae > Sphecodes > Sphecodes monilicornis. Next base: position 13,579,992 of record OU565292.1, read on the forward strand.
TCTTGCGACACCTTGTATGTTTTTGATAAAATCTTTAGACCTGAATGGAATTTAATAACAAAATGGTATGAATATAAATATAATTTTAGATACCCTCCAAGCCTTATATTGAAAAGTTTTTAACCTTTTGCACTCAGGTTTATTTTAACTACAAAACCAAACATTTTTTCCTACTAAACATATTTCTATTCTATATGACTTTTATCATGTCGTTGATTTAAAACTGATATAATACCTCATACAATACTGAAACGTTTAGTAGCAAAATTATATACAAATTTAGTAAGGTACACAACATTTTGAGTATTGGTATAACAATTTTTAGTGATGCCTCAAAGTCACCACTCGAGTGATAAGGGTTAAATATTAAAAACTGTGAGTGGTCCTAATTTTTCACTCAGGGGCTATAAAATGATTCGACACCGGATTTTATACATTTATGTCGAAAACGAATAGGTGTAATTTAAAACTTGTATATTCTTTCTTGCAAGCAGTGCAGACAATTTTTATCTCATAAAAATCCACAGTCTAATCATGAATAAAAATCCTGCATTCGAAATCCGGTGCGATCGAACGCATCCGACTAAATTCGCAAAAGTTCCTTGCGGGACCTGTGTAGCTAAACTGTTTCATTGGCCGCGTTTTCGCAGAAGCTGGGAACCGCTCGCAGCGTCGGAAGATGACGAGGAGGAGGCAACAAGCTTTTGTTTCGAGCGGCGGGGTTCATTATAACATGGTCGGGAACGGTTACTTTCCGAGGCATTCGACGTCCTCGGCGAAAGCTCCGAAGACAATGTCAGATATTGGGCCGCGAATTTAACGACGCCGAGTGCCTGGCATCCACTTTCTCCCTCCCTATCTCTCTTTCTCTCACACTCTCACTCCCCACCCCCTCTCTCTCTTGTAGCCCCCGTTTCCAACGCAGACTTCTTGTAATTTTAGCGTGTATACGTCGAATGAACCTGGAAACGGTGAAAGAGGAGATAACGAATGCTCCCAGCTACTCCTTTCAGTGACCCCGATTGTGTTAGCCAAAGGGGCAAATACGCAATGCTCAATTAAACGCGATGCTTCAATGGCCTGTCCCGGAAAAATTTCCGAGCATCGCGTACACAAGACGGATCGCTGATATTTCTTTTGAGAACTCAATTATCAACGCTGACAATGGGGCGGAGCTGATCAAATGAGGAATTTTGAGATAACGTTAAGTAGCCGCCCGCGAACGAACCAAGCTGTGGTTAATGATGAGGTATGGGCCTCGAATGCCTTACTACAGGACTGAGAGGGGGAATGGAGAAGCGACGACCGCGTGAGATAGAGGTGTCTGTCGTGAGAATGAGAGTATAGAGTCTAATGTAATATAATCTAGAATAAATATATATTATAGTATTAAAAGTCACGTGTGCCTTTCGCACACAACTTATTCACCATCCACTACAGTTAAGATAAATGCTTATCATTCGTTGTCCATTCTCGTATGTTCCTTAAAATTAGTTGTGCAATCTCGGTTAACACCGTTGGCTGCCATATATAGGTGACGGAATTATTCATTCGGATTTAAAAATAAATTTTTACGTTAATATATTCATTGTACTGATTAACATATACAAACTGCAATAAGGTTGGAGGACTGCTCAGTGTCATGCATTTCATCTTTTCAATTTTTATTTCAATAAATAGATCATATTAATTTTATGGACTTTTTGAGTTGCTGGATTGGCACTCAACGTGTTATTTGTTTATGCATTTTTCTTCGACACTTCAATTCGGCCAATTGCGTTTTGCTTGTAAGATCGTCATTCAGTACTCTTTCGAACCCCACGGTCAAATATTACACGAGATACTAAAATTCAAGGTGACCTTCATATCTCGATAAACAAACGGACTATCAAGAAACTAATAATTAAATTGTATGCCCCGCCCGATCCCAAACAACTTTCGTTTGCAATTTGTTTGATACATTAGTTTGCGAGTAAAAGCTAAAAAAATTGTGGAATACGTATTGAAATTCACTAGACAGCGTTTTTCTTGAAAATAGTAAATATTAGAAAAAAAATGAAGGAGGCAAATGTAGTGCTGTTTTTTATGTACAACACAATGGCGTATGTAATTTGTTTGTGTTTATAGTATTTTCTTAGATATGAAGGTGACCTTAAATTTTTTAAATGAAATGCTTCATATTTTTGTATATCACATGAAATCGTGTGTCTAAACGAATTCATCCGTATACTGCACAGTGACCTTCAAAATCATGCAAGGTCAGAAATGGAAGAAACATTTTGAATATTTCATACCAATGTGTTTACAAGTTTTCCTTACTCATACGAATCAGATGCTGTTTTGAAGCCATAAAAAATGTAATTGATAGAGCTGGAATGTGCATTCATTCACGAGGAAGTCATATTGAACATTTACTGCAGCCTCACCAATAAAGAATACTTGTAAACATATTGGTATGAAATATTCAAAATGTTTCTTCCATTTCTGACCTTGTACGACATTGAAGGTCACTGTGCAGTATACGGATGAATTCGTCTAGACACACGCTTTCATGTGATATAAAAAAATATACAGCATTCCATTTAAAAAATTGAAGGTTACCTTCATATCTAACATAATAGTATAAACACAATAAAATTTCATACGCTTTCATTTTTTCCTCTTTCATTTTTTCTAATATTTACTATCTACAAGAAAAACGCTTGCTAGTGATAACGCGAATACCCTGCATGTATAATCGTTTGAACGTCAAATATTTAAAGCATTAATGGGAAACAATTAATATCGACAGAAAAGAAATTCAAAAGTGAACTCCGAACATAATCGATCATGGCTGTCAAACGGAGGGTTAAAAGCCCATCTCGAACACGGCCGAACTTATTTACCTTACGAACCAACAAATAAAATAGTAAATATTTAAAGTTAAATAGCCTTTGCACGGAACCACGTGTCACTATTCTAGACAATGAACGGCGGTATATTGAATGGGTTTGGAAAGGTGTACGATATCAGGTATGCGGTCCGCAGTTCGCGTCCTCGAGCATGGCGCCTGCGCTAATCACAAAAGGGTTGAACGTGCCGGGCGTATAGTAGATCGTCCGGTGAATATGAAAGTCTTCGAAAGTTTGGGAATTCTCGGCGGTGCGGGAACCGCTTAGTACTTCAACGTGTCCCTTTGTCGTCGAATCGGCGGCCACGAGTTTCGTCATTAACCGGTAACCGCAATTAATATCTGTCACGAATATGTTTCAAGCCCGAAACTCTGTTCAAAAGGAACCCGTTGACGCTCGGGAGCAACGGGGGTGTGTTGGGCCTGAATATAAGGGGGTGGGTTTTGAAGGGGATTTACATGGGAGGGGGTGGTAAGCGGGCAGCCTTAGAGGGCGAAGGAAACAACCAGCCTCTTCTTGCAGCCCGGCCCGAAGTTGACTATTTGCATAACTAAACTATTCCAGCAGCAGTGCATGCTGTTGGCGCTGTTTAGTACGGATGCAGGCACTTTCTCAGGTCTGGTACAAAGTCAGTGAATGTACATGCACACGTATAGAAGTGCACGCGAGGCCATACAAATTCCCGGCAGTTTAGATTCAACCCTTTACCTCCGTCACCCTTGCCTTTCTTCTCCGCGGAGCGACGGTAAATTGCGTGAACTACACGCCAACCACTTAGTTTGGCAATGCGCGTATTAAGCGTGGGATTACGTTGTAGACGGCGAACACAAAATTGCTCTACTGACACGGCCAAACACGGCTCATGGCGAATCGACGGCGAAACCGATGAACGCGGTGACAGAAGAGTCAACCATGCACGATGCTCATTCAATAGTTACGCTCTACTACAAGTTTCAACACGTGTCCTAGAAAATTTCAGGAAATTCGAAATTATGGTTTTGCAACCTTCACAATACTAGGGTTGAGTCCATTTCATTTGAAATGAGATAACAATTGTTTGTTTACATTGTTCAAATAAAATAATAAATAATTTCACCTGAAGAAGAGATTATTGAAGTAAGTAAATATTAATTATTAAATTCAGATGTGATAGTTTTTGTGGTTTAATGATTGAGGTTTAGCTGCATTCGCTTTTAAAATTGTTCTTTAGTAGACAAAATAAATAGAATTTTGGAGAGTACGAATTAATTGGTCAAATGGAAGATGATATGAAAAATTAATTGAATTTCAAATGAAATTCGAGTATAATATATTATCTTAAAGGTTATTTATCAAATCATTGATGTCGATAATGTCCAAGCCTGCGTATACGACCCTGATATATTTTCTTTGGCTGAATGCAAATCTATATTTTTGTTTTATTTGTGTGTGAAGTTCTTGGAAAAAATCAATCTCAGAGTAAAAATACGCAAATTTTTAACTTTTAGAATGTTTCATGATTTAACAGTTATGATTAGACTGCGGATCTTTATCAAATCCCACATGGAAATAAAAACCTAGCTGCCAAACGAATGCGATTTGCCTACTACAAAATTCCTCACAGTAAAACTGGAATAAAAATGCCATTAATGTTCATTATGATGCTCGTTATCTCGTGCTTCAAAATTGTCTGAATACCATAAATGCATGAGAATCCGCAAGCTAATTATGATCATGTAATTCTAACATACATGCGATTATTCCGTAGATTCTCCTGAACAAGATGATATAGTCTAATGTTAGATTATTAGCTCGGAAGAATATTTAAATAATGATCATGGAAGAAGAGCAGGCTAAAATGAGACAAATTTGCTAATGATAAAAAGAATACTGTACAAGTAAAATAAATCTCGTTGAAAGTTTTCTTGACCAACATTATGAGACTTATATGTTTTGTTTAAGCCACATCCAAACAATTCTTTATCATTCTAAAAGAAATCGAACTTCTTTACTCAACAATAAACTGTCAAATTTTCACAAATTCGGTAAATGAAGAAAGAGATGAACAATATAAAAAAATATATTTGCAGTAAAAACATCGTTCAGATAATCAACTGTTATTAAAGATTTCAACTATAAGACAAACGCAATAAAATAATTTAAACATATTATTCAAAGCATTTGACCTAATATGTTCAAAACATAACGCAAATAAAAGCTGCACTTCAAAGTTGAAACATTTGATCAAAGAAGCATCGAAAAATTTCATTTAAAATATGGTAAGCTCAAAGTCGTATGTTTCAGTCAAAATGCACATGCTCCAAAATTTGAGTTACCTATTTTGGAATAATTGTCAGCGTGTTAATTATATCTCTGTTGGAACGTATTATTGACGGGGAGTGCCGCAAAGTCGGCTTCCCGTCGTTTTCAATTACATCTGAAAGGAATCTCATCTTCCTGCGGATTATCGACAGGATGACGCAGAGGCCAACATATTCTCGGTACACTGTCGACTATACAATACACAAACGTCTCGTAAAAGCCGCGCGAGAGAGAGAGAGAGAGAGAGAGAGAGAGAGAGAGAGAGCGAGAGAGAGAGGAGTGGAAAAGAAAAAGCGCGCAGCTAGCGTACGTGATTTCGCCAAAGTAGAAAATAAAGAGAGCGGATGGAGACTAAGGACAATGGTACTGGTAAAATGAGGTTCCGAATGGTCTCCTTATGCTATACGTAGTCTCGTGCATTTGAAAATGCGCAGAATAAGTGTGTATACTTTTCCAATTTAAGGTCCTCCTATTTGCATTAACAAAGAGAAACGTTTCGATTTACGTATTCCACTTCCATACACGCTAGACCAACGACTTTTAGCCGTGAAAGGAATGACTAAAAATAATTAATTGATCACTCCGTTGATCCACGTCACTAGATTCCAGGGATATTTCGAAAAATTCACTAGACAACTTTACTAGAAACAATTTGATGGCTTTCAACAAATTACAAAAATAAAAATCATATATTCTGGAGTGCATTAATTCATGCAGCTTATCCTTCCCTACAATCGTGCTAAATCAGAATATCGTGTATGCACAGGGTGTTCGCTCTATCACTAGCCAGCGTTTTTCTTGAAAATAGTAAATATTAGAAAAAAATGAAGGATGTAAATGTAGTACTGATTTTTATGTGCAACACAATGGCGCATGTAATTTTTTTGTGTTTATAGTATTTTCTTAGATATGAAGGTGACCTTAAATTTTTTAAATGAAATGCTTCATATTTTTGTATATCACATGAAATCGTGTGTCTAAGCGAATTCATCCGTATACTGCACAGTGACCTTCAAAATTATGCAAGGTCAGAAATGGAAGAAACATTTTGAATATTTCATACCAATGTGTCTACAAGTATTCCTTATTCATACGAATCAGATGATGTTGTCATTCACTATCAGAGTGTTTACTTCTAGTTTCTTCTATGATGAGAAAATTTCAGAAAAAAATTGGAAGTCACAAAAAATGTAATTAATGGAGCTGGAATGTGCATTAACTCACAATGAAGTCATATTGAACATTTACTGCAGCTTCATCAATAAAGAATACTTGTAAACACATTGGTATGAAATAATCAAAATGTTTCTTCCATTTCTGACCTTGCATGACATTAAAGGTCACTGTGCAGTATACTGATGAATTCGTTTAGACACAAGCTTTCATGTGATATAAAAAATATAGAGCATTCCATTTAAAAAATAGTATAAACACAAAAAAATTACATACAAAAAATTGCATTTAATTTAATAGAAAGATAGAAATGACCTTTGCACGTATCACACGCACAGAATAACATAGTGTATACATATATCTTTCCATTATGTTAAAACGTCTCCTGAATGGATGAAAAAACATAAATGACCTTCATATGTCCCCTACGTATTCACATACGACAGCAACTATTTCCATTAAACTATGTAACCGTAAAAATTTTTCCCCTTTTACTTGCAACATTTTGAATAGTACAAACCGAATACGAACAGTTTGGTGAATGTTCGGGGAATTGATTTAAATGGCGGAAGTGTGCGGATGTAATAGCCGATGAAAACGAGAGAGTGAGGATGGGTGCAACCATGAGTGAAAAAGTGGCGGAGGTTAGGCGTGGTGGCTCATAGCTAGGCTACAGTTTACTTTAAATCTCCAGTATGGTTCCTCGTCCTGCCTTCCCCGGTTTAAGATAAGCTACAAGGTTCGCCCGGAAAACGGAAGTAATGGCTTACCAGATATTATCAACTGGTACAGGGTGCATCGTAAAAGGGTGGCGCTGCCTGCTGGAGGACCATTCCCTATATCCTACATTACTTTTAAGGCACTACGGGCACCGAAACTAGCAGGCACCGTAAACCTTTCCGCGTGGCTTACCACATTACGTGCTGGAATAAGCAGCTTATTGAATTCCGGAGCGGTGAACCAAAAAGGCCGCTCTTACCGGTCCCATTGAAAATTCTCCTGCGGCTCTTTTGTCTTATTCACTGTCTCTGACGACCATTCTTCCCCCCGTTCTTTGTTTCAATGTGTTTACGGTATGATCTGGAGGAAGACTGTCGGTATTAGGTGTAGAAATTCATTTAACACTTTGATCGCCATGTCACCCATATCTGGGTGACGGAATTATTTATACAGAATTGAAAATTAATGTTTACATTGGTAGGTTAAGTGTACAAAATTTCCTTACGATCTGAGGAATAGAAAATGTTTGAAACATTCATTAATATCAGAAAACTAAACATCTTAGTTTTTGTTTTCTTAAATATATTGCTTTGATTTTGTGTAATTTTTATGATTGTCGAGTGGGCGATCACCGTGTTAATACTTTTCTTTACGAATTTGATGATCATTTATGAGCAACTAAAATACATTCCACGATCTAAAATGATCATCACTTTGTATGAATTGACTTCGCCTTACAAGTAATCCAAACTAATGTTGCAATTGACCAACTGTGAGAGCCACAAATTAACACATTCGCGACCGGTAAATTTTTTGCTTTTCTAATACTGATTGCCGGCGAAAGTAGGAAATTATGAAGCTGGTTGCCCAGTTAGTTAAACTGTACTTTGGAGGACCAATATTTTTAAACTTTTTTATGCAGTTCTATAGATTTCGACGAGAAAACACCGAAAATTAAAGTCTAATTGCCAGGAATTGACTGGTTCAGAAGATATACGCGTGTATAGTTGAGCACTTTTAACTAACCCCAAACCAACTTGGACTATACCGCTCAGTACTATTTAGCCGATGCGCTGAACACCCACCATCTATCCAACGCATGCGTCCATCAATCCTACGTCTACCACCTGGCGAATATCCAATATGGCGACGCTCCAACCTGTCAAAAACGTTTAAAATTGCTCATGTTTACACCTGTATAACTTTTCAAACAGTGAACTCCGGTAACCAAAACTTGTATTTCGTGTACTAAAACCTACAGGTCTACCATTTTCTCGTCAAAATGTGTAGCATCACAAACAGAAAACTTGAAAATTTTTGGTCCCCTAATGTACAGTTCAGCCGAAAATTAGATTTGAAATGTCAATCTTATAAAAATGTGTTATTTAAAATAATAGAATTTGAGACCACATAAAATTCGAATTTGTTTTTAAAAGAATAAATGTGAACTTTAAAAAATTACAAGGGTTATTCCATTTTAAAATGGTTTAGCAACTTTTGAACCATTGCCAACATAGATGCAAAAGTATCACTATCAATAAGAGGTTACATTCTTTTGAACGGTCGAAAAACAAGGGAAATTCGATCATTTTTATATCTTATAAAATTATGTTTGTTTCAAGAATCAATATACATATACATCTTATTGTGTTATATTTATTTAGTATTTTCTGAAAAATTTAGATAGATTTCTAACTTGAAGAATCTGGCAGTCATTTTCCCAGAGCCATTTCTGGTGTTGTATGTTTACCGAAAAGTGTACAGTTTATCTAGAAATAACAAATTCTTTAGTATGATGTTTGTTTACAAAGAAGTTCAATTGTGAAATGAAAGAAACAAGTCAGTATCTTTTTAATCAAATGGAACAATATTTATTGAAAAATTGGAACAAGATAAATCAGTCGAACACTTCCCCACTTTCATCGATCATTTGTCTTCATCTTTGAATTAGCATGCAGGCTTGACTTTGATTGAATCATGGTCAAATATTACTTGCGATCAACCAGATCAATAAATAGTTCCTCTTTATATCATTTATCAACCTCAGCTGTTCAAATAGCGTCGATATCAATCAGCAGTTACATTATAACAAACAACTGAATGTCAACAGTATGAACAAACTAAGGGGTCAAAACATATTTCTCTCTGACATCGCGATATTGATTATAAAATTGAAGGCATATGTAATATTATATTAAATACAAAACACCGTAACCTATTTGCTCTTTCACAACATACATTTATAAAGAATAAATAAAGAATTTCAGAACGTATTAATACAATAACGAAACAGTCTAAAACATTATTAACTGCTTGCTTCGCGGTTTATTTTATTTAAAAAGACTTCGAAAAGTTCGTCAATTAATTTATTCATTAATAATTCTCACCAAATTGGTATATGAAAATTAATTTTGCTTCGTATCAATAAAAGCATAATGAGCTGACTAATGATTATTTCAACCTCCAAGCAGTTGTAGAAATAAATCTTAAGTAATTAAGTGAAAGCTGAACATGAATCAGTTCATTAAAAATCTCTTGGGATTTAAAAAATAAAAAATGTAATACTCACAAGCGTAAAAGAATATATTTCTGATGTCTGTGTATCTGAACTGACGTCGAAGAATATTTATATTTGTTAAATGTATTCTAAAAACTTTTCTCTCGTTTGGTGATCTCGTCGTGATTGAAAAATAGTGTTTCCGCGGGAACCGAGGCTATCATTGTCGTCATACACGTCTGATGCAGCAGAAACCAGAGAAGATTAGGAAAGGGTGTAGAAGGTTTACTTAATGAGCAAGAGCAAACCGCGGTACAACTTTAATGGTTTGTTAACAGAGATGGGGTATCAGAGCGTTTGCCCGGCGGAAGTAGGGTTGGATAAGAAGTCATAGAAACTCGGAAATGTAGACATTTCCTGTTTGTCGAATGGCTTCCCATCTTTATTCCATCTGTAAAGGGACACTCTTTCAACCCCATCTGGGACCGAGAATTATGATTTGAGATAGAACCACAGCCAGTACGCCATGTAAAGAAAGTTGCAACATCTGATAAGAAAAGGGGTATCCCCTGAAAGACGTATTTGCGGACAGCTGTAATTTCGAACGTGTTCACTTCGCCCAGGTTGCATTAGTGTCGCTATTACCCCGCTACTGCAAAAGTTAATTTACCAAATGTTAATTTTATCTTGGGGTTTATCAACCTATATACAGGGTGTTCACGTTATTACTAGCCGGCATTTTTCTTCCAAATAATAAATACTAGACAAAAATGAAAGAGGTAAAAGTAATACTGTTATTTGCAAGCGACGTAATGGCGTATGTAATTTTTTTTCTGCCTGCACTATTTTTCTAGAAATAAAGGTGACCTTCAATTTTTTTAATGGAATGCTATATATTCTTTCATATCATGTAAAACGGTGTGTCAAGACATATTCATTCATATATGACGCAACGAAATTCAAGGTCATACAAGGTCAGAAATTTAAGAAATATGTTGGATATGTCGTACATAATACTTCGTATAGATATTGTTTACGGTACACCTCCCAGAGATGTAAACGGCTTGAAAAGCAAAATTACATAATCATGTGCATTAATATCTCGGACAACAGTAGAAGAAGCTAGCAAGAATGTAATTAATACAACCGAAATACGCATTCATTCGACAATAAAGTCATATTAAACATTCATTGTAGCCTCGTCAATAAAGAATACTTGTAAACGCATTAGTACAAAATATCCAAACTGTTACTTCCATTTTTGACCTTGGATGACCTTCACGGTCATTGTGTCGTATACGAATGAATTTGTCTTGACTCACGCTTTCATAAGACATAAAAAATATATAGCATTCCATTTAAAAAATTGTTGGATCACCTTCGTTTTTAAAAAGTAGTGCAGATACAAAAAAATTACATACGCCATTAAGTTGATTGCAAATAACAGTATTACTTTTTCCTCTTTCCTTTCTTCTAATATTTATTGTTTCGAAGAAAACCGCTGGCTAGTAATAACGTGAAGACCTTGTATAGGACAACAATCTTTTCTCTGTTTCCAACAAGTTTAATTCGGAAAAAATGTTTCAACTTCGACAACATTTTGAGCTGCAATAGCAAAAATTGAATGAACATTTTTTGTACATAATATTATTCTATAGACTCTTTTTGATACAGTGACATATTTTAACACTTTATCAACCGGAAGCCTATTAATAGGCTTTTGAATAATTATGCTGTACCAAGTGGGAGCTCAAAAATCTTCTTTTACATAGTAATCCCACACAAAATTATTAGATTACATTATAGAGGGGGTAGTTGTTGGTTTATGTTTAAAGTTCCTGTTGCTCTTGAAGGATCTATTAAAAATGCTCAGCTATGGTGCACAGATGTTTAAAAATTACGGAATTACCACCGGCAGATAATGTGTTAAAACGCGTCCATCATTTTCAATCATGAACATTAAAGTGGTCCCAAAATAAGTCGAAATAAATTTAAAAATAAAATAAAAATAAAATAAAAACGATATTAAGTTTAAGACATCTAATTTTCAATCTCTTTCGAACCAGACATTCGCGTGGCACGTTGTCAGTGAATTTACAGGAAAGAGAAAGTTAGTAACCGTGGCACATTTCGTTAATTCAGCAACAAATCGGTAGTAAATGTTTCTTCATTTTACGAGGAACGCCGTGATTAGGTTGGACAACTACTTTCCAGACCAGAAGATTCGAAACTAAATCAATTTCTAGTTTGCACGATGCTCTTTGTCCATGTCGACGTTTGGGACGTTGCCCAGTGGTTTAGCAACTTGATAACTGGTATCCCTAAATAATTAGAGACTATTAAAACAATCGCGGAGACACCACGACCGGGCTAATTGCACTCGAGATGTTAATAATGATCCTGACTGTTGACGATATAATTTCACACGGTTAGCAATTTGTCTTAATGAGAAACAATGCCTTTGTACCGGCTAACCAACTTGGAACTGCATCCTGATGCAATTAGTAGGCGTGAAATTAATTTAATGCAGCGATGAATGAAATCTGTTGCGGACATTGTCGACATGTGAGGAAAACGTCTGGCCTTTGGAAAATGAACTGATGATGAATTCCAGGAACTTGCTTTCATTTGTTACGTACGATCAATGATAATGCTGTGTATTGGAAATCTTGATCAGGTATCGGATAATAATTAATTGAGTGTCATTCATGTGACGTAACTGTTCAGTGTGTCACTGCTTTAATACCTGTAATACTCTCTTGTTTATGTAACTCCAAAAATAAATAGAAACAATAATGGAAGAGACTGTATGTATTAATAACTGTTAATAAAATGTTTTGTGTTCATACAATTAATAAATGCATTGTAATAAAGACTGATTCTACGATTCTACTTTTGAACAATTTATTTTGTCAACATGAGAGATATCTAAGGGAAATATTGAATTCCTTAGAAGCTGCAGTACTTTAATGTTTAAACGTGGATTATTGTAATTATTATCTTATTTATGATGAAAAAGGGTATTTCAATATCAAGGTTCAATTTTTAATTCAATGAAGAAATATAATAGCCCTCTATAAGCTCTCTAATATCTTATGAAAAATGATTGGATAGGGTAGTAAGATAAATCAACGTGTCTGGCTATGTGCTACTGTTTCTACTTAGTGTTTGTAAAAGAATTTATCAAGAGTAAATGAAAGTGTAAAATTAGAAATCTTATTAAAATAATATAATAAAACAGTATAAATGAAGGTATTAGAAATCAGAGAAAATTAATTATAAAATTAATGTTTTATATTTACAGAACAACTAGCAACAGTTGTAAAAATACCTTTTTGATTATATTTTGCATGTGCACAGATATAGCCAACCAAAATTTGCAAAAGCAACGCTGAACAATACGTTTATTAACACTTTGCTCCTCAAAAGTTGTATTAACATTAAGAAAACTTTCTACTACAGCCACAGAAAGGCAAGTTTGTGCCCGTAATGAAATGTAATCACTTCGTGGGCACTCATTACACGTCTACGAACGAAATAGTAAAGAACTTCCAACATTCTTCCAAACAAAAGCCTTCGAATACAAAAGACGATACCGATATCCTTTCTCCGTGAGGAATGGACAGGAGAACATATTTTTTAACTTTGAATAGACTAAACCTTCACTACACATTTCTTAAGAAATCTATTTACTGAATTAAAAATGCTTCATTGCTATTCCACTTCCAGACACGAATAACGTTAAATAATGTCTTCAACATATTCCAGAATGATTGAATAAAATATTTTTATCACTGTGGACGTTAAAAGTATAAGATCTTCTTAGAATCAGTAGAAAATTTCTTAAAAAATGATATTCTCAATAAATTAAACAAATGTCTTCTACATTAAAGTTAAAGACATAGGTGACAATAAATAATGTATCCAAAGTATTCTAGAGTGATTAGATAAAATATTTTTAACATTGTGGTTGTCAAAAGTGTAAAATCTTCTTAGAGTCAGTAGAAAATTTCTTAAAAAATTATATTCTCGCTAAATTAAACAAATGTCTTCTACATTAAAGTTAAAGACATAGGTGACAATAAATAATGATTCCAAAGTATTCTAGAGTGATTAGATAAAATATTTTTAACATTGTGGTTGTCAAAAGTGTAAAATCTTCTTAGAATCAGTAGAAAATTTCTTAAAAAATTATATCCTCACAAAATTAGACAAATGTCTTCTATGATGCATTAAAGTTGAAGATATACGTAACAATTATTAATGTTTTCAGAGTATTCTAGAGTGATTAGATAAACTATTTTTAACACTGTGGTTGTTAAAAGTATAAAATCTTCCTAAATCAGTAGAAGATAACTTAAATCGTCTCTAAAGTAAACATGTATCATCAACATGAAACTTAACCCATTACGCTCGAAGCAATTTTAATTCCAAAATCAAGATATTTCGTTCAACCTAGAGCATTTTTATTCAACGTGTCTTTTTTACATTGTAAACTTGAAGTTAAACCTGTTGTCTCATACAACAGTTGAATTTTTACCAATTTATAGAATAGAGACGAATTTAATAATATGAAAACTGTTTTGAATAATGGTATGACAATTTTCACTGATGAATCAGAGTCACCATTCGAGTGCAAAGGGTTAAAGATTGTTGAAGAATGATTTGAAAGTGTCGTAGGTAATTGAAATATGGTATATTCCACACATTGAATATTAAAACCAATTTATCTTTTTTATTTAAATCCGAGGTTAATGATTAAAGTAAATAGCGGAAAATAATCCGGAAAATGTCAGTTCTGAAGAAGGGACGTTGAAATGCGTTTTTGAAAAGAAACATTGAAATGTTGTTTCCAGTATGGGTAACGGAAACAAATGCCCTTAATGAGGAAATTATAAGAAACCGTGGCCAAAAGGCTGCAGGAATTTATCACGCAGTCGTGAAAAGACAGACGCTCGCTTAGCGTCCCCTATAGTCGCAACTACCGGGCCAAGGGATATACAGTTAGGTGTTTGGACCGTCGTCAACGTCGGGTGGAACGCTGGCCAGACCAAACTTCTCGGGGAGTTGCGCGGGCAGTCGTTAATCATGATTCTTAATTGCTTCACGGCTACCTAAATCGAGGTGAACGAATAATTTAGGAACCGCTCCATTGATTTATCAAATAAATCGCGGCATCGACCGTTGCCGAGATTGCGGACTAGATTCTTCTCCCTTGTCCTAAAACCGATTTAATCCCCTTTAACGATCCCGGTTCCATTGAATTCCCGCGATTCAGTTTACCTTCTCCACTAAACCATTCTGTCACGACGCGAACCACCGCGAATATCATCTACGACAATTTGTAAATATTACAATAATTTGGAATAATGTAGTACAACATTCTTCCATTTCCTTATGCGTAGAACAAATTACTTGATGATTTAACTGCCACCAATTACTTAATCACTCTTCTAATTCCTTTCACGACGATCACAATTAGAATTACTTTATTGTCAATAATAAGTAGACTGCGGATGTTTATGCAAAATGAAAATTGTCTAAATCAGGTTTAACGTACTGGAACCAAATAAAAGATTATTCCTTCCTATATTAATTTTAATAAGTGAAGGATAATATATCGATACTCTTAAATCCACTTTATGTAACTACTATTTCATGGTTCACCTACTTACATTTTGTCATACAGTGTGAGTCACCTAACGATTGCACCTCAAATATCTTTGTTGTTTCTAAAGATACGTAAAATATGGTAAATATTCATTCATCTGACACGATGCCAAAAAATAAATTTTGTTTTTGTCATTTTTTTAGAGATATCAAGGTCACCTTGACTTTTTTAAATGGACCCTTTTTTAAACACCTACAATGATAGTTCATTTCATTACGAATTTAGTGACTCTAATTACTCAAGGTCATTCAAGGTCGCGGACAGAGATAACGTATAAGATTTAACATCGATACATGCCTGTAAGCGGGCTTTGAAGGAGTGTTGAACTCTGTCAGTGACCTTGAATGACCTTGAGTAATTATAGTCATTGAATTCGTAATGAAAAGGACTATTATTGTAAGTGTTTAAAAAAGAGTGGTTCCATTTAAAAAAGTCAAGGTGACCTTGATACCTCTAAAAAAATGACATGAAAACAAAATTATTTTTTGTCATCGTGTCAGCCCCATTGTACCATTCAACTTTGTCCTTACCATATTTTACGTGTCTTTAGAAACAACAAAGATATTTGAGGTGCAACCGTTAGGTGACTCACCCAGTATATGAATAAAATCCACTGTCTAACGATAGGCAACGTTGTTCAATAACGACATACACCTTAGAAACGATTTCTATAGAACAAATGCATGAAAGATAAAAATTGAAACGTCGTTTTGTACCTAAACGTCGATGTTTATATTGTATGTGAAAATAATTATTGGAGTATCATTAATGAAATACATAGTATAACAAAATACTCTATTGAAGTACATATTGAGTGGTATATGTAAAATGGTTTGAGTGGTAAAAATAAATATTGGGCATTTCATGCATAATGATCTAGAAGTACTAGGTAATACAATTCAGTAAATATTTGCTTAAAAAACTAAAAGCAAAAGCTTTCACTTATCTTTACGCATACAACCTGTTACAATGACAATGGCGCTCAATCTGAATAAATACGTTCTCGTCATTATCTTGATCTACTGTGCCCTCCAATGAAATTCACACTTACGAATCCAGCGGTTCCCCGTTATCAAACACCGTTATTTCTTCTCGCTCGGAAATAACATGCTTTCGAGTTTCTCTCACAGTTCGCGCGGAGCCGTCAGAAGCGGAAAACTAGAATTAGCTTACTCGTATCGCCCTTATTCGAGCCAATACTGAATAAGCCCCGTCTCAAAGGCACAAGGAACCGAAAAGCCACCGCAGACCATGTGGAGCCTCAGAGGAGTGTTCGCACAAGTCGCGCGGGGCTTTCAAATCAAAGATCGACAAGCCACCGATACACACGATTTCTCCGCGTCCTCTGTGCTGGTTGGCCGAGGATCCGCATTAATCATGATCGTGTAGAAAGAGAGCGTGAGTGCGAGAACGGGAACCTCGAACCAGAGAGAAAGAGAGAAATAGAAGCATTCGAAGGCGCACGCGATGTGAATGCGCGACGTTGGCCACATGCGGACATTCGTTTGGTCCGCGTATAGAGCGCACGCATTTAAGAAACAGTGAAAGGCCACGGAAGAAATGGCACGAGAGTCCAAAGAGAGAAGAGAAAAAGAAAGAGAGAGGGGGAGAGAGAAAGAGAGCCCGGGAGTGATTCACACGATTCGAATGTCCGCTTATGAAAACAGGGCATTTGAACGTTGGAGGGTATTTTCCAGAAAAAGAAGGATA
This sequence comes from Sphecodes monilicornis, assembly GCA_913789915.3. NCBI lineage: Eukaryota > Metazoa > Arthropoda > Insecta > Hymenoptera > Halictidae > Sphecodes > Sphecodes monilicornis. Next base: position 13,596,955 of record OU565292.1, read on the forward strand.
TCAGCGAATCTATTTGCTGGCCCTCGCGAGTCACTCCCGGAAGTGTCTCATTAAAATGCTAGCCTCATTTTCTTTCAAACGAGCCCGCCACCGAGGGCCCCGGCTCCTCTCTCCTTCCTGCACCGCACCGGGTACCAGCAGAGAGAGGAGAAGATCTCCTTGCGCGGACAGTGTTCCAGAGACCCGCCCCAACTTTGCCCATCGTCTTCGTGGTTCAACAAAGTGGGAAATGAAGCGGGGCAAACGTCACAAAGAGAGATGGCAAATACGACAAGCTTCTATCCGTCCCGCAGGTGAGCAGAGAGTTCTCCCCGTTCACCGGAGCAAACCAAATGACGGACAAACGTCCCCGGCGTTGAATCGTCCACGGGACCAACCCCGGGAATTACTCATTCTATGAATAACCAGACGAGCTTGAACATCCAGCTGGCCGTCTCTCCGCGAGCACCGGATGCAAACATGACTCGAAACCCCAGGCCAACAGCGCTGCCTCTGGACAGTCTCCGAAGCAGCCAACACGGCTCGGGGAAAAACGGGAAGTGAATTACTGCCAGTCAGATGACGCCGTGTCCTCGCGAACCTCAAGTAAATAGCGAAAGAGTCCGGCGATGTAACGCGACGTGGTCAAAGAAAATATTTGAATGACAACCGATGACCCAGGCAGGAAGCTAAACGAGGGATACCAGCCTGATGGACCCTCGTCTTTGATCATTCCGATGCGACTATCTCCTAATGGTTACGAGGTCGTGCGGAAAAAAAAGTAAATCATGCTGTCTGCAACAACCGCAGCGCGCGGAGTTGAATTTTCACTGTTTGAGTGGAAGCAGTGGACGCGTTAGGATTTTAGAAACACATTTTTCATGAGTTAAACTAAAGGATTCTGAAGAAATCGACTTTTTCCCTACATAATGAAAATGTTGTTGTAGATAATCGGGATATTAAAATTCATAATAAAATTGTCACAAAATGTTCCGGTCATTAGAATCAATAATAAAATTGTAATAGAATGTATAGGTTATTAGAATGAATAATAAGATTGTAACAGAATGTTTAGATTATTAGAATCAAATATAAAATTGTTACACAATGTTCAAATTATTAGAATCAATAATAAAATTGTAACAGAATGTTCAGATTATTAGAATCAATAATAAAATTGTAACAGAATGTATAGGTTATTAGAATCAATAATAAAATTGTAACAGAATGTATAGGTTATTAAAATCAATAATAAAATTGTTACACAATGTTCAGATTATTAGAATCAATAATAAAATTGTAACAGAATGTATAGGTTATTAGAATCAATAATAAAATTGTAACAGAATGTAAAGGTTATTAAAATCAATAATAAAATTGTTACACAATGTTCAGATTATTAGAATCAATAATAAAATTGTAACAGAATGATCCGGTTATTAGAATCAATAATAAAATTGTTACACAATGTTCAGATTATTAGAATCAATAATAAAATTGTCACAGAATGATCCGGTTATTAGAATCAGTTTATAAAGAAAAATATAATTATGGTGAGATACTATATGTTATGTATAACTTTAATAATGTACAGATTGTGTTAACAAGAAGCACTCTAGCAGCCATAACACAGTCTCGCACGACAGCGCAGCGTAAATAGTGGTCTTTTAAGCTCCCTCTCTGCCAGTTGTTGAGAAATTTACTTTCTAGGAGAGTCAAATCGCACGTCTCTCGAGACTAAAAGGCAAGATAGCCGAGGAAACTTCGAAACGAATCGGTCGAGCTCGCAGGCGTCGCAAGTTCTCCGGTTGCTCATCCTTTGTTCAGAAGTGTGCAACTTGATAAAACACCCCGCATCGGGGTGCAAGCATACCTTTCCTCTCTTTCTTTTCTCTTCCACGCCGACATTAATCTCCTGTGTCGTGAATTTTTTCATTCCCGCGCTGTTCGGTCTAAAAGTAAGACGTTTTCATTTACCAAGCCACCATGGCCATGTAATCGCTCTCCAAAAAATTCAACCGAGTGAAATGAATCATGTCTTTTTGTCTGTTAAGTGGAGAAATTGTCTATTTTTATGTTTTAGCTGGACGCTCACTCAAAATCAATTTAATGCGTAGTAGATCAAAATCACTTTATATTCTTTTCTACTTATAATTTGCACGCGGTGATCCTGTATCGTAATAAAAATGATTCTTTGGGAATAGTATTGTCCGGGTAAAAATGATTATCACTCACGTATAACACACGATAAACTTTAATACGGACATAACAATAACATTAACAAGTACTAACAATAACAAACGATCAAAGAAACGGAGAAAACTCTTAACTAGGCGTAATAAGAACGCGTAAGGAAAAGTGTCAAGCTCGACGAACGTTACCAAAAGCGAAGACCGATACGAACAGTACGGCATTCAAAGAGCTTCTGCCTGTTTTCGTGGACGCGCCGAAAATCATCCCAACGACAACCAGGCTAGAAAAAAAACTCTACGCGTTTCAAAGGCATCGTGGGAAAGTCCCTCCCGAGAAACGCGTAGGATCAGGAAATGGTCCCGCGGCGACCGAAGCTCTGGCAATCGTCAGTTTTATTGCCCGCACTCGAGTTCGGCCGCACGCAGTGTATACTTTCTGGAAAAAGGGAAAGTATCCTAAACGAATCTTTCCCTTCTATCACGTACGCCACAATTCTATCAATTTTATATGGAAAGTTTATTTATGCACTCTTACGTGTTAAATAAATGTACAATGTTCCACTATCGGTACGATACATAATTTTGTTTAAGATTGCCTTCGTCTGCGGCATTGAAAGTACAAATCAAGCAACAAATGGATTAAATTAATGACAGAAATCAATGAAATTGGTGTTCATAGCTATCGCTTTATTCAATACCACCACTAGCAACTTAAGCGTTAGTTGACACACGTTTAAACAAAAATAAACTGAAGAGCAGTTCATTCATGCACGCAAATGTCCATTAAAAGAACGAACGTTCCAAAATTGATGTTAGAAAATTGAAAGAAACTCTGATTGCAAATAGAATCCTATTCAAATTTTACAATCTATCAAAACGTGAATTGTTTTATATCGAAACTCCTCAAGTGGTCGTTAGTTTCGCTGTGGTGTTTCATTTTGCCACTCCGGCTGTAAAATAAAAATAATGAAAACGCTTCTGTGGTGATCTAGGCAGAGTAGTTAAGAATGCGTGGGCGTGGTGCGACTGCGTGATCCATTAAAAAAAATGTGCATAGGACACAAGCCCGGTTGCGATGACAGGCTAGGGAAGAAGATTGCAAGAGGACGAGGCTAAGAAGAGTCTGTGGCTCATGAAGGGGGACCGTTATAGGAGCATTTCCGGCATGTTGACACTGCAGCCGGTTGACCCGGTTGGTTCAAAGAGAAGCAAGTAGCCCTGATCGGCGGATCTGATAGTGGCAATAGAGTCTAGATTACCTCAGCGGTGCTCACGCCTATCCGTCATTGTCGGACGAGAAATATGTTCGTTTACGGTTGGGGACAAGTCACGGAAGCACCTCTGACCAAACGATTTCTACTGGCACTGGAATCGAGTGCATAATCTGAAATGCATGCATCTAGACAGGCTCAAAATGGCGATACAGCCCTCTTCGTTTCGTCCGCTCGACGCGAACGGCTGCTCTCGACCAGACGCACTTCATCAAATCGCTCGATAATCGACAACGTAGTCGCCGCATGTCCACCAATTAACCATCCAGTGCTTATTTATGCTCTCGTCGAACTGTCCTGTGAAATTTTTCTATCGCCCGCAGCTAATTGTTTCGGGGAAAAATTCAATTTCAGAAAGTCCATATTTATTTAAGCATTTTCATGTGAAATAACAAGTTTAGACTCGTATATGTGCACTTCCATTAATGTGCTAAATACTGTTTTATTACTACAGTATAGCCGCAAACATAATAATTTAGTGTTAAAAATAACGCATAGGATTTAATCGAATAGAGGGGTCAAAATTGATCCCAAGTCTATTTTAATATCGAACTTTGTCCCATTCGATAGCCTATCAAGAAAGCCATCAAGAAAGAGTACTTTCTGTCAAATTTCAACCCTGCACCTCGTCTACAGGGTGTCTCATTTAAGTTGAGATTCTAAAAAATCTCGAAGTCATGTGATTTAAAACAAACAAACTGACAAATGTCCTTTAGTGTTTCGAGTGAGGAGTCAAATGGCACTACTAGTTTTCTAATGCTTGAGCGTTTTCAAGGTTATTTCAAGGTCATTTTGTCTTTTTTTATCATCAACCCATATTTTTTATTTCGGAATCATATTCTCCGTAAAAAAATGCACAACTTTTGTTTCAAACATCTTTTTGTAAGTTCAATATTTCTTAAGATATTTAACTGATTTTTCATGTTTATGTAAAAGATAATTTTGTTTTTCTATTAAAATGAGGAGGTTACATTCTTTTGGAAGATTTTTTATTTCATTTAAGAACATCATAATAAATGCTCGAATCTTTTACCCTCAGCTTCTAGACACTTAGTAATTCGTTTAATAAAAGACTTATGAACACATAATAAAGTTCTTACAAACTTACAAAAAGATGTTTCAAACAAAAGTTGTGCATTTTTTTTACGTAGAATATGATTCCGAAATAAAAAATATGGGTTTATGATAAAAAAGACAAAATTACCTTGAAATAACCTTGAAAACGCATACGAATTAGAAAACTAGTAGTGCCATTTGACTCCCAACTCGAAACACTAAAGGACATGTGTCAGTTTATTTTTTTAAATCATATGTCTTCGAGATTATTTACAATCTCAACTTAAACGGGACACCCTGTATAAGCTGGAAATCAACGAAAAATAAGAGAACGGATTTGTTGCATATACTGCATACGAGGGAAAGTTTTAATGAACACAGTCCTTTATCGAACAACAAGAGGATTATATTGAGACCGTGACGACATTTATGGTTAATTAACTGTATTCTATTGAATAAATATGCATTAACGATGACAGAATTAATGAAATGTCGCTCTTCATATAAAATGGAATATATTCAAATATAATATCCACGTATATAATATAATTTCCTGTACTATTAAAGTTTAATAAATGCATTAAATAACAAATATTTTCGAGACACTTTCATTTCAATGATTCCTCTCTAATATTGGCAACGAAAAAGAATTGGATGATCGAGTAAAAGTTTAGAGAAAACCATTTGTTTGCAAAGAAAGAAAATCGTTTTATACCTTCCTGCTGTGCAAATATGCGCCATCGAGGTTTTCTCAGCAGTATAATCCATTTATTTCAGCAAACACGGTGGCCTGTATATAACAAGCAGACGATGACAACGGCGGAAGTATTTCAACTATGTAACCGAGCTTAGTTAGTCACTGCATTTCTTGAAAGACGAGCACTCCTTGTAGTCTAACTCACTGTACCGATTAATAGAAGCCTGATTGCTTCCAAAACTAGTTAGCACAATCTGATTCAAACCGGTTGCTTCTAAACTGACTGTAGAGTATCTACTGGCTGCAAATTTCATAGCTCTTGAGCGTTCGAGGCCTAAATGCTTCTACAATTATTGTAAATTAATATGATCCGAGTTGGGGCTCGTATATTTCTGAGCTGCTGGCTTCACAATTGAATTCTGCCTGCCACAAACAACACAAATATTCTCTCTTCCATTCTATAACAATAATTATATACTATCTCTTGAATTATGTGCAAAAATATGTTCACATTTATATTAGATTAGCCGAGAATTCATTCATATCGCTGAAAACCTTTTCCAGGGATTTGTGTTGGAAAGACATTCACTTTCACTTTTTGTGTTTCATAATTACAAAAATCACGATTTTTTAGTAGACGTTTTTTCTCACAGTTAAATGAAACTGGTTCAATTTGAATGTCGATTACCCGTTTTAATAATTTTAATAGCATTACATTTAATACACTTATGAGATAATCTGCAGATCCCGCAAACTGTAATAGTAATAATTACGTTATGCTTTTATCGCAGATCTTAGCAAATTCTTTTACGATTGAATTCAGTTATTATATTAAATGTTAACACTAAACCTACCAGAGCTGGTCAAAATTACCGTTTCCAGACATTTTATTTTACAATTATTGAAATTATAAAGATGCTTCCACTGGAAATGATTATGTAAACTTTTTTATTCAACTACATAATCTAAATAAATTCAATCGTGCCGCTTTTATAAGGGTGCACATACTAGTCACATTTAATGGTCGCTTGGTTTAGTGTTAATATTATTCAATTCTGTATAATGATTTAAAGGGTTTTAACAAAATCGCGAAACGAGAAATATTCATAGATTTTTGTTATGTTTAGACTGCGGGTCTTTATGCAAAATAAAAATTATGTGCATCAATTGCAACACACAGAAGACAAAATAAAATTTCTTTTTTTCTTTAATGACCCTAATAAACAGATAATAATATATCGACCTTCTTAAATTCTTTAAATTTATCTACTATTTGGAATTGCACCAATTCATTTTTGTCATAAATGCATAATATCTACTTATGTCACATATTGATGTAATTTCTGTCCGTACATTCTATACTATTCTTTCTCTTAATTCGATGTGTTTCGAAACTAACCCCATCGCAGAAAATAAAATTAAACTGAACAGTCCAATAGCAAGGGCTCTATGGTCGAATTCCCAAAAGAACAGGAAAAGAATATACGAATTGATTCCATCCCGAGCCAACTGGCATAAATCGTCGCTCGATCTCGAAACTTCGTGTTATGAGGCACTACCAAAAAGATGATATATCGCGCTGCCACGTGGGTGTGGCTCTGTCTGATAAAAATACACTTAATTGGTACCCTCGAGTGCGAAACGTTCCTCAAATACAGGAGGCCATCGATCATTTCGTGCAAACGTATACGACCTTCCCCCGTTTAATCATATCCACCATAATACGTCCTGGATGCGTGCCTTCCTTAATTGAAAAATTTACCCAACATTTTCCTCCTAATGTCTTTCTTTCTTCTTCTTCCGACTGAAATAAGCCTGCAATCTGGAGCACAAAAATCTTCTACTTTCAGTTTTAATCCATTCTCTTTTGACAGAACAGCTTTATCTCTTGGTAGCAATTTTTAAATTATATAATATTGTATTAACCCCTTGTCGTACCCGCTAACTCCCGATTGCTCGGGCCATAATAAATAAGAATGTCGGTTATGCGTCGAGCCATTTAGCTGTTTAGCCATGTGCTCGAACTTGCGCAAAATGTATGCGTCTTATGACATGTATATTTCGGCGCAACGAAAGGAATTGTGAAATAATAAACACGTTTGGGCACAACTAATACTTTTAAGATGTCTTGGAAGTATTAGTTCGTTCCATAAGTTCGTGCCGTTTACTGTTTTACTATTTAAATTAATATTTGAAACATACTTCCAAAGTCAACGAAAAAATATAACCACCTTCTCTACAACCACTTCCTACTTTTTTGGTAAAGATATTATACCGTCACTAAAAAATTTCTGTGGTTTTTCATTAAAATACTTTTCAATCCGCGGAACGAACTTATAGGACAACCTAATAATTATGATCAATTCATTGGTGAACAAAAATGATTTATAATTTGAAAGTGGATAATGTATCAGTAACAGTTTGTAAATTAATACTTTGTGGCGGCTACTTCCTATGCTCGTCAACAGAGGGACACTACGACAACACCTTTCCCGCTATTACCTGAATCTTCCTCTGTTTGTATATATACCGTTCTAAACTGTCCTTACGACAACCCGCGTCTAAGGCACGGGTCCGCTAAATAGCCTTACTGACGAGTCCTTAGCGGGCCTAGGCCGAAACGCTTCCTTCTCCTTTTTTCTCCTCTCACACACTTTTCAGCCGCCATAATCGGTGGCCTCGACAAATGAACAACAACGCTACCTTCTGAGCAGAGGAGACGACGACATCAACAAACCACGGACAACGTCGGGAGGACTGGAAGGTGACTTCTCCGTCACTGCCTTGCCTGAACTACTGCCCGACCAACAGCAAGGACTTCTCCCTACTATGCGCTTCTGACGTCATCTTTGCAGCATTATATGGTTTAACGTTTTCGCATCTAAAAATTTGTGCGATGTTTTCGTATCTACATTTGTGCGACTATATGAGTCCTACAAGCGGCTTAGGCAGCTACTCAACTTCATCGATTCGGCAGCATCACTGGCGAGCACACTGACAGCACACATTCCAGCGACCTCCTTGGATTCCGGCGGAGATCAGCGTAATTAGAGGGAAATTTGTCCAGATATCGTTGACCACTGGCAAGGGGGTAATTTGGCGGCTACTTTCTATGCTCGTCAACAGAGGGACATTACGGCAACACCTTTCCCGCTACTACCTGAATCTTCCTCTGCTTGTATATATACCGTCCTAAACTGTCCTTACGACATCCCGCGTCTAAGGTACGGGTCCGCTAGATAGCCTTACTGACGAGTCCTCTAGCGGGCCTAGAACGAAACGCTCCCTTCTCCTTTTTCCTCCTCTCGCACACTTTTCAGCCGCCATAATTTAATTTAAATTAATAATGTTTTGAGAAAACTCGTAGAAAAGTAGTAATCTTCATGTTAGTGTTATTTACGTTTGTCACGAATGAAGTACCACGAGCCAGGCTCATGTTGTTTACGTTTGGTCCGAACGAAGTACAACGAGTCAGGCTCGTACTTATTGTTTTTGGCCCAAATTTCTTAACACGGGTCTCATTCGTTGTTGGAGGCCAAGGGGTTAACACTAAAACTACTGATCAAGTCAAAATTGTTCTGGATCTTTTCTTTTACAATCATAGATATTATGAAAACCTTTTCATAAGAAATAAATGAAACTACTTCATAAAACTACTGCACCAGTCAAAATTGTTCTGGATTTCCTTTTAGAATCATAGATATTATGAAAACCTTTTCATAAGAAATGTTTAAATAAATCTATTTATTCAAGTAAGAATTATAATGAAAACCGCACAAAATCTGAATAAATCCAATCTTGTCATTTTTATGAAACAATGAACATCAATCGCGGTTAGTGTTCGGTAATTCTAGAATTATTATAATAAATTTATATACGAAAGCTCACATCTTACAAATTCGATAAATGCATAGAAAATATGTAAAGAAATTCTGTTTTCCATTAAGAGTATAAATAACAAGGTAGTGAACATTTTTATGAATTTTCTAATCGGAGTATTTTATCTTTAGAATATCGAATGTATAAAATTGAACTTAAAAATTTGTTGTATGGATATGAGTCACTGCCAGCTATTCTCGCATTTATAGCGATTTTTCCAAAGATTGTCTACACATCAGGGTGGTCCACGTAAATGTAGCCATATAAATATCTCCTTCAATTGCGTTGATATAAAAAATAGTCTATTGTATGTAATTTATTAGAAATGAATTTCATATTTAATTCTAGTTTTAGAAGTCAAAGAAAATATACGTTCTCAGTTGATAAATAAATCATTAGAGTCACTGCACGAATAATATATTTATTGTCTATGTGACGGATAATGTTGCCAATAGTATTGTTAAACAAACATTTGCAATTTGCTAACAACAATACTTCCTAAAGATAATAAGAATTCGGTGTTACTAAATTTTCGTTTAGAAATTAATTGTTTCAATGCAAATTTATCAATTTATGCAGGTGACTCTAATAGTTTGTTCCGTCAGTGTACACTAAAGAAGATATTTGTGAGTGAAAAAATTCGGAAAATCAACTTGGCATAACAATATTCTCTACGACGTATTCGTCCATCGATATCAGTCAAACTGCATACAAAATGTTTTTTGTACCATCACAATTGAAGGGCATATTTACGTCCCTACCTTCAAGTGGACCACTCAGTATATTAAAACTTAAGCAGTGCAATAAAACCCGAAATGTGTTAACGAATTAATTGGGAACGGGACTCTTTTATCGGCCGCACAGAGTAAAGTAGACAGACTTGACGCAACTCCCAAATGTCTCGACGTTCGAGTAATGAGCAGCCGAAGTTTCCTAATAGGCTAATGAGAAACGTTAAGTAAACGAGGGCTCTGCCGACTACGCACTTACTCACGCTCTTAGCATTAACGAATCGAACAAGCAAAGTTTTGTTGACGTTAATAAACGTTTCACAGCCTATTTAAACGGTGTCTACGCAGCCCATCTCTACCGTATTGCTCGTATGCACGAAACCAGCAAGGAAAATACAGGGTTTCAGGACTAACAAACTTCTTCGTTGATCGATTGCATCGTCTTCATCCTAGCTACTTGGTCGTTATTTATTATTAGTAGACTGCGGATTATATGCATTTATGACAAAAATTGGTAGGTGTAATTTAAAACAGTAAAATAATTAAAAGAATATAAACACACTTTTACATTATTTTCAACCCATTAAACATAATAACAAAGAAATTAAATTTTTATTTCACCCCAGTTTATAGCTATTCAGGTAGAAAGTTTTTATTTTGCATAAAGTTCGGCAGTCTAATTATTAAACTGCGGATCGTTATGCAAAATAAAATTTTTTTTCGTTAATTGTTAGAAACAGATGGTGCATAAGAATTTCTTTCCTGCTTTAATCATCTCAATATTCTTACATCTTTTAATCTTTTTTCTATTTTAAACTATATCTACTCCTTGTTTATGTGAATGGATAAAGTCTGCAGTCTATGCGTGAGATATTTATAATAATATTCGTGGCGACCAGATGGGAAATCTTTTTACAAATTTGCATTTTTTTTAATCATATTCAAAGAACAGAATTTCAACAAAAACGTATATAGATTAGGTAAATTGTTAATCTAATGAATTTGTAACTAGACAGCGGATCATTTTGCAAAATAAAAAGCAATTCGAAGCCAATTGTTAGATTCTTCCAATGCCTTTGCTTGATAATCAATATTATGCATTCTGATCGAACAATTTCAAAATTGTATAACTTAATAATTCTACACTTTGACATAGCACAGATCCACCATTCTGCTAAATCAGTGACCATTTTCTTACCCATGCGATTAGGTTCTCTATGGAGTTTGAATCAACAGAACCGAGCAGTTATGTTAGAACAAATATTTGCTCTCTTGAAAATTTCCCTCGACGATCCATTTTGATTGAATAATTTCGAAATTGATTGACTTAATAATTATAAACTTTGTCATGGGACAGTTTCACCATTCTGCTAAATCGGTGACCATTTATGGTACTCACGCGATTAGGTTCTCTATGAAGTTTGAATCAACAAAACCGAGCAGTTATGTTAAAAAAGATATTTGCTCTCTTCAAAATTTCCCTCGACAATCCATTTTGATCGAATAATTTCAAAATTGATTGATTTAATAATTATAAACTTTGTCATGGGACAGTTTCACCATTCTGCTAAATCGGTGACCATTTATGGTACTCACGCGATTAGGTTCTCTATGGAGTTTGAATCAACAAAACCAAGCAGTTATGTTAAAACAAATATTTGGTCTCTTGAAAATTTACCTCGACGATCCATTTTGATCGAATAATTACAAAATTGATTGACTTAATAATTATAAACTTTGTCATGGGACAGTTTCACCATTCTGCTAAATCGGTGAACATTTTGGTACCCATGGGATTAGATCCTCTATTGAGTTTAGATCAACAGAACACAACAGCCAGGTTACAATAGACATTTTCTTCGTTGCAAGTTTCTCTCGACGACCAATTCTGATCAAATAATTTCAGACCAGCCCAGAAAAATAATTCGAAACTATCATGCTCTCAGCAGTGAAACTTTCCAACCTGTTTCCACCATTCAGCGACACCGTTTTCTTCCTCCATTTCGATCACTGCCATTCCACGGGAAAAGCAAGGACTCCGCAACGTTAAGATCCTCGAACGAGCGTAAGCAGCTTGCTAGTGAAATTCCATTGTACACATGCTTACCTTGTCCGCCGTTCCGCGATATTGACGTGTCCCCGAAACGGCAATTCTGCCACTTAACATCGTAAACGGTGTCTCCAGGTATCATACGTCAGCCGGTCGGCAAGATGAATAGCGCGGCATTTCGGGAGGTTTACTCGAAGAATACTTCCCGTGTATCCGGGAAGACAATGCAAGGATTAGGAGCGTCATTAGGCAACGAAGAGGACATTATTCAGCACTGGCCTCGAAACAAGAACAGGTCACCGCAGTCGTGGTCTTTAGTCCTGTTTGTAGCGGTCGTGTCGAGGCGGATTGAAATGGCCTCGTCGGCCCTATATCCTGGTATATTGGTACTGTCACTCGGAAAATACAGCACAATGACCTAGGTGAATCTAGTTGAAAGAGCAGGATGGAAGGTGGATGTCTCGAAACAGCAGGGAGGATCCACGCAGGGCCGCGGAGTTCCCGAGCTTCTGGAACAATAGCAACTTGTCCGGCTCTCCTCGCCGTGTTGCCTCGCGGATTAGGCGGAGAATGTCTGCACCACCCCCATACTGGTCTCCATGCGCCTAATAAATAGTTCCTTCTTCGTATAATACCCGGAGATCCACCAGGGTTATTGGCCCACACTCAAATTCCCCGGGTGAGTCCGATGAAAGAACCGCGTGCCGTACCCTAGGCCGTCTAAACCGGCTGCAAAGCCAAACCCAGGCAGTTTCTCTGCGAAAAAAGATACTTCAAGTCTATGGATAAGTGCAGTAGAGGGATAGCAGTGCGCTGAGAGTAACAAATTGCCGACCCGTACTCGCTAGATGAATAAAACCGCAGACAACTGCGTCCGCTGGAAATACTGTTCAAAAAGCTTGGGGACATCGTGGGTGAAACGCAAGAGGCGGTACTTCAGAATCTATGATTTGGAGAGGAAATTGTCTAATCTATTGGCAATGGACCCGTCAGCTATGGTCACTGTATAGTCGAGTTATCGCGTTTATACTGTACGGCAGGCATGGGCACGGGTGAAGCGCCTCAATCGCCTGCTTCTCCCACCAACCTCTCTTTCATGCGCGAGGCCTGCGCACTGTTCGCGGCCTGCTGGTGGGGGACAGTGAGCACTATGGTGGGGACGGTTTTGTCTCAATTGAAACAAAACTGCCCATCCCTGCTGTGCGGTGTCTTCGACGATTTTTATTCATGATGAATTTGAAGGAGCACAGTGTGTCGAATAAATTTTGTTGTAGACTTAAAAATAATTCAGAAAATCAAGATTACCTTCGATTCACACATTGGGCAATTTATTTCATATATGAAGATAACTTCTACAATTGGAAATTAGACGCGGAACAAGAACAGATGCAGATCTATTAGCGAGTGCACATCAACGGTCACAATGGGACTGTGTGTCTGTAACCATAATGTTTGTAAGACGTTGGAGTATTTTTATTTTTGCTATCATCGATCCCACGTATAGAGGGAACGTCTCGTAACATGACGACTTCAAACATCAAGTAAATTATTTGTTGTAAGAACAAATTTTTCAATTAAATGTTGCGTAGTTTCCGGTGCTGCAATTTGTTTTTTATTACATTTTTTACGTATTTGGATAAAACACTAAATTCCACGTAAAAACGTATTATACCAAGTAGGATTTAAAATTAATAACTATTGAGATATTCTCAAAGTTATTTCATTTTTTAAACATCAAACAGTTCACTGATAATCCGACTACGCAAATGCATTGATTGCAATGGACAACACTTTGAACACCGCTTGAAATAAAATTTGTTTTACAAATAACTTAGGAATTATTAATTTTAAGAAGCGTTTGGTATAATACCTGTTCACGCAAAATTTGGTGCTTTATCCGACTTTGTGAAAAAATATTGGGCATTCCATTTAAAAAACTGAACGTGACCCTGATATCTCGATAAAAGAGGAAAGTAACAGAAAACAGATTACAACACTGCATGTCCCCCTGGAGTCCATACGACATTTGTTTAAACAATTGTTTCGTGCAACAAATAACTTACGAGTTCAAATAACTCGTCATGTGACGAGACTCACCTTGTGTATACACGTGCAAAAAAATGTTGCTCGAATTAGTAGTAAGTTGTAAAAAGGAAATATAATATTAGAAGAGGATGTTCTAATTAGTCTTTAATTTATAGGTCAGTAAAATAAATTGTTTGGCTCCTTCATTCAAAATTAAATCTTGAAACTCATACTTTCCGAAGCAACTGTATTCTTTAAAACCTTGTAACTATTGTTATACATTCGTTTAAAGGAAAATGAATCTAAAATTATTTGAAATGAAAAAGAAATGATCTCTCGAGCAACGAATGCGACTTTGTGCTGCAAGAAATAGCAAAGTTCGCAATTCACAGTGTCCAAGCGTGTATCCACAAATTTATTTGGTCCCCAGTTTCGCAAACAGTTCAATGTACCGACAAACGAAGGGATAACGGAGAACGAATGGGCAAGAAGAGAAAACCGGCGAGATATTTGTTGAATATCGATAACAATGAGCCGGTAGAAAAATTACAACATTCCCTGGACCCGCTATCGTATCGTAAGAAGATCAACCTACGTCAGGCCTTCATAAATTGTAAAAACGATAGACTAACCGATACCGTTGGTTCGAATCACAAGCCCCGTACCTTGCGAAATGCCGTTTGCGAACTGATTAATGGACCAGACTTATGTACCGCAGGCCTTCATCCACTTCAACATCGAGAGCCATCGACTCGAACATCCATCCTCTCGAGTATCTTCGCAATGCGCGTTGGTGGAAGACGATGAAGCTAAAAAGAACGGAAAAATACCGATAACGATGCTGCAACTGGTCTTCCGGTGTATTAAAAGTAAAGGGAAGTGGCTGGTTACGTACGCTCAGCTTTTCCCCCAGAATAAAATTAAGACGATGTCATATAGTGCGGGGAAAATCTCATGCATGGTGCACCGACCACGCGAACCTCGAATTTTAAATGCCCCCGTTTCCAAGTATCAATCGATCGACAATCCGCAAAGCACACAGCTTTCGAAGCGGTCAGGCTTTGCTCTGGAAACTCTGATCTGGATTATTCATTTTCGGAGCAAGCACTGAAAAATTAACCTTTTCGGGGACGAATTTTTTCAAAACAAATCGGGCGACTTTTATCTGTCTATGCTACTCGAGCGCGAGTCTTTAGGAATTTTTTTCAAAAAAACTATCGAATCTTTTGCATTCGGATTTTGTGCACATGCTTACTGACATTTGTGGTATACGTGTGATTTTTTTCAAGTAAAAACAATCGAAATTACGCAAGTTATATATTTTTTTACTGAGTATGTTCTAGAAAACGTGGGTCGTCGGTCGCCATGATCACAATTTTTCTACCGATTGAAAACCAACAAATGGAATTGTTTTTTAATATAGATATGGCTTAAAATAAATTAAAAGTCTTCATTATTTACAAAATGGCGGCACTTTGAAGTCGAATTATCGAATGTTTCTGTATTGTCTGACCTTTAACTCGATAAAAAATAAGAAACAATTGAAAGATTTAAAAAATATTAGTTCGTTCGATAGCAGAGATCCTACTGTATGTTCATAAATAAACTGCGGATTTAATACATTTATATCTTGCATTTGATGTAGGAAGATATTATTTTTCCCAAAGATCCGCACTCTATTAACAAATGAATGAACGAATAAATATGTTTGTAAGTTAGTTGCGAACAGTAAACTACAACAATATTTTTATTATGTTGCTACGACTTACATTGAATATAAAAAAAGACATCCCAACTGTGAATTATCAAAAATTATAGCACGCTACGGTCATAATATTTTCGTTTATACTTTTTAAGCGAAAAATCCGTGTATATCGTGCGGAGCTTTTATAATTTGGAAAATATTAGCGCGCCAGAAACGAAGGCAGGCTAAAACATCGTTTCTTCCTCGGCCGGGTATAATCCAAGACGAGAACGGAACGATCGAGGGAGAAACAGCAAAAAATAGAATTTTGGATTATCGTCTGTTCTTGGATGTACTTGGGAGTACCCGTGAGCGAAACAATTTCCTCACTCGCGACCAGCAAAAAGAGACGATAGCCCGAGCTCAACGTCGGCAGGATATCCGGACATAACTCGAGCGTAATCGTACCCTGGATAACTGGCTATCCGCTAGAAAGCGGATAATTCCACGCTCTTCCTGCATTTCGTCCCCAGAACACTTTCTCGTTCGAGAGGCGAATTGGCTGGTTTAAAAGGAGCGTAAGGGACAGGAACGGAATGGAAGATAAAAACTACGCGAGAATGATCCTCTTACAGGAGGATAGTGACGGCGCGGCGTCGGGACTTGAACGAAAAGTAAAGGGCAAAAGAAAAGGGAAATAGGAAAATGTGAAAGGGAGAGAACGAGCGGCTTTCTTGCGATAACACAGATTTAACGTTGCGCGCCCGTGGATGATCGAGTCGAGAGGCGAACAAGATGTTGCATCACCTGCGTTCTCTTCAGTAGACAAATAGATGCGAATTGTAAAAACCGAAATTATCGAGCAACGTTTTGCTCGTTAATTCGTTGAGTGGAAATAACGTTCTTTACCACGCATGGATTAAAAAGAATCTAAACAATGTATGAAGTTTTATTATAACATGTAATTACTAGACTGCAGATTTTATATAATTACAACGCACACAGAGCTTAGTATTCTTTAATGGCAGTTTTATTTTGTTTGGGTTTTGTAGGAATCCCCAGTCAGAAATTTCAATTACTCCGAATTAGGAGTTTAAATTTGCAGTTCAATGATTAATGTCACAAACGAGATATTTTGTCATTGATTGAATTATCAGCATATAAAATTAGACACGCAAAACTGAACCACAATTACAAAATGGGCCTTTGTGTCTTTTAAAGTATCAACCTAGCCGAAAGTGGAATTCTTGGTTCTATTACTTGAAAATTGGGAGCCTGTCACAGCATCCTCGTCCACTGAACCACGCCTGAGTTTCAAATAATGTGTAAAATTGAAATCATCCTTCTCAATTGAAGTCAATCAAATTGCAAGAATTTCTTTAAACCAATTTGACAATGTAATACCTTAAAAATTTTCGAGCGTTTGAGGGCCTAAATTACGATGCAAAATGTAAACTATATTTTTCCACACTGCAGAAGAATATTTCTACTAATAATGATTATTTCTTTGAGCATTAATACAGTGTAATTACAAGAACCGAGAACAATGAGCACGAAAGAAGATATGTAACTTTTTCAGAAATCGGATTTAGAGAATTACACGAGAAGAGAAAAAGCGTAATACATTTGACTTACCGTTAAAATTAAATTGTACTTCATATTTCATTCTCAAGGCGATTACATCAAGAGCACGAAGATAAAACGGATGTAAAAATCCTGAATAGGATTCCTAAATCCAAATCTTTTTACAATCCATTCTCTTGTGAAAGCCTGGAATATTTATTCATAACTTGTTAATGAATGCAGCCGTTGTAAAGAACGTATTTACTTTCTGTCTCATTTGTAAAAAGTTCTTGCAGTGATTTACACACAGCAATTTATGCACTTATGATAATTAAACTCCGCGTTTCAGGAAAAATACTCTTCCCATATTTCTTTCGTGAGGTAACTACTTTATACATTCTTTCATATGTCCCATACAAAATTTTACTACACTTATTATACGCGTAACTAAATATATAAAAAAATACCACTTCATGCTATTCATTTTACTTATGCAACTGCATTTTATATGTGCATAAACAAATTAATACTAATTTTTAATCCTGCATATTTTAGAGCTATTCATTTTATTTAAATGTTACCAGTGGCCCCATTAAATGATTTGGTCGTATTATGTACACCATCTTTACGCTTTTAGGTGTAAACAAATAATTGTGATTTTGAAATTTCTGTATAGCGGGTATTTTACCTAACTTGACCACTTTAAATATATCGCTTATTTTGTACGATGGAAAAAATGTCACGGGGAAAAAATATTCTGTTCGAAGGAGCCAATGCGGTCATGGGCCGATTTTTTTTCTCAAGGTCATCGTATTCTTTTTAAATGGGACTGCATATTTTCACTACAACAGTCTTATAGCTTATAAAAAAACGAATCCAACGAGGTGCAATATGTTGACCTTCACGTGATTCTTTAGTTTAGGCTGTTTATACAATGTAATGTCGTGCGCGCTGCACGAGCCTCCACAATTTCAACAATTTTTATTTTGCATAAAGTTCCGCAGTTTAGTCGTAAAATAAGAGTCGGCTGGCACAGCGGGAGGACAATTGGCGCATGTAAAACCATTTTCTGCGGAAGTGCGTAAAGGATCGGCGAGCAACAGGCGTCAAGCATCACGCGATATAACCTGACAAGGAATCAGCGCAGAATCGTGTAGGAACTTTGATCGTCGACGCGATCGACGAGCCCGGTGCAAGAGCGGGAGGTCAGTAATTGGCTGTTACATTTTAAACAACCGGCCACGTGCGCTTTAATTTACTTTTATTTCCGCCCGGGGAATTTTCGTTCCCGTTCTCACAGTAGTTTATAACTGGACCCAGTTCTCCCCAACCAGCATTGACCGCATCCCCCGGAAAAAAGAGGTCTTTCGCGGATCTGCCGCCCTCTATCCGTAGTTTATTCTCAATTTCGCAGCAGCCGCGCGACGCAATTCCTACTAGAATTACAGAACACTAACTGCACGGTTTAATAAATATGAAAGACACACACACACACACACACACACACACAGAGAGAGAGAGAGAGAGAGAGAGAGAGAGAGAGAGGAGAAAACTGGGAACACACCGGATGCGGGGGAGAAAACCTTAAAGTTCGTCGCAAATGCATTTCCGAAGGGATTAAGGGGGAAATTGTAAAAGAAACACGGTCACGTCGTTCCAGAGCGACGACACGACAGGAAACGGTAACCGGAAGTTGGTTTTATTCCCGCGGTTGAATAACACTTCCCAGAAGGATATTTAAAGCGGGTCGTAATTTCGCAACTGCAAAGAAAAACGTGAGAATAATCAAGCGAAACGAATTAAAAGTTCGTCAGGGACGTATTAAATTATTTAAATTCAGCGGCCTCCTGCTCGTTTGCGCTCCGGAAAAGAAAAGGGTGGAAATCTTATTACGCGAGTTGCACCGCGCCGGAATCAGAAATTCGTTTCAAGTATTCGTTAAAGTTTTAATCCCGTATTCATCAAAAAGTTCGCGGGAATGATATTTTCCTGTTCGGTCGGGGGCCCTTGAAACTATCCCGAATATTTATCCGGGACCGGCTGCTCGCGCCCCGACTATCCCCCTCGTGATACATTTCCACGGGAACCGGTAATTAGATGTGGAACCCGTTATTGGACAGGTTCGTTCTGGACATAGTGACTGTTGTGTCGTGTCAGTGCTCAAATAGTAATTTCTGAGCCGCTGAGATACACACCTCAAAGAGAGGTAAATTAAATAAAGAGATAATCGGGTTTCAGATAACTAAGTAACTTTAATAACACTGAATGTGGAAGACGGTATAATCTAGATGTTGTATCTTAAGATTCTAGTCCGCAACTCTTACTCTACGGCTCTTATTCTCCGACTCTTAGTTTTTGACTCTTAAACTGCGACTGACCTTACAACTGACGCGTAAGAAACAAGTAACCTCGTGGGGTTGAAAAATCCCTCCACAAAGTACACAATAGTGGGGGCCCCAGCCAATGGTATAATATTTGAGAGGCTACAAATGACCTCCCAAACAGGCGACACTCAGTTTCCTGCAATTTCGCCGGAAACCATAATTTGGGCTTAGGGCCATAGGCCCCCCTGGCGCTAGGAGTGGGCCTACACTACGCCAAGTGCAATTGAAAGCTGCACGGCTAGGCCGACTTTCCCATAGTCAGCTGATACTTTCCAGCCGCACCAGAGTCATAAAACAATAAATTCGTCAGAAGACGCTAGAGGACACCTTCGACAATGGCACTGTTCAAAATCGACCGTAGCCTGGACCCAAACCGAACTTCGAGCCGGCCATACCATAATCACGTCTCAACAGTGAGATAAACAGAATAGCGCAGCAACCCCCGTGGTCGACATTAAAGATTACCGAAACGGAATGAGGAACGCGGTGCTAATTAAGTTACAGCCACACAACAAAGTTCCCGACCATAATTATCCGTTACGAACCGAATGTTTTCTCAATGTCGCTAACTACCGGTCGTAAACTTCGAAAACTATCGCTGCGTTCCAGCTGTTTACTTTAACCGAAAGTAAATGTAGTAAATCGTTGTCTAAGAAATTGGCAACAGTATCCGAACCATGGACAATTTCGATTCTCAGTTTTAATACTCAATAACTGTCGAATAAATATTCCATACGCGATAAAAATAAACTATAATTTTACCCCGAACATTAATGTTGTTTTTATGTCATTTTTTTAGACATGTCAAGGTCACCTTGACTTTTTTAAATGGAACCACCCTTTTTTAAACACGTACAATGATAGTCCCTTTCATTACGAATTCAGTGACTATAATTACTCAAGGTCATTCACGGTCACGGACAGAGTTCAACATTCCTTCCAAGCCCGTTTACAGGCATGTATCGACGTTAAATCTTGTACGTTATCTCTGTCCGCTACCTTGAATGACCTTGAGTAATTGTAGTCACTGAATTCGTAATGAAAGGGACTATCATTGTAAGTGTTTAAAAAAGGGTGGTTCCATTTAAAAAAGTCAAGGTTACCTTGACATCTCTAAAAAAATTATATTAAAAGAAATTTTAAAAAATAACATTTTTTTGGCATCGTATCAGCCCCATTGTACCATTCAACTTTGTCCTTATCACATTTTACATTAGAAACAAGAAAGATATTTGAGGTGCAAATGTTAGGTGACTCACCCTGTATAACAGGAAATTAAAGAAACTGTCGGTCGGACCTCGATGACCTTAAAAGTATATAAGATATTACAGAAACGGGTGAAAACGGGGATTTCGTGTATTTTCGCTTACGAAAATCCATGATCAACCGATTCTACATCCTGCGTTACTAAAGTACGCGAACCCGACATATTTTTAACTCGATTTTGTCGAAAACGAGGCGTCAAACGAAATAATGTTATTCCCTTATTTTGATTTATTTTTATGTATAGAGTCATCCTCTACCCGCTTGTGCATGTTATTCGGTCGTTGTATTCCATAAGGATATGGCGTTTTCACTCGTTTCATCGAGGTCCGACCGATACTTTTTTTAATTTTTCCTGTCACTCGTAGATTAAAACAATGTGATTAAACAAAGTGCCGTTAAAATCTGAAGCGAAGACCGTAATCGACAAGCTCATCAAACTTTTTTATAAATTCCCACCGATCCAGAGATACAGAATTAGGTTATGCTGGTCACGACACTTATTTTTTATAGACCCTGTACACGATACGAGCGAAGTTTCAGACCCGAGGTCTTCGCTTCTATCGCGACACTAGTGTACTTCCAGAACGTGTTGTATGCGTTGTGTATTGCTTCGCGAACGTGGCGCAGGAATTGTGTGGCAGACAGTAGAAGGTACCGGTGAATCGAGGGGCACCGGCGTCGTACTCGTTTTAAACTAGCAGCGAACTAAGAGGAATGACAGGGTCCTTGCGGTTGCGAAGCAGTCCGCCTCGGACGATTCAGCATGCCGCACGTACGTAACATAATAGAAAACGGAAGGAAGGTGCGACGAGCCAGAGTAACTGAAGCGAAGGGGCGGAAAGGTAGAGGGAGGCCGCCCATCCTCTCCGTCATTCCCTGGGTTGCCGGAGACAGCCGCAGAAACTTGGGAATTTATGGTTCTGCGGCCTGCGGATTTTCGTTTTCTACCGAACGACCAGTCGTTGGAAATTCTGCGCCCCCGTACGACGACGGCGATGGAGACTCAATTAATATTTATGGGGATAGCTCCATCTCGTTTTGCTGCCTCTCGCATCCCCTGCTCTCTCCCTTCTCTCTGCATTGCCAGCAGCAGCAGTCCACCCTCCCTCCCACGGCCCTCCTTCTCGTTACCGCTATGACCGCTGTGAATGTTGGAGCCACATTTAAACGAACCGCAGGATTAGTTTAGCTTTGTCGGGCAAAAAGGTACACCGGTTTACAATCCGATGTACGCTCCGCATCGATTTTAACTCGCCTCTTTTAACCCCTCGACGCTCGTGGCCTCTGTCTCACAGGGCCACGTGATATTGACAAAGAACGGATTTCAACATCGTCAAATTTTGTTTGATACCCTCCGCGGATCGTGCTCCGTTAAATTCACCTCGTGTGTTTTCATCTTCGCTATGTCAAAAGCTGACAAATTTTTATACCTGTACTTTTTTACAGTTTATCTTCAAACCTTAACACACTCAAGATTACCTACACTAAAGAGTTTTTAATGGATTATTCAACAACATTTCAATACAAACACTGTGGTCGTGAGTTCGAATCCCACCGCCGTCACCTCTGGAAATTCTTCTATGTGATATTATACTGCTTTGCCCAAGGTGGTTCGGAGCCCACCTTTATAAGCTGTAGGTCCACGTCGCTAATAACCTTAGCAGTTGATGCGACGTTAAAAACAAAAAAAAAACAACATTTCAATTGCGAAACAACAAGTCGCTCCCAATGTCTTTAATACTAGGTCTACGGAGCACTAAAAGTGACTATTTCATATTGATTTACAAAAATAACAAGAATGTGCCTATCCAAATTTTTAACCATTTCTTTAGAATATATACTCAAATAAATAAATTTGTTGAATAATTTCTCATGGATGGATCTTTACACTCTGAATAACCGTAAATTCAAAATGTTAGAACCCGTCATTTAGACGTGTTAAGTGCCTGCTACAGATTCGAACAATTTCTCCAGGAAAGAAAGCAAAACAATCTATAAAAGTTGCTATAGCGTCGCGAGACTAAGATCACGAGCTCAACGATCGTAGACGGCGTATTACTAATGAAAATGTGGATCGTAGGGGAAGATCGATGAAACCAAATTCTAAAACGTACGGGTCTCTCAATCGGACAGTGGTCCGCGATTTTTCTTCCGCCGGGTGACGGGGGAAGTTACTTTCCCACGGTCCTGGAAACGATTCTTCCCGGCACATGTGGATTCACGATCGTTTCCGACGGTCGGTGCATTTTCTGATTGCACATTTCTCGGAGTATGGGGAATCTTTCCGGAAGATTACCGACCAAACAAACGGCTGACGTATTTGACAGTAATGCACCACCTTCGTCGGACCTCTCACCCCTTTCAAAAGGGTTGAATTTAACTGCCAGCTACGGGGCTAACGTTCCGCGTATTGTACCTGCAGGATGCATACCGCGCGCACCGTTCAACAGGAAATAGACTCAGTCAATTTCCCACGTGCATTCCTTTGTGGCTAATGGTCAAACTGACTATAGTCTTCGGGCACAAACGAATAAAGCTTTACGGAAACACCTGTCGTCCAATTATGCAGAGACAATCGGACAACGAATGGTACTCATTTCCTCTTTACGCTTTGCAAAAGATTTGTCTCTCACAGCTACGTTTTAAATATTCGACTCAATTTTCTTGATGTTTCAGCGATAGCAAATAATTGTAACTATGATTGCATAGTTCTAAAATTATGTGATGTAATGCTTGTAATAGTTGAAAGTCTATTGGACTACATAGATTTGAAAACATACGGATTCATTCAGATAGAAGCAATAATTAGTAAACTGGGGATTTGATGCATTTATGGCAAGGTTCAGTAGATCAAATGAAAATCAGTAAAAACTTTTAAGGAATTTAAAAATACTGTTGTACTGCTTTCACTAAGAAAAGAAATAAACGTCCATGTAGCTCTTATGACTAGCAATTAGTGCAGACAATTTTTATTTTATATAAAAATCCGCAGTTTAATAATTAGTGTTTCAGAGTAGAACAAGTACTAGATGCAATTTAATATAAACCCTTGCCGAATGCAATGGCATTTTACATACCTCATCGTGCTATTAACAAAATCACTGTTTAGTGAAGTTACACATTTTATAGCGAATATCATATTCTTCATTCTTTACACGTATTAAAACCATTGAAAATAATACAATAAAAGTCTGCACAATCGTATTAGAGCACAGAGCATTAAAATGAAAATACATTTTATGAATTTTTATATAATCCGAGGAAAGCACTGAATGCAACGAAACTTTAAAACATGTAGAGGCTTTTCGAGAAAATGCAATATGTTTTATAAAACAAAAAAATATCAAAAAGCAACTGTATTTTCTAAATTCCTATAATTAAGTTAAAATCATGTTTCAACTTAATTTCATAGCTACAGAGCAGCTTATACGACTATTAAAATGCGGGTTTTTAATACATTTATAGTAAAAATATATAGGCGAAACATGAGGAAGTTAAAAGGAAATTAAGAGGAATTTATTAATAGGAGAAACAAATTTTTATTTAGAACCTTATAATTAATGCAGAGAATTTTTATTTTACATAAAGATACGCACTCTAGTCATTACTAATGTACAGAAAGCTAATCTGGATCTAAAATGATTAATTTAAGAAAGAAAGATTTATCTTATACGTCATGGCACTTTTATATTTAATTTTTGTGTTATAATCATTCGAACGGTACATTAAATTATTTTTTTAAATATTTTGAACCATATGGTCACGTATTACCTCAACGTATTACCTCAACAAATGTCAGCGCACAGGAGAATAAACCGACGTAAGTCAGACACGTATTCCCGTGTACACAGGAGAATAAACAGTCATATTGATTTTCACGTTAACGCGTGGTGACGTATTCGAGAAAATCTACACAGGCTCGGGTACCGTAAAACTTTTTTGAACCAAAAAACAAAATCTGTCACAACACAAAAGCTCCCCCGACCAATTGTTTTTCCTTCTCGGTAATTTACGGGCAAGGTTACACCCTTCGGAAATATTTCATCGCAAAACACAGAAACAAATCATCAAGTTAGAATGCAACGAGAGGACCCATTCTCAACAATGTTTTCATAGTCGCACATATACACGAGGCATGCATATTCATCTGAAGAATTTCCGTTGCCAGCGACCCCGAGCCATTCTTTCGCGCGCCGCTCATTGCCGGTATTATTATCCGTTTATATTAAACGAGCCGTGTCGTTTGAATAACAAATTATGAAACTATTATGACGTTTCTTTAATTCTGAACCGAAAATTCTCATTTGGGGAAATTGCGTGGTTGGTGACACTTTTTATTGCGTTCGTTACGGTACAATTAGTTCCAAATATACAGGGTGGAAATTATAAAGCGTTACAGACGAATATCTCCAAAAATTTTGATTATACGCAAAAATGTTTCAGATAAAACTTGGTCAGTACCGAGGGGGAGATCATGTGGAGGGACTTCTATTTTTCCCGGTGGACACTCCAAGATGAGGTGAAGGTCAATTTTCTTTTTTTAAATGGAATGATGTTTTTTATCCATCATCAAATAGGTCAAACTTGCAGGAAAATGCAGAAAAGGTATCATCGTTTTATTTGTACTTCAGTTTAGTATGTGTTCAAAATGATTACCTCTTACTGCAATACACTTAACAATTCTTTGTTTAAATGATTTAAATGATATTCTGACTTTCTCGTTTTTACGCGTTATAGGCTTAATAGACATTACGCAGTTTTTAAGCACAGAACCAGAACGGAGAAAACGCTGTTCTAGTCTTTTAAATGATTATGCGATTTTGATGTTCGATCTGAGTAGCGTTGTGCATACAAATTAGTAGCAATTCTGTAATTTTTCCTGCTTTTTCCTAGTACCATAAACATATCAAAACAATTTTAATAAATTTCCATTTTCACCACTTAATTAAGTACTATCGTTCAGCGAAGGATACCTTAGCACGAATAGCAATGAAAGTAAACTGACTATCTTGCAGAAGAGCACAGTAATACATAAATACGTTGCATTTCATTGATAATGACTTTGATGTTGTCCTGAGTAATGCTGATATTGAACACATGTTATTGTTTTGGTGTGAAAGTTCGAAGGCACGAACTAAAGTACAAATAAAATGATCACACCTTTTCTGCAGTTCCCTGCAAGTTTGACCTTGAATGATCTTGAGTCATAGATAATTGAACTCATCTTAAAACGCACTATTTTATGGCGGATAAAAAAAGATACCATTCCATTTAAGAAAAGAAATTTGACCTTCACCTCACCTTGGAGTGTTCACCGGGAAAAATAAAAGTCCCGCCACACGATGTCCCCCTCGGTGCTGAACAACTTTCATCTGATACATTTTTGCGTATAATCAATATCTTTGGAGATATACGTCTGTAACGCTTTATAATTTCCACCCTGTATATTCCAGCGACCGGGGGCGACGAATTATTGAATACTTTAAAATATGGTTTATTCTAACTATTTACGTACCTGTCACAATAAGATATTTATTTGGTTTTTCATTTGCTAGCAAAGAAAATGGTACGGAAACAATTAAAACGTCGAGATATGTGTTACACAATGATATGAGCATATACAAACTGCATACTACAATTTTAAATTGCATCAACTATAAACTTTATTTAAAATTTGTTTCTATTCAGACATTTTCAACGAAAGAATAGCCATTTTAAATGTATCGTCAACTACCTGAGCAATTTACCCTTTACAGTCGGCGCTATTTTAACTACAAAACCAAACATTCTTTCCGACTACAACGATTTTGCCTACATTTTTCATTTATAATATGTCTTCAATTTATATGAACCCGATCTTTCAATTGAAAAAAAGAAACAAATTTTTTTATTGAAATCATTTCAAATCCCATCACAAACTATAGAGGTAGTCTTATCCATGATATTAAATATTATGATAAAATGGTTTCAATTCTTCTGCATATGTTATATATAAAAGTACGATTTTTATCTCTACCTGAGTACTTTAACCGTCCGGCGGGCAGACGTAAAGTAATCGAAAGTTTTCATCTCTTCCACGATTTTTCTAATTTTATGTCTGATCCATCTTCATTGAAGCGACATCGGACATATTCTTCGGCAGAGTAGAAAGCTATTCGTTTTTCCGAGGTACCGGTAACAATATTACCTTATCAAAGTTTATCCAAAGCTCCAGTCAAGCCCGAAACTTTGAACTGGAAAAGGGAAGACCCTAACGAAGTCGCTCGTCCACTTCTTGCAGATTGAACTTTCTCGTCGTACTTTACTGATGAATATTCAGGGGTCTATGTGTAAAAGTCGAGGAGAAAAAATTCGAGGAAGTTTTTCTAACCGAGTGATGTTTTATTCCGCAGCGTATTAAAAGGAAAATGCGCCTATTTTAAAACCGTCCCTCGAAGGAAAAAAAAACCAGTCGTTTGCTTACCGTACACAAAAGTATATTTCATCTACTTTGTAGTCTACAGATTCACTTTTGCATTCAAATTGTACTCAATTTAAATAGATGTATCAAACGAACCATCTCTTTTAATATCTTTCGAAATACTTAAACAAGATACAGTAACCCCGCGATCTAAGTCCTTTTTTGGTTCTCTGCCGGGACTTAGATCGTGAAGGGACACTATTCTTCTGTGACCGCGTCGACCGCGCCGAACATAGAATAGCGTATCGGTGAGACAATACTAGTGCAATAATAAAACTTCTTTATTTTTTACTTATTTTTTATGGAACTTTCACCAACATATTCGTGGCATTTTTTTAATGAAAATTATACCAAATATGATTTAATTCCGATGATATTAACTTGTGTAATAAACGATGAAAGTTTTGGACGTAGAGAAGGACAGCGTATAGGAAAGAAAGAGACGACAAGAGTCGCGGCCGCCGGCACAGTTCAAAGGCCCGCGTGTCCGTACAATGTAATGCCAATAAAAAACTTCCATCGTTCATTACACAAGTAAATATTATCGGAATTATATCATATTTGTTGGTTAATATGTTGGTGAAAGTTCCATGAAAAATAATAAAAAATAGAGAAGTTTTGTAATTGGATTAGTAGTGGTTCATACCGATATGTCCGACCCAGGATCAGATTACGCGGCATGTTTACACTGCTCGGCGACCGAGGCAGCTCGAGCTTCACGGCCCTTCCGGGCATACCCCGCAGTGGAAGGAGTAGGCCAAGGGACATAGATCGCGATGTTCCGTTGGACTTAGATCGCGGGGTTACTGTATTTCTTATTATTGACGATGTCGTAAATAATGTCGAAATGTAAGAATACTATTACAGTCAACTTATTGAAATTATAGTGGGAAGAGATACATGTTTATTCAACTCTTGTTTTTTGCAATTCATGCCGAAAAGGTTTAGTTTGCACAATAATCCGTAGTTTCACGACGAGTATTCTTCGGACGCCTATGCTCTGTAATTTCAAAGTGATTGGCATGTGTTGCCTTATAAATATGACAAGATTTTATTTATTTAGATTGTGTACAATTTTCCCATGTATGCACCTTTGTAATTTCAATAATTGTAAAAAGAAAATTTTGTAACTGATCATTTTGACCGGCAGTGGTAGGTTTAATGTTAAGGAATTTAGAAATGCTGTTGTATTGTTTCCAGCTGTATAAAACTATGTATTTAACTCCTATGTTTTACGATTAACACGGACAGTGTTTATTTTGCCTAAAAATCCGCAGTCTACTGATAATAAACAAAATATTCGGTCTATCAACAATATATACAGAATAATATAAAACTGTCTGGCCTCTCGTGAAATATCGTATTTTATTGGTAATTTGAAATTTTACGGCCCTTGGAAAGACCCTCGGACTAACTATGAGATATTTGTTAACGGCTTTAGCGGCGATCGCTGCAAAAAACAAAGTTTATTGGATTCGGTGTATCTCTCGTACACTTTTTAACAACGGGGAATCTAACGAACTACCGCGGCAGGGTAAAACGAAGAGTGAAACGGCGCCGGACACCATTACCCTCCCCTAACGCAGCCCTCCTCGGACGGAAACGGCGGAAAAGAGAGAAACGGGCGGAAATGAAGAAAGTGCGACGACTAATCAAGCGGTCTTGCGGTTTCTTCTGTAGCTGCTCGAGTTATAGCGTAACAAATCGCCAGTCCAATAAATAGATTACGAGTGGCTGCGTGTATCGAACTGAGATTAACAAGCTACTAGCGTGATAGGAATCTTTTTAGACTGCTTTGTAATTTTTTTTTTAAATCCCACATTACCATTAGCTCTACTCCTAGACATTTAGTTATCCTCGAAGAGAGTCTGCAAATTTTTCTGTTGAAAAGTAAATAACACGTTGACTATCATGTTATCTATATTTGGGTGGTGGAATTATTTCTGGAAACTTACAAATACATTTCTGCAATAATAGATAGACTGTGCCAAAGAACCCCGCACTAATCATATGGAAATTCTATCCCGGTAAAATCAGTTGGATTTTTCATATGTTGTAGCTTCTGTATCTACTGAACAAAAAATGTAATGGGCACAAAGCTCAATAATGGACAGTTATCGAGTTATAATCAGTTAAACATGACAAATTCGAGCTGCCGAATACTCAAATCTTGACAAGTATATTTACTTTACACGCTTGCCGCACCCCCACTCTCGCCACCCTACCCCTTCGATTTTCAAGTTGCGCGACCTAAATGAAGTTGGCAACATACTAGCGTTATTGCTGCCGAATGCTATTACTTCCTGACATTGCTATGTCCGATGTTTATATTATTGATATCAGTGTATTAGATCCATTTTGGTCTCCATACTGTTTGGTAATACATAACAAGATCATTTTTTTATTAATCCACACACACACGCACGCACACGCACACAAACACACACACACACACACAGCAGAGAGGGATTGGAGTCAGAAAATGCTACGGGAGTGACGAACCGTGGGGTCCTTATCTCTGCTGTGACAGGCAAAGATTTTTGTGAAAAATTTCTGTTCACAGACCTTCTTAAGGTAATTCAAAATTCAAAAATAATGACACCACCTAACAGATTTTGTGAAACTCTACTATTTTGGTTTCAAACATTTTTCCACAAAATAAATACTTCCCGAGATTTGAGTATTCGGCAGCTCGAATTTGTCATGTTTGACTGATTATAACTCGATAACTGTCCATTATTGAGCTTCGTGCTCAGCACATCTTTTGTTAAGTAGATCATAAGCTACACATATGAAAAATCCAACTGATTTTGCCGGGATAGATTTTCCATATGATTAGTGCAGGGTTCTTTGCTTATTATTAGACTACAGAATTTCATGTAAAATAAAAACTGTTTCACCTTTATCTTATATTTTGCATAGATTATATTTCTAATAAAGTTTCTCGACCAAAATCCTGTTATTTTCTAAACCAAAGACCGTGCCTTTCGAACATTTCAAATGATCGGAATAATTAGGGGTGGTATTGCACGTACATATTCATTAATGATAAAACTTTTGAGCAATTGTGAACAAGAAAGGTTGTATGTGGAACACATTATTATTTCAAAACCATTAAAAAGTTCCTTGACAAGAAAAGTGTTATTTTTTAATGGGAAACATTGTTACACACGCTACAGTCGTTGGAATATAATCGATTTTGTCAACATTTTCAAGTGTATATAACCCCTTAATTCAGTCACGGTATGTGCGAAGAGAGCGAGTGGACGATAGCGATGAGATAGTTCCAAGGAGAAAGAAGAAGAACTATGGTGCAAGGGTGCGGAGGTGGTTGCAGGGTGGGTGTAAGGGTAAAGTAACAGGGAAGCTTTACCTTATCCGTGGCATCCCTCGTTGTTTGGAATGGGCAGCCGGGCGGTTCGAAATGGGAAAGGGGGTGGAAGGAAGTGTCGTTGATGGGGTAGCTAATGAGGGAAAGCGAGGATAATGTCGTTATAATAAGTAGCTGCGGTGGAGAAGGTAAGGTAGTGTTTTATAGCGCGACTGGTCTGCGCTCCTAAGGACTCTAAATGTCCTCGCAGACGTTAAGTGACTCGGAGTGGAAGCCAGATAGCGCTTTATTGCTATCAGCCAACCCGCTCCACGGGGCTACATCGTTCTCGTTTGCCTCCGGTAGACCGCAACTACTTATTTTGTCGACGCACATGCCAACAGCTACCACCACCTTACTTTCGCCGATCCAGGCCGTGGACAATTCGAGTTGTTTTTCATTAACGCGAACAAACCCCTACAGTTTGCGTTTCATCACTCTTCAAAAGGGATCGAATTAAACGGATCATTTTCATGTTTATAAAATTTTCGTTCGCACTTCCACATTTCGTTTAAGAGGGAATTCTCGCGTAAAGAAAGAAAATCGACTGTTTCAACATATTTTTACTAGAAAATTATGAGCTACAGAAGCTTATTAGTTTATAGGTACAATGATACATCCAAAAACTAGAAAAAGTTTTTAAAAATTTTGTTCGCACTTCCACATTCCGTTTAAGAGGGAATTCTCGTGTAAAGAAGGAAAATCGACTGTCTCAACATATTTTTTCTAGAAAATTATGAACTACAGAAGCTTATTATTTTATAGGTAGAATGATACATCTAAAAACTAGAAAAAATGTTGTGTTAGTCTTTTTGTTACTACTGCATCAAGTTGCATACAACTGTTGCTATTCTCTTCAGCAGTACAACCATTAATATTGGCGTGCAGTGTAGCACCTGTATCAATCATTAAATCTTGAAAGGTAAACAAATTTTCTAAAGTTACATAGATGGTACTCTAAGTCACTGCAAAACTCCGGAATTTTTCACTTATTAATTATCCTAACAAAAATTCCCGGTAAATATTACGTTTAGGCGAGGCACCTCGGATGTCCTTGACCTTGATATATGTTATCTAGATCACCTTTCTGAGTAACCCCCAAGAGGTTTCTGACGGCGCTCGTTGTTTATTAAAAAGTTATAAACTAAAGAAATTTTCAAAATATAGCAGTTATTTTAAGTATTGAAGGCTAAAATAATATGCTGTATTGACATATGCTATCAAGGTCACCTGTCTAAGTAACCCCCAAGAGGTTTTAGTTGTCGCTTGTTTTTTATTAAAAAGTTAGGAACAAAAATATACCGATGCTACCACATTGCAATTTGCCCGTATTTAAATGATTGTGATCTTGGATTGGACATATGTTATCGAAAACATTCTCTGAAATTGAACGACCTGAACATGGTATTAGGTCTGAGTTAGGTCTGGATTATGCTTGGTTAGATTACCAAACTTAACACCATCTTGAGTGTTTAGCCGCCGTTTTCTATTAAAAAAGTTAACAAATCAACTTGGACTGTTTCTCCTTTTGACAGCTTGTACGAGAATAAAGTGTACTTACAACCAAAATTTAACGAAGTTTTTTTGCAATTATCTCGGAAACTATGTCCGAGCGACGGGCAGATGTATAGAGGAAAGTTATTCAGAATGTTGTCAATGAAAACATATGTGAAGGTCAAGGTCATCCGAGGTGCTTTCCCTAAACGTAATATTTACCAAAATCCCGAAACGATACATTTTTTATAGTCAAGGTGGTATGCCCTCTTAATTAGCAAGAGGACCGTATTTCCTATCGAACCGCTCGACCAGGAAGCTACAATGAACTCGCAGGAGTTTGGACTATCTCAGTCTCAGGTTTCCTGAGATTTTTCTATCGTCGACTGGCCTTTTCTCCTTTAAATCGTACGGCGCGATGGAATTTCATCGATATTCGCTAATAAATTTTAAAGGGTGCCCTCGAGCACGCCGGATCGCGCCCTAGCTGTAAATATTCAAAGTTTTCGTTCGAATCAGTTTTCCCACCATTTGGGTTCTTGTTCCCCTCTTTCCCTCATGGTGGTTTTCTTTCTCTTCCACTGGGCCAATCACATTATGTGCGACGCGCGCCCAAGAAGGAAGAACAATCGGGGGGGCGGGGGGATAGGTGGTGGTGGTACACTCCCAAAACTTTTTCACGAGATGAATTCCTCGAAGAAGAAAGAGAATCGGTTAGAAAGGAGAGGTAAAAAGGGCTTCTCTTGATATCCAGCAGGCTCGAGAGCCTCGAAATCGTTTCTCGAAATTCACCGATGCCAGGTAGACTTCGATGCGCCACCTTCGGGCACCACCTACGAATGATTTACATCCGGAGTAAATCATCCGATGTTAGGCGCGCTTCAAACTTTGTGCCCGCTGAAATATAAAACCGCGAACAGCACAGGAAAGTATCACACGGGTTTATGGGGGGAAACGGTTTTCAGGAAACAATTTTTCTACGTCGATCCGCGGCGACGGTATTATTTTTCATAGTCGGGGCCGGCCAACGTTACAATCGACCGGTCTTCTCTGAAAGAGTCGCTGCTGGTTCGATTTCCGGTTTTATTGTACGTTGCCGAGGAAACCAGTCCTTATTTTATGTTACTACATTTTTATTTTATTTAATTCGATCTTGTTTTATATTTACAAAAGTCCCCCGAACCACCCATTTCGTTTTATATTTAGAAACGGCCTTCGAACTATTCGCTTGGAATGATGTTGAGAAGAATGAAACAACCATGTTGGTAATAGTTTTCTTATTATTTTCTTGAATAGAAAAGTGGTTGGAAATAATGAGGAGGTCACTATGTAAAAAATTGTTATACAATCGTTAATTTGATAAAGAGACGATAACATAAGTGGGTTGAATAAAGATGTAAAAAAACATAACAGAAACAAAGAATAAGCACCAAGTAAAACGCCAAAAATAAAGAGAAAACCGTTAGAGGAATATTTAATGGACATATATTGATCACTTCGGTTAACAAGGATTGAATGTTTGTTAATAAAAATCCATGTAGTTATTCCTATAATGTACATAAAGAGTGCAATGAAGAAGTGTACACAATTCCCTGAAGTTTTAAAATTAATAGTTTAAGCAATCAGATGATCGTTAAGCTTCTATACAAAGAACAATGATAAAGGATCTTTGAAAAGAACACGAAAACCCTAAGTATTAAGAAAAACAACTGTGTAAAAGCGTACATTAATGAGAAGTACATAGTTAGTGTTTTCTAGAATTTTCTAGAACTTTCCCACAAATTTCATCAATCAGTAGATATTAAATAAAAAATGACAATAAAAGACAGAAATTCATTATTTTATTATATTGTTGGTTTACTATGTCCATTCGGTTACAAGTTCGAGCAAAAAAAGTAAAGTAATAATCATTTTAGCCATACAAGTGACCTGAGTCTAATGAGGAACGTGTATATATTTTGCCATGTGATTGGTCCAACAAATTGTGACGTTAACAACCGTAACTTGGAAGGTTGTTTTTTATGTTGCATCAACCTCACAAGGGTTATTAGCAACTACAAGCTTAC
Source organism: Sphecodes monilicornis (assembly GCA_913789915.3). NCBI lineage: Eukaryota > Metazoa > Arthropoda > Insecta > Hymenoptera > Halictidae > Sphecodes > Sphecodes monilicornis. Next base: position 13,631,122 of record OU565292.1, read on the forward strand.
AATTACGTGGTCATTTGTAATTTAGATTCGGTTCAATAACTTTGTGTGCTTCAAGAATTTTGTGTTTAACAGAATCAACGTTTATTCGAAAGATTCCGAAGATGTGAAAAGACACGCGTGTTGGCACGAGTACAGCCCAGTGGCGGAGGGTGGAGGGGAAATTAAATTAAATTTAAATTAAGCTCAATTAAGTAAGCCGCTTCCCCCATGGGAACACGGCTTCTGTGCCCGGGTACTGCCCCTGAAATTCGCTCCTGGACGAAGGGGCTGGCTGAAAGGGTAGTGATCCTTGTCTAGTGCCGGATACGGAACTAATCTCTTTTAAATTAGTATTAAATTCTAAACGGGTTCAAGTCCGTGCTCGTTGGTTATTAAATTCCAGCATGCTATCACCAAGCACGCTTCCTATTCAAACCGCGTCGCGACGCTTCCTATGTTCTATACCAATCATAAATATGACGGTCGTCTATATTGTTCTCACTTTGTACCCCTATAGATTTTAATCATTCTCTTACGATGACGTTAGTACACAAATTTTTGCCAAAAAGAATTAATAAGTAGCTATGGGTTCGTTATGGGAAATTCAATTTTTTTTCGAATATTGGATCTAAAAATTTATCAAGTATGTGGTCTAGTTATTTTTGGATAAACAACTTTGTGTGAAACAATTCATTTAAGGATAAAATACTTAACCCAGCATTGTTCGTGCAAGAAATATTAAAGATAGTATCTGTGTGAAAATGAATTTTTATGAGACATATTTTAGAGTATGTCGTACACTAAGTAATGAATTGTTAAGTAATTAAAGTAATTGGATTAAGAAGAATTATCTTTAATTTACTAAGAATCTCATACCCTATTGTGCAATGCAGGGTTAAAGTTAAATATTTCTATTTGTACAGATTTATTTCAACAATTCCTTGATGAAAGGTGTTAAATGAAAGAATGTAAAGCTTGTGTACTGCAAGTAAAAATAAGAAATAATTAATATTCACATTGACTTTTCCTGCTCTAAAAAAGAAATACACATCTTATAGTTAGTTCTGTTTGCAGTAATCATTATAGAACAGAACACAACAGTTTTTAAGGAATGTGGTATCTGAACAAATAGTTTCACTGTAAGATGAAGTGTCGCTGCATTTTATTGATTTTCTCGCTTCTAAAAGAAATCAGCGTTAGGTCTGGGTAAGACATCAATGGAAGTTGTATCATGTAACGAGATCGAACTTTCTCAATTTTTAATTTCGACTAGGACTTGGAAAGACCAAGCGTAAAGGTGGTGAAAGAAGAGAGGAGTGTTTCGAACTGAGCCTGCTAATGGACTTATCACTAAGGTAACCTGCAAGTCCCTGTCTTAAACATTAATGTTCGATGATCGATTATGGACGGTGCCTATAGAATATAGACCCAAAGGACTAAATAGTTACAGGAAAGAGATCGACTTTGTAGTCCTGCAGTAACGTGTACACGAAAGATGTTGCTTCCGTTTTTATCCATTTGTATTACACGTATACCAACAATGTTAATACAATACTTATAACAATTTCATATACTAAATTAATACATTTTGGCTGGAAGTATTTACATATATAATTACATTAAAATGATAATTATAATTAAATGTATGAATTAATTGCACTAACAAAAAGGGACAATAAAAATAGTTGCCACTAAGTAATAGTAACTACTTTCGTTTTCCCGAATTATAATGCCCATATTTCGAAATGGTCAACTCAAAATGCTTTTAAAGTATTACTTCAAAGTACTGATTTTACCTTGAATTGTTAAAATAACCTACACGTAATTCTGAATTATTCGAGAGATTTTAATCAAGTAAGAAGTAGAATGTTTTACTTTTAATTAAAAAGTTAAATGTTTTTTCTAACCAAATTTATTTTAGAATCATTACATAAAATGCGTGTTTATATGCTTCGCTAACTTTATAGATTGTAGCATTCGTTTTGCAACACGCACATGATTTCTATCAGGTTTCAACAAGAGATTAGCGTTCGCCTGGAATGAATTAATATTATTTAAACGTTTGCAAATAGCGCACCACTCCGAGGCGTGTAATAATGCATGCACCTTCCGTTGTCGCATGCAGTACTCACGACTGTGAAAGAAAAAGGTGGAAGGCGGATCTTTCCCTGCTAAATGTATGACCGTGCTTTCGCTTCAGCTCCGCTTCAGCACGGCGAATTCATTTTTTAAATTTCGTGTGGTTTGCTCGTATTCAGGGCAGTGAAGCTCTTGTCGTGTTCCAGACTTCGCGATTTGCAAGTTTCGAAAAAATAACGTCGCGGAAATAACCCTCTCATACACAACAACAGCCCCAATTATATTCTGATCACCATACTTTCTCCAATCTAATAATTTTAGGTTCCAACTACCTTCCTATTAACCATTCTTTATCACACAATAGCATATAATTGAACCAATTAAAGATTTAAACTTGGAAATTAAATTTGAGTTCATATTACAAATTGCAAAACAAATTTTATTTTATAAGTTGGAATTTATATTTAAGATAGATTTTTTTCATTTCTAATAAAGAGGTATACTCCTTCGAAATGACACGGTTTTTAATGTCTGTATGTTATTAATCCTCATTTATTATGATGGTAAAAATTCAATATTATCAAAAGGCAAACAATTAAACATGTAATATTCTATAATAACCTGTAATAATATGAAGAAAATCTTCGTGATTTTTAACGATCGTCTTCTATGAGTAAAATTATTACATTGTCACGTTAGGGTCGATACAAAATTATAGTACAGCAACGTAGTTGATATAACTTACTTTAATGAAAGTAAGTAAAAAATCGTGACCTTCACATCTTTCTTCGCAATTTTGACCAATAGTAATTTTTAATTTTCTATGTACATTATCTACTAAACTAATCCTTCTAACATCTAAAAAGAAAAACTCGTCGTTCAATCCAATTAGTGTCCACTTAAATTTGTCCCCGACTGTATGACTGTATGTCTACAATAAACATAAACTATCTTCCTCTAAGAAATTGTGAACGACAAAGGAGCTCTCGTCACTGTAACCGCAAAATAAATCGTAATGCAAGCGGCTAAGCAGCTTTTTCTTTGATCCGATAGAATTTTTCCATAATATTTTAACGTTTGTCCAGTACTTGAAGAACTGCTCTACTTCGACAACGTTTCGCAGAAATATTTCGGCCGATAATGGAGGGCCTGTTTCTTCCATCCTGTTTTTTCTGCCCGCTCGGAAACGCTATGCCAGTTTCGCCGTGCTCGAATGACGACAGAAATTCGCTCGGTTCTCGTTTTCCGCGGAAATAAATACGAGCAACACCAATGGACTTTCTCATTTTCACGCAACGAGAATCTCTTGATTGTTAACGTGTTCTGTCGCTCGGGAAAAAACCATCATAAGGTCGGTGGCTGTACTTGTTGTCGTGCCTGGGATAGTACGTCGCCATGCTCGCGCCGCCATAGTATTTTCGAATCACAATAATCAAAAGGATGCCCTATTGAACGTAAAGCACGGAAAGAACGGGGAATACCAAGGCTCGCGTTCCAAATTTAAAAATTCAAAAGAACCCGAGTTTGTGAAGCTCGCCCTCGTAAACCGCGACATATTTCACAAGAATATAAATTCTGCCGCAGCGAACTCGGAGAACGGTGGAATTGCGCTGTGCACCCTGGGAACTGCGCCCGTTTCTTATTGGTCGAAAATTTGAATTTTCCGTTGGTGTCCATTATGGCTCCGTCGCCCGTGCCCGAGACTGTTTTCCAGCCCCCGACCAAAGTCGCAAATTTTTTAAGAGAATAGTTGTCGTTTCCCCCTCTTCCAGCTCCTATTTATGCCGTACAAAGAAGCCTGCTTGAACAGGCCGAACGACGGATGTAAACGTCCAGGTTTGCGTCTTTGACACGACACTGCGATACGAAAACACGCACAATTTTTATCCTGCTAAATATTTTTAGCAATCGTATTTGCATATATTTAAGAGGCTATACACACTTGTAAATTGGTAAAACTTTCGACATTGGTCTAGAAAACAGTCTCGGGCACCGGCGTAGGAGTTATAATGGACACCAACGGAAAACTCAAATTTTCGTAACCATTCGTCACAATTTTTAGAAAAAAATAACAAAATGATTGTATATTTATTCCTAAGGATTAGCATGCGAAAGAGTAACATTTCGTGATATATTGATTCAAAACAAAATGGCGGATCTCTAAAGTTAAATTTTGAAGTTTCAAAAGAACGCTTATTTTTCGTTCACAAAATGAAATGAGTGCATTGAAGAAAGAAATCTTGAATTGAGGAAACAATTATTAATTGCAGTTGACCTTGAGTGGCCTTGAATGACCTTCACAATAGGTCATTATATTCGTCTTGAAACACACTATCAGAATGTAAATAAAAAACCACACCGTTCCATTTAAAAAAACAGAGTTGACCTTCATATCTCCTTGGCGTCTCCACCTATAAAAACTTAATGACATCAGATTACGAACACCTCGATATCAAGTCAGTTTGGTCTGATGCATTCTCTTCTATCTTCAAAAGCAAGCGAGTTATTCAAGTGACCTTTTTATAGTGCCCCACCCTGTATATAAACGAAGCAATATGCCTTCTAAAATCGTTCGAATAATTAGTACTATGATTGTATATACGTCGTACAATACGTCTCTAAAATTCAAAATAAAAACTATCCTGTAGTGAAAAATGGAAAATCACACAGAGCATATTGTGATTTCGAAAAGATTAAAAAGTTTCTCGACCAAAAGCCTGTTATTTTACAAACGAAAGATTGTTCCTTCGAAATATTTAAAATTATCCAAGTAATTAGGAGAGCTATTGCACGTACACCATCGTTAAAAGTCAAAATAAAAATTTTTCATATTTAGAACACATGATTTCCAAACGATTAATATGTTCCTTGACCGAAAGCCTGTTATTTTTTCAGGGAAACATTGTGGCGTTTGCACGTTTGAGATCGTTCGAATAATTACAAGCGTCATCTCAAAGATTCCAGTTGTAGAGTGGCGGAATTTGAATGCATATCTGTTTTTGCAGGCAGCCATGCACAAAACGGCGATCTTCCACAGAGTGGTTGCGCCCCACTCTTTCTGGTACGCGTGTCCGAGAGGGTGGTATTAGAGCCGCCGTTTTCCTGGCCAACCGAAATTAGCATAGGGGATTAGTGCGTCCGTGGCTTAAAGTAGACACGCATGGTTGCATGCCGATAAGACTTTATTAACGTCAGGTTTATTTATCCTGTAATTTCGTCCGAGCCGTGACCCTCCGCTCCACCATGACTTTCTCTGCTCGGCTTTTGGGATAGGCTGCCACGCAACCACCGAGTGTGAGAATTTTCGGTGCACCGGAAAAATAAACCTTCATTAAAAGACCAGAATTTTTTTAATTGAATTCTTTAATTGAATGCCCCTTCCTTCCTTTCTTCCGAAAACGGAGTTTCTGCATGACCATCTTCTGTTCCATCTTCTTAATTATTCGAGAAATATTTTTCCAGTAATGTAATTGTTGCAGCAAAAAGTAAAAAACTTGATAAAAATAATTGGAGTGAATGCTTCATTTTCATAAGCTTGAAAATAATTATTGTCCTAATTTAATCGTTAATGTTAATGCACTATGAAAATGAATGTGATGGTAAAATTGTATGTATTCTAATTTTAAGAAAAATTCACACGGTATTCTTCACTAAAAGAATTTGTGCTGAAGCTGGTTTATTTAAAGTAATTCATACTAATAGGCATTTTATTAATTTTGTTAGTGTGTATATTTCGTGGTAAATAGTTAGTAAAAATCAGGCAAATTTTAAATATTCAACAACATAAAATAGAAACTGCTATTTTAACAAGAATTTCGTGAGTTATAAACATTTACTGATTGATAAATTATTATAATCACTTTAACGTGATTCTAGTATGTGGAAACTAATATATAAATGAATACATAGAAGGTGATTTTGTATGTAACAATAAATTGAAAGCATAATTCAATAATATTTATTACAAACATTTCGGTATGTAAGTTTAATACATGTATCAAATATTTGTGACGAATAAATTGGAAACCAATAATAGTAACTGTAATAAACAATTTCTTATTGATTAACCTTAGAAAGCTTCGTTTCTACTACACTCACACTTTGCCTACTGTAATAATCATAAAGTGAGATTACTGCCACGTTGCATGAACATTCTAAATAGTATGTAATAAACAAATAAATTGCCCAATAATGAAACAACAATCATTTTCAAAAAGTAATAACTCATATAACGAAATTTTACTCTGTATTATGATGTTTCATTACCAAAACAGAAATATTTATCTCTACACAGTAATTTCATCAATATAACAGATAATTTTTAACCTTCTTAATCTATTTTCTTATTTAACTGAATTAAAAAGTTGATAACTCTTTTACCGTTAATTTTTAAGAGCACGCGACGTGATAGTAATGTCCCTCATAAATGTTTTCACAATTTTCAAGCTTCAATGAGTTTATTTAGATTGACGCGACAAGACAGTGAAATGTTCTTATCTGTAAGCTCGTCAAATTTAATATCTAACGATAGGTTGCTGAATAAGGTCTTTTAGCTTTTATAATAGTGCTGTTCGTTTCACACGAAGTTAGGGCCCTTTTATACAGCGTTAATCTTTATATTCTAGTTCAAGAAATGAATATTTCCACACAATTTTTAAATTAATAAAAAAACTACATATCTCACGTACCGTATCGCATATTATATATTTTATATCATTTCAGCTAACCATTTTTAAATATTTATTGCCATTAATAACATGGTTCATATATGCCTATCGTATTATTTTTTTATGTAATGCTAAATACGATTTAACCGAAGATTTACAAAAAATGAACTGTGACAGTTATTTATATAAAAATGTACAAACACAGCTTGAACTTAATAAAATGCGAAACTAGACGTACCATAACTTCTTTAAAAAACATTCACCAGACACACTTCCATCTTAAATGATTTATTCCAGCGTCGATTTTAGTCACAAATAACTTTCATTCGTTTCTCACTTTTTCCTATTGAAGATAATTAGCGATCCATTTATTTTAATTTATTAATGATCTCAATAACTGTTATTTAAAAAAATACGAGCCGTACTCTTCCGATTCCATTTCAATTGCTGTGAAAGTTATCCATGACGCACTCGAATAAATAATTTTCTAAAAAACAATCTGAAATAAAAGAGTACATCATTATTACACAAAATACTGAATTAACGACAACGCGTCGAAACCAGGGATTGAATATGAATCGTACTAAATTGTTCAAAAAACGTGACCATATATTATATGATTCAATGACAACAAATGAAAAAATGTTCTAACTTGTAGATAACTTATAAAATACAAAAATAAAAATTCTCTTGCATGTGTTTCTCTTAGGGAACATTCTTTAATCAATTCTAAATAAATCTAAAATAATTTGTTTTCAGGTAACTTTTATTATACACGTTCTAAAATAGCTGTTCCATGAAAACACGTCTTGAAACTTACAGAAACACGTGGCAATCAAAGCGTTAAATGAATCATATAAGCTCGACGAGAACAGTTTTTTCAAACGAAAGATAATTGGGTCTTTCGATCCCTGGCGAGACAAACGGCCAAATTCCCATTGACATCTCCGCTCGAACGTTTTTCAATTAATTTAATTTATCCAATCAATTTGAGATATGTTTTTTCCAGCGGGTCTTTGGCTTCTTGTAGACGCACGTAAAAAGAAGCCGACTCCCAGATGCACAGTGCTAAAATGAAAATCCGTGGCTTGAGAATCGGGAGGGAATCTGTTGGATTTTCGGAAAATCCGGGTCGTGGCAGGTCTCACATCGCCCCACACCGTGTTGTCGATATTACACACGAAACAAAATGTGATGCGCTTCGATTCACGGGAGGCGGTGGACGCGGAGGACGCCGGTAAAAGAAAGGTGGAAAAAGAAGACGGGGAAAAAAGGTGAGTATTTGGCTAAAAGCATTCCCCGCGAACAAAACGTAAGCTGACTTGGAAACACAAATTTTATCCTCGTATCACGGAATGCTTTTCCTGAGGCCCACGATAGACATCGTTCTATGTATAGTGCATTTCATCCACGCACGATGCATCGGAAGACGCGTATCTGCTCGCATACACACGATCGTTCCATTCAGCAACGTTCCTTTTTTTCTTTTTTATTATTTCTCTCTCTCTCTCTCTCTCTCTCCTCTCCGCAGAATTATCGCTATGCGAACACGCGTGCTGGCTTTCGAGGGCGGAAGAGCTAATGAAGAGATGGCGACAAAAGCTGGAATCTACGATTTTTTTTACGGTCTTTGTGCGGACCGTCGCTATTCTTACCAAAATGACCTGCCGACAAAAGGTGCTTATTTCAATAAAATTAATCATCGCGGAGTTCACGGTGTTAATCGCACTGGAATGTAACCCTGGAACGACTTTCTGCGGTTACCAGTGACTATACAAAATTTTAATTTTGAATACAGAAGTGAAAATAAATATTAAACTGTTAAATCAACTTATATACATTTTTATTGTTTTTCTTTAACACGTTGACTGCGCTATTGATAAGCTTATCAATATAATATCATTTTATTCGTTTTGAAATTAACTATTGGGCCAAAACATATATTCGGTCGTATTTTATTAAGTATTTAGAAAAGTATTTCATAAAACTATTAATTATTCAATTTTGCTCCATTTATTAACAAAGTACAAACTTACATCCAATAAATTATATGATTATCAATATTTTTCATGACACAGTTTTCCAGTGAATTTATTGTTTTTACAGTCATAATTTAATTCTTACATCTAGAGCATATTTATATTTGCAGTCGAGCGAACGCTCTTGTGTTACAACCCACTAAATAATAGTGTAAGGTGCAAACTTTGTTATCAAGTAACTAATAATAATTAGTTAGAGTGCGGATCGTTATGCAACATACAAATTGTTTGGATCGATTACAATCAACAGGAGCCAAACAGAAAATGCTTTCTTTCTGTAACAATTTCAATGAGATGAGACAGATGTTCTTAAATTCTTTTAGTTCATCAACCACTTTACATTTCAAATACTCATTTTTACGGCATAAACGCATACAATCCGTAGTCTAATAATAAATCTGATCGTTTATTTTATACGGACAAAGAAGAATTATGTAAAACACAAAATTCACGCGGCAGTCATCGTGTTAACTAAAAATTGAATAGTACAGTTATCATTTCATGGTCAATTTGGTCAAAGAAAAATGAGAAAAGAATTGTTCTAACGCAAAAAAAATGAAAGGCTAACGTTCTAAGGTTAACTACAGTGGATCAAGAAAGTATTAACAGATTCCTTTTTTTATTTTGACAATGCAAGTCAAAATATTAAATATAGTAACATATTTGTACAGTCTGCATTTTTTCGTATTTTATCAGAAACGGAATGTGCTGGATCAGAAATATTGATAATTTACAATTTATAAATTGTATAAATTGTACATGATCTCTCATTTGAGAGATGCAGTTGAGATTTATACAACTACATCTATAGAAATGAATAAACATATAGAAAAATATATTGAAAGAAATTAGTATTGTTTTTATGATCTGAACATTTAACATCGTTCCTCGATTTTCATGCCACTTTTAAGTAGTGTACTAGTATCATTGTACATTTTTCGTTTTTAGTGCGATATTTTTAAACGCTAAATCCCCAATATTTCTAAACTAACACACTTTTCTGATTTATGATAAAGTATTAAAATATCCAGATTACACATAATAATTATAAAACGCTGGAAACAATAATGAAGCTGTTAGTAGCAAATTTTGAGTAGAATGCTGTAAAAAAAAATTTTTAACATTATTTCCGTACAATCATAATCAACTTGTCGAGATTGGACGAAATATTTCTCTGCTAAATAAATTTACTTAACTCGATGGAACGATATTTCTGTCGGTTCCGTTTTATTTTGATCGAAACACGTATGTGTACGGATTGTAAATAACCTGTATACACTGAAAAAAGTTTATCGATTTTACTAGAAATTTTTCTGCAAAAAAAGCTGTTTGATCAGTGCATTACGTTCGAGCTGCAATTTTGAATTCCAACTCAATTTCGTTATAAATAAAACTGCAGGCACGTATTGAGTGGATTCAAATATTTAATAACCAATTACACTTCCCGATTTTTCTAAAAGTATTATAATTCGATATTGTTTAATACATAAAAACAAATCGAATATACGTAAATATCGTGTTAATAAGAACAACTTACCTCGAAACTCACGAATCAATGAATCAGTTACTCCGACTTTTTTCTGAGATACGACTTTTTATAATAGTCGCAGAACATGTAAAACATGGTGAGAATTTGAGACATGTAGATGTACGCCATTGGTTTTCGATTTGGCTCGCAAGAAGGGAACAAAGTTTGACATGTATGGCCTATCATGATAACGAATTGGATCTGCAACCACAAAAGGATACATTTTCAATAAATGTTTTATTGCTCGAGTTTCAGCCAGCTGGAATTTCTACAAATATTCGGGGCTTGCGGTTCACCGAGCTGTGACTGTTAAAGATCTCCAGTTTTGACATCGAATAGTCATTGATTTTTGTTTCGTCTACAATCCCCGTATCAATCGCAATTTAACCACCCTTGTGCAATAAGTCACGAACATAGGGCACAATTACGACAAATTGCAACCCTACTAATTTGATGCATCCTGTTTTATTAACGTTAAAGATCAATGAGCATATTTATGATTAATGATAGAGGATACTAAAAATTTCTGTATAAAAATGCTTTCTGCGAATAATTGAAATCTGGTTGTAATACGTATAGTCATCGTATGGAGTACAAGAAAAACTCTTTTGCTTAATATATAGCTAAAAAGTTTCTAGCTGCTAACAAGTTTTAACGTCTTAGTTACATACAAATACAGCAAACAAACAAAAATTAATATTATTCGGCTGCGGGAACTAGTAAATTCCATTTCATTATGGAATTTATTATATCCATTATAATATAACATAATAAAATATAATAAGAATTGTCGATTCTATTCGGAACATTCTGACATCTTACAGTGCCTTTTTCAATATATACAATTATATTGGATTGACTAAAAAAATATATCCGTTTTTCTTTTTACACAAATATTAAAGTCGAATACTGTCTTTATAATAACGATAATAAGAAAAATTTAATATCACAGCATAATTCAGACATCTATATTTATATTGCGTTAGCCAAAAAATCTTTCCACTTTCGTTTTATTGTAGAAACATGATATCACAGTATAATTCACACACGAATAATCTATATGTATGATTATATCATGTTAGCCAATTATCTTTCCAGTTTCCTTTTAGTGCACAGAAGATACTTTATATAAAAACAAAATTCAAATCAAATAGTATTTTCATAAGAACAGTAATAAGAAGCACCAATCATCACAATATAATTCACATTAAATTGGATCAACTTCGTCTGTACAGACAATATTTTATAGAAACACAAATATTAAAATCAAATAGCGTCTACAAAACAACAGTAAAAAGTAGACTGCGGCTTTTTATGCAAACTAAAAATGGTATGCATTAATTTCAAGGACCAGGAACAAAACACAGACAATTATTTCGTTTCTCTATAATATTAGCGAAGTGAAAGTGATTAAACAGTATCGTATAATTCTCTAAATGTTTCTACTAATTTGCAATTTGCACCACTCAGTTTTATCGTGAATGCATAAAATCCGTAGTCTAGTAATAAATTAAAATCGGTAATCGGAACAACTTTTTCCTTTTCCAATATAGGGGGCTCACTTTTAGTTTTCGAGAAATTTGCAAAACACTATCGGTAATGTTAATTTCATAACGGAAACCTTCTTTTTAGAAACACTGGGTGCGTGTGAAACACTGGGTGGGTGTGTGTGGTATTGTCGCTTCTCATCTCCACAACGTGTTTACAAACAAAAAATTGACAGATGCGGCCCGAAAATCCAGAAAATGGAATAACAGAAGACACAAGCAGAATTAACTCCTGTAGATAACTCTGATCATACATAGATAGGCTGAGCTTTCAATTTTCAAAGACATTTCCTGGATTTTCGGGCCGCATCTGTTTATTTTTTGTTTGTAAACACGTTGTGGAGATGAGAAGCGACAATACCACACACACCCACCCAGTGTTTTTAAAAAGAAGGTTTCCGTTATGAAATTAACATTACCGATAGTTTTTTACAAATATCTCGAAAACTAAAAGCGACCCCTCTACATTGGAAAAGGAAAAAGTTGTTCAAAATGTCGAAATCTATGATATATTAAAATTTCATCAAAATCGGAGTACGCAAACCTTTTCTATATAATTACCTTAAAATCTTCCTCGCAACGCGATTCACATTAAATTTGACCAACCTCGGATAAATTTACAATTTCATTTTATGGTATCGCAATAAAACAGTACGCCTACGCAAAGCTAATAAAAATTGTTCGTTCAAACAGCTTCCTTCACGTTTCGTCGGGGATGTCCGTACTCGACAAAGCAAAACAGCTCGGAATACGGAGCACTATTGAATGTTTGGTTATCGAATCACTATAGAAAATACGCAATATGTTTCCGAGCGAGACGCGAACGCGCGAGCAGTGCGAGCAACGCGAGCAACGCGAGCACTTGCCCCGGAATGCGAATATTAGGTCATATTCGCGAATCGTCCCTCCTGACTCGATAACCAGATTTTGACGAAGGTTTGAAGAGCTTTTAAATGCCCGCATGGAAAATTATACGTGTAGTCCCCGATTCGATTTCGGCGTCGAATCCTCGGAGGAACAGCAGCGCAGCGTGATGAAATACCAGAGCGTGGGAGGCCGGGGATCCGGACGAACGACAACGGTTTTTAATTATATAATCCGTCGGCCGAGAACTTTTATTCCTGGGCGAGATATCGACGGAACAATTTATCGGGTTACGAGAACGTTTAATTTCTAGCATAGCGTTTACACCGAGCAAAGTCAGGCGACCGGAAGAGGACCGCGACACAGTGGAGTGTCACTCTCGCATGCAACGAGGAGAACTTAATAAGCCTGTCGTCCTGTGGACAATGTTGCTCTCGTTATTTCCGTCGAGCAGCCATTTTTGTTTCGTCTGTCCAATTTTTGGATGTCTCTAAACACTATCGGATGATCCGGTTTTATCTTTCTTATAAATGTACCACGGATTGTATGCAGTCAATTTTACACAATTATAAACACTGTGATACGATACAATTTTTTACCATATTGTATTATATTATTATATTAGAATTTTTCGTTTTACATAGGTATGATGTTGGGACATAGTGAAACTGTTAATTTACACGCTGTTAGTTCAATTTAGTGTGAATTGTGTTGTGAGGTCGGTTTTTCCATATTATTGTTGTTGTAAAGACACTATTTGAATATAATATTTCTTTTTTGTGTGCAATGTCATCTGTACATTCGAAGCTGTTCCAATTCAGTGAAAAATAATGTTGTGACATTTATTGTACCTTATTATTGTTGTGCGAAGGCACTAGTTGATCTGAATATTTATTTTTATACGTAGTATCATCTGTACACTAAAAAAAATGCGAAAAGAATTTGTAGTCTGCCCAATATAATTTTACATATTAAAAAAGGCGCTGTGAGATGTCAAAACTTTTTCGAATAAAATGGACAACATTTATTACACAGGCGGGGGTGGAAATCGTGACACAACCGGGCAGGGGGTGATTCTACATAAAAGGAAACAAGAAAAATATTCGATACAACACTTTTTCATCCGGAGCTTCGTTTTCTAGAAAATCGAGTTTGAAAATTCAGCGAATACACGTGCCTATCAAATAGGAACCGTCTGACGCGTCTGACCATGACCAATCAATTCTACTTCCTCCATATACTTAAACTCGATTTTCTCGAAAACGAGATGTCAAACGAAAAAATGTTATTCCATTTTTTCGATTTATTTTCACATGTAGAACCTCCCCTCCCTGCCGGTTGTACTACAATTTCCACGCCACTCTGTATTTTATTCAGTTTAATTTCATGAAGTGGAATTTACTGGAACAAATTAAAGGCATACCACACACAGTGTGCTACAATCAATATAGATAGAAGTTTTCATGAATATAAACACTGTGATACAATCAAGTGAAAGAATTGCTCATTGAATTAAACAGAAAAAGAAATGTTCCAGAAAGATAAATTTTAAAATTATGAATTTACACAGAACGATATAATTTTTGGATTAAAAATTTTATATACTCTATACGAATAAAATAAAGGATTGTGATTTATATTGCCTTCATTCTGAACATTTTCGTTATGTAATGTTAAAAGCATTTGGTGATTCATTGACCAAATTATAGCGAGCAATGTGAAATAGTAGTTTCGAACCAAAAAGAAAGGGTTGTTTTGAAAATCAGATTTATTCTCGTTATTTCGATGGCTGTCCAAAATAAAATATTATTTTTATGTCCCTTCTGACATTTATATTTTACGACTACTACATATGTTCCAACTACAACTCTTTGTAAGCTAATAGAAACATAAAGAATAATTGTATTGCAGTACAAGTCATCGGCTATGTGGAACTTATTGAATATTTGTCTCTTGTCCGGATCGATATATTTTTCTGAAAAATTAAGTTATACGTTTTTGAATGAAAGTGTTCGATCAAAACCGTGAACATGATTGTTCAACGAATTATTTTGGCCTATTTTGAATATGAATAAAATAGTAAAATATTTTGTCTGTCTATTACTTATGAAATAAGAAGCTGTCTATCTATACGTGAAAACTATAAAGAAATTTAAATAACATACCAAAGCAGTAGAACATTTTTTAATATTTCTAACGGTGAATACGATAATGGACATTGTCACAAAAATGTTCTAAAGGCTTGAGGGTGATTAAACCCTTCCTTACATGTGTCTAATTTGCTCATTCTATAAATCATGACAAAACGATCATATTCATTATTGTATTAATATGTTCTTTACATTTGATGAATTTTATCTTTACTGTATCGAAGATAATGATTAGACACTCGATTTATTTGATCGAATAATTTTTACTAGGGATAGCATTCAACAATTACGGAAAAACATCTATGACAGAAGATGACAGTAGTTAGAAGTCTAACGTTAAGAAATGAAACAATTAATTGCAACACTATAATGTGAAATTTTATCGCGAAGTAAAAAGATATTTAAAAAATATACTAAAAGATAGTCCCATCTAAAAATATGTGTTCTCTAGAGGTGTGCGAGTACCCGCGATTTCGGGTACCCGAAAAGGTAGTCGGTCGGGGTCCCGAAAGTTTGCAATATTCGGGTACTCGAAGTTAAAGTTGAGGCAAGTCTGCGGTCAAATCAGCAATAAATAGCTCTGCGACTCTGTGTATATTAAGACGTCCAATCATCGGTTGTAATAATATTTCGATTTGTAGTGAACACTGTTTACGAAACAGTGCTCTTATATGAACAGTGTGCGGACGAAGAGTCCTTGTCTTGTAAGAACAGTGTTTACTAGAAACAGAAACGTGCTTTACGTACATTCTTTCACGTAATGTATTCTAAAATATTTTTTCCTCGCGAAGTTTGATAACCGATTACACTAAAAATACAAAAATCATTCTGAACCTGCCATTGAAAATAAAAGATTGAACTGAAAAATCATAAAACAGCATTATGCTTATATAAATACAACTTTAACTTCGAGTACCCGAATATTTCAAACTTCCGGGACCTCGACCCGACCCGACCCGATCATTGTCCGACTCGACCCGAGGCTCGGGTACCCACACACCCCTAGTGTTCTCCGAACAGCTTTCGATAACTCGTAACAAAAATTATTATGAAAGAGTAAATACAGCGTAATTTGTCAACAGAATGAGGCCACAAATTCGTTTCAGTGAAAAGTCATTCACAACCTTGCTGTTTCTCATCGTGATGCGTTATAGGTCGTAATGAATTTCCTTTAACCGTATTCCCCAGGTTCAAATGTCAATAACAATGTCGGTTTTTGGGAAAAAATTCTCACGGTAACCGAATGTAACTTTACGATTACGCGATACCGGGGACTTGTGCACAACGAAATGAGCGAATAACGCTCCCAGCACGACAATTCAGTCAGCACAACGAACAGCACACGACAATATATGTATGCATTCCGGGCAATGCATCGCGCGATGCACCACGCGCAGCGGCAGATAGTCAAGTCAGATACAAAATGGAACGTACCATTTGTAATCCTGTAATGTATTGTTTCCAAGGCGCGATCCTCTTTTGCATCTCCGGGCCCAAGCAGGCAAGGAGATAGTACGTGTACATAATCACGTGCACTATGCAGTTCGGCATAATCGGGAACGTCCACATGCCGCCTGCAACACAAGTATAATACCCCGATCGAAGGGAATTGTGGAAATTCGCGGATGAAGAAGAATCTCGATTATGTTAACCCCTTGTACTCAAAACTATCTTAGCACACTATTAGCCTGTGGATCTTTATGGAAAATAAAAATTGTCTGTGGCAGTAATAAGGAAGCGGAATTACATAAAAATTGATTTCTTCTCATAATAATTTTAATAGCTTGGAAATAATGTACCAGCAATATAAAACTCATCTGATGCCTCTTCTATATTGTGATTCAGCTACCGCCCGTCCATCAGGAGATGGCAGCGAAACCTCATTCTAGACGCCAGGCTGCGGACCCCACTCTTATGCTTACATTCTGGCGGAAACGGTAGGCATAGGCGCTCACCGTCACCACATCCCTCTGTTCCAGTCGCGTTTCCGTCTTTGCGCGCGATTCGGCCAATAGCGGTAGACGTGTAGCGCGTAGAAGGGAGATCACGTGGTACCTACAAGTTTCTCACTGCCATCTCCTGATGGACGGATGGTACTCATTTTTGTCATAAATGCAGAAAATCCGCAGTCTACACATTACCTACCGACGATTATTTCATAGTTCTTTTAAGACTACGACCCATCCTCTAACCACTTTATTCTCTGTTGATGCCATTATGGAGACATGTATAAGTTAATGCTGAACAGTGACACTGGCAGTATTGTCTTTATTTATTTTGGAATCAAGTAGATCAGTTAGAGAAGTCAGAGTAAATAAATATCCTTGGTTTTTAAGAGCGTCTGGATTCATTTTAAAGCTTAAAGTCTCTACCCTCGTAATCCACCATTAATTTTTGCTATGATGAGAATGGTACGACTTCAAATGTCTCAAAAAATATTTGGAAATTTATTTCGTAATTGAATCTACCATAGATTTGAATATTGAAGCCTCCCCTTTAGAACGACACCCTAAAACTTGATTACCGATTCTTTTAGCTGGTTTACAATAAAAATTGAGGAACAAGTGTTCCTCATAGAGACTCATAGTGTACCTTATACTACTGTAAAAATTTGCACCACATCTTTTATGCAAAGCTCAATAAAGTTTATAAATATGGAATAGAGACTATGTACTCATACAATACTTAAATGTTTTGCAATTAATTAAATACAAACAAATTTAATGATGTAAAGACTGTTTGGATATTAGCAACAATAATTTTATAATAATATTAATAATCATTAGATTAATAATACATAATGACCAGTTCCTGAAGTTTTATTCCACTATTATTGAATTTACAAAGATGCTTTTATGTAGAAAATAGTTCAATAAATTTATTAATCGCAGCAGAGATTGTAAAACAAATCGTGCAGACTTTAAATAAATTCAGTCTTGTGAGTGAATTCATTTGCATGAGGCAATGTACACTAATCACTAGACTACGACTTTTACGCATTTACAATAAAAATGAGTGGATTAAATACAGGAAAATATAAACATTTAAAGAATTTAAAGACTACTAAATTACTAGGAGAAGAAACACATTGCTGTTAAACTCTTGTTTCTCTAATCTAATTACTTTTACTGGTCGGTAGATGTAATATTAACTAAAATCTCGGGAAACAAATATATTGTTCACGATTATGGGGCCACGATTATGGATAAGGGAGCTTTATTATCAGTTTTCCATTTATTTACTTTTTTCACAATCTAACTTGGAATACGTCGATCAAATAATTGTTTTTAAATTAAATGTAAAGGATGAGATCAAATTAAAATAAAAAAAATAAAAGTAATCAACGAGTTTGATTTTATGAATGGTACACAGATTTACCTGGTACAAATTTGCACGTTATCCAGGAGAGAAGAACAGTGGAAGTGTGATGATAGACGTGAAGAAAGGTCGCCTGATTGAACTTCTTTCTCAGAATGAAAATTATTGTGTCGACCAGTTCGAACAGCTTCAATATTAAAACTCTCCATATCCATCGTGCCATCTAGTAGAAATGACAAGTATCTCATTTATGCGATTCTTGTACCATCAATTATATATACATGTTTGTAGATGGTGAAAATACTTACACGATAAGACTCAGGATCGTGCGAAACAACATGAATTTCGCATCCTAAAGAAAATTTCGTAGTGAAGCCAGACGTTAGAAGCTGAAAATTGTTATTTTCAATGATTTAGTAGGATAAATGATAAAAATAATATAATTACGATTCGTTGTGAGATAGTATCACGTTATTCTGTCGCAGAAAATTTTTTTACACAACATTTTATTTCCAGAAAAATCGATATTTTTCATTAATCTTGATGTCTTGCATTTATTATTACATTCATGCACCTGCGCTCTATAGGTTTATTCTCTTTAGTGGACTTTAATATGATATTCATTTTTCTTTCATAGACTGAACAATTTTTAAATGAGTATAGTTTTATGTTAGAATTAGTTCTGTAGTAGGACATAAAAATGATTTGCATGTAAAATATTTAAATAGCCATTTGAAATTTTAAATCAAACGAAAAGTGCATCAAACAATAATTCTAAGTTTGAAATTCTATATTGAATTGCACACGTTAGGAATATTGCCAACAGTTCATTATATATTTTCGAAATGTGAAGTAGAAAAATCATCTACGATTTTATTAGCAAATTTAAGAGCACAATAACAATGGTATCCGAACTTTCTAGCAGAAAGTGCAACTTGGTAACAGATTTTCATCCCTGTGATCCTAAGCAACTTAGGTGCTTACAATAATCAACGTTTTATGAAACTGTAGAATATAAAATATTATTCACTTCACAAACGCGTTGTGGAACTATCGATGAAATTCGATTTTTTCTCTACATTTTAGGATCGAAATATTTTGACTCAATTATTTAATTTTGATTTAGTTAGCTGCTCATTTCATGTCATGGAATTTGCGATGTACTCCTTCGCCACAAATCTTCTGTAAATTTCTCCAGAAAGCACAGTAGTCTGAGCTAATATTTTTAATAATTGAACTGACAGGAAGTTCTTCCCATTCTTACCCCATAAAATACAGCAGCGCTTGCGGTCGCCATAAAAATGTTATAAAATATCATGAGAATATTCAAGTTGAACGGCTTTCGGTTCTTCATATAAAGTGGGCCGAGACGAAGAACAAACGCGAGGTAAAGGGATATAATTCCTAACAATGGAACTGGGCTACCCATTAAGAACCAGTCTGCTACCCGAGGATCTAGAAAAGAAATCGGAGAAAGACAAATAAAACGATTTATTGAGATAATTATTGCCTTTTCAATTGATCAATACCTTGTAACGCTAGACTAATCGCTCGTCTACTCATGAAAATTGATTCCTATGATTCAATTTATTGCCACATCACTTTATAGAAAAAAGGAAAGAAAAATACACTATCCATTAATTTATAATCATTCGTTTATTATTTTTCATTAAGTGTAATTAATTCTTTCAAATTTGTAAATTTGGATTAACTTTAAATTTGTAAAAGTCCATCAGTTGTTATTTTTAAACAATTTTAATGTTAAAAATTGTATGTACCAGAGACCACTTGAATGGAAAGCAAATTAAGATTTTGATACGTTATAAATCAAAATTAAATACATTACAATTACAACGAGAATCTACGTATACAATTGGCCAAGAAATACAAACGTAATAAACAATAATAAAAGTGAAAAAGTTTAATATTAAGGTAAATTACCTGCCGCATCCTCCATAACGTATCGATACGTCTCCAAAAGTCCAACGTTCTTTAAAGAGTAAAGAAATTATCCACTGAATTATTCCAATCAAATCATGTGAATTACATTTATATAAACGTAAAGAAAATATTTAAGAGTACATTGAACGATGTACAAACCATCAGTGCTGATTATTTAAACACTTAGCAGATCGAACATGATTAAGAAGCAATTTCAAAAACTGTGTCTACGTTGAAACTAATCTAAAAATGAATCAACTTGTAAAAACAAGACGATAAAATGTTTCTTAAAATGTGCAAAATATTTTTCAAAAAGCCTTCGTTGATCACATTAGGACGTACAACATGAAAGTGTCTGTTAATTAAACTGTATAATCTTTCAATAATGTCATGAAGTAAAAATAATTTGTATTATTCTTAATATAAAATCCAATCAATTCCGAAATATTATAATAATCGTTGAGACGCAAGTCAAACTATGAACTTTAAAGAACCCACTGCAGTCGACCGGAGGAACAAACAGATTTTTCGCAGGATGTTTCCACAATCCTTAATATCCATCGTTTCATTTTGCCCGAAAGTTTCACAGAATCAAACTTTGTTTCCGAGCTTCCTCGGAAAATCCTTGTTCAACTTAATCATTTGCCAGATTGCTTGAAAGACGACAAAGACTAACATTGATGCCTTACCAACATTCGGAATATCGATCAATTGTTTGTACCAAAATGAAACAGAAAAAATCTAACACTAATAACTGAACAAACAAAGAACGTAGAATTACCAAAAACATCGTATTTCCTGTCGAAATTAACTGTTCAACCGACAAAGGATTAAAGCGCACCTAAACAGTAGTATACAAGCCTTCGATCGATATTCTTACCACGGAATACAACTTTTATCCTCATTGCAGTAGAAACCATCGATTTGTTGTAATATATTCATCGCTTTCTATTAAAATTATATTTATATCCCTAGGTATGCGGTAGTAGATAACGTCGGTGAATAGTACTGACAATCAAATATTCGAAATTGTTCGAAATAGTCTGTGTAGGGCTTTGAAAACTTTGAATACGAAATGCTTCGTGCTAACATGGCGTGCAAATGGAAAAGCAGAAAAAAGTGAAAAATTCAAAGTTGTGCAAATAAGTGTAGGATTGAGTATTATTTTTGAAATATTATCTACTCACTTGAAAGTTAAAGTACCCTAGGGGGCGATCGGGGAAATCAGAAAAAGAAACATACCTGAGGTACGTGAATTGGAAGACCTTGCTCATCCTGGCCATCGAATTTACAGATATCGACTGACATTCGGGTTACTGAACGGTACGAATGGTAGCTATCGACGTTAACACCGTCTTTCACGGTAGCAACCTACTGTCTAAGTTCATCTGCAGGGCAAGCACCCCTAGCAGTGACTCGGGAACAGGAACGTAGCACACAAGCATAGTTCCCTGTAAAGGGTTTCTCGCACACCCCATCTTAATACGATAAAGAAAACATGTTCAAGACCTGTACAGTGAAGAATATTTGCATATTTATCACTGAATCCGACTAATCGTAATCTGCATGCTCAAAAAGTGCTTCGAATAAAATTCCACAAATTTATTGATCCATACCTTTTCTCAGCCCTTAAGCTAATTTCATATATGACTCCACTTCAGAGACATGTAAACGTGACAATGTACCTAAAAATATTTTAAAAACGTGTTCCTAGGAACAAACCACATACACAATGTGTAAAACAACATGTTCAAGTACAGTATAGGGAAGAATATTTGCTGATATTAATTGTCATTTAACTATCATAGAAAATTCTTCGAACAAAATTCCACAAATCTGTTGATCCATACCTTTGTTTGGATAAAATTAACTTTACAGATGTTTTTAAATGTCAGGAACGAAATACACAAGTAATTCGATTTTTTATTTTCTATAAGTTTGAGAACAAAAGGTGTACGTGATGGTACTATCATTGGCAGAAGCAGACTTGTAACCGTGACATGTTAATGCAGGATCGTTTGTGTCTGCAGTTTATAGGTCATTGTAAAACATGGTCTCATGATAATCGTCGGCTATGTTTTTTTAATTAATTACACATTCACATGTTTCGAATTGTTCGTCGGATTTGGTGATATCGGCAATTAAATATTAACTGTTTCATTAACGCGACCCGGCCGGTAACTAAAATGCAAATTCAAGTAATAAAAATACCTTTTCCATCTATGAGACTTTATGATGGGGCATTAACGAAGTTATTGAACCATTTAATTCTTTATGATTATGCATTGATGCATTGAACTATATATGTATATGAACAGTGTTTCTGTTTACTTACGGTGAAACATACGCGCATACAAAATTTGTTTAGTAATGTTGTGACATGCCTAGCACGTGTTTCGTCGAACCGGGAAGGTCCGATATCATTCACGCGGGGATCTTGCCTAGGCACGGTAGCAATAATAACTAGTTTGTTAACTTTAAGGTAGCGAAGCCCAAAAGTAGAATATTTGAAGTTAGGGGGTTCGTCGGAAATCTAGCCCGAGGTTTCGGCGACACGCCTCAGTGATTTCTCTCTCTCTCTCTCTCTCTCTCTCTCTCTCTCTCTCTCTCTCTCTCTCTCTCTCTCTCTCTCTCTCTCTCTCTCTCTCTCTCTCTCTCTCTCTCTCTCTCTCTCTCTCTCTCTCTCTCTCTGACTCTCTTTTACTCTCTCTTGCTTAATCTATTCCAAGAATCTTGCGATGGTCGAGGAGAGGTTTACGCACATAAACAGAAGGGTCCTTGAGGACGTCCAGCATGCTTGGCTAGGGTAATCCCACAACGTAAAGCGTTGCCAAGCATGCCTTCTCAATATTATTAAATTTAAAATAATTCTCTCCTTGTCCCTCGGTACGTACGGTTTACATATATGGCCCGACTGGCAAGTTCGCTTATACTATTGCTAATTACAGTGACGGACGGGGCGACATTGTCCCTATTGTGTGTGTATATTCATATGGTACGCTGGAATGTGGTTTCGAGAATATTCAAAGACATGTGTCCTCGGACGATGTTGAGTCCAGGGAGGATATTATAGAATACATTGATCGCGTTATTAAAAGAAAATTAATTTAACCACGTCAAAGACCGTACTGCGTTTGATAAGGGAATTCCCACAATACTAACGCATTATCAAGCCACAGCACCGCCGACGGATAGAACAAAAATAATATAATCTTGTTCGGAACGTAACAATGTCGAAGCTTCGTATTTTATTCTACGATTTTATAATATTCAGTTCAATAAAATGCGTTAGTTAATACATAATTATATTTATATGTGTTTTGCGAACGTAATGGTAATAATATATAATCTCTATACACGGCCATAGCAAATGAAAGAATGTTTTCACTATAGGTCCTATGGATGCTTTATTAGTGCGTAAGATCACTATTGCGCACCGCATACGCATCGTAGCTCATTCGCAATACAGGTCACTAAAACTATTGTTCGAAGTACGATAGACCTGTTTCAAATAAAAGCGCAGCTCATTTACGATCGTACTCTTTTTAAGACAAAGCTATTTCACTTTTGAATTACCTTTGTTACATTTATAATATATATAATAAATTCATCGATAAATAAAGCTTTTTTAAACGCTTATCATGAAAAAATACATCATGGTTTTACATCTTAAAGCTGTTAATACTATAACAACAATTGGGTTGTAACTGACAAGATATATGAATAAAAGAACAACTTTTTGAAGCAATAATGATAGAATGTATTAATTTAAGTTTTCATAGATGTCACCATACTTCAGCAGCTTTAGCAACTGACACAATGTTAAAGAAATAATCAATAATTAAATATACGAATACCAAAGGTGATTTAATTAATTCGCTACAACAAAACCTATTTATTTTATAATTGAAATTATATTAAATATTATAGTAAATTATAGTATAATTATTATATTTAAGGAATGTACTACCATTTCGAATAAGTTATTTGTTTACTACTATAGTTAATCTTGTAAGGAATGTTGTAATGCGAAAAATGAACTATTTATGCGTACATCAGTATAGAAAACATTTTGATTGACCAATAAAGTAAAAAGCCGCAAAAATGTAGCAAGTGTTACAAAGTCGCTGAACGTGTCGAAGTAATCTTATTTCCTCGAATAATCCCCTGAATGCATGAAAAGAATATATTACGAGCGACAATTAAAATGCAAGTATCAAATTATGATTCTATCTCAATCCTGCCTTGAAAATATGAACAAAATATTTTGTAAAAAATAAAATATGTAGCTACCCCATAATAATACTTGTA
This sequence comes from Sphecodes monilicornis, assembly GCA_913789915.3. NCBI lineage: Eukaryota > Metazoa > Arthropoda > Insecta > Hymenoptera > Halictidae > Sphecodes > Sphecodes monilicornis. The sequence goes on from OU565292.1 coordinate 13,655,545, forward strand.
ACATGTATGTAGACTGCAGATGTTATGCATTTCTGACAAAACTGGGTGGATCAAATGCCTAACAGTGTACATATTCAAGGAATTTGAAAATGCCTATGTAATTCCTATAAGTGGCAAATAATACAGACCATTTTTATTTTGCATAAAAATCCTAAAGTCTACATATGAAAGTCTAAAAATCGAAAAATCTACGTATTAGTTGCATTTACTTTTCAGAAAACTAATTACTGTTTACAGCAACACGTGGACCACAACGTGATTGCACAGTAGATCAGGATTGAACTTTTATCTCGGAACGATTTATTGAAAAATGAGATGGAAGGGCTCAATTTTGCGATAGATTGGGATAGAGCGGCGATTGCAGATCATTATGTTCTACATGGGCCGAACGCAGTTCTATAGATGTACATAGGGCTTCTCTATATGCTGTCACTTGTACCAGAATTAGCCGTCGGGTACGTCGCGACGCTGCGGGCTCTGCGACGAACGTAGTCGCGAATTGACATCGTAGATACCTTGGCATCAGAAATTTAGTGCCGGTCCCCCACCTAATCAGATTAACTGCCTGCTAGGTTTCGTCTAGGTAACCAAGAGGAATTGATTTTCGTGGTTGGAATTCGTTATTTCTTTCGCCGAAAATTTATTAAAACCAAGATGAAATTCATCTTTTGGCCCCCAGATAGCACCGAGTATACATACAACACGACGATAGAATACTATTAATAAGTTGATGCAAATTTAGAAACCTAGGAGAAAGATATACAAAATTAACTTGGATGATTTGAATCCAGAAACTGCTACTAAACAGTACCTTTTCTTTACATCTCGTGCTTTTCGTTACTACTTACGCTGGGAACTGATTAAAGCCACTGCTAGCACTAAACGTAAAGTTTCAATACATGGAATTCATCTTTAGGCCCGTAATGTATTTGACATTTATTAGCATGAAAATTGTTTGTATCGTTCATTACCAAATTGGTACAGACACAGATGTGCAAAAAGAAAAATAGCGAAAATAAAAGAAAACGTGATTTCAACAAGATATTAAATTTTTCCATTTATTTTTTGGAAATTAATTATTCAGTAATTTTCTTACATTGAGATGCATGTGCATGCACAAATCACATGTTTTCTCCAAGATTTTCTAACTCATCAAAGACATAATGAATATCGTGTACGTCCACTCCCGAATTTTGAATTACAAATCGAAAGAAGTTTGGCTTTTCATGGAGCGGTTGGTAGTTAATCATTAAGCTGCCTCTTTTGATCATCTTCTCCTTTAATCTTGGTGCAACCTAATTACAAAAATAATAATTTCAAGACCTAGTTTCTTAATAACTGATGCTTATTATATTATATAGTTATTCAAACTCGGTATATTAGGTTTATTAAACAGGAATTAATTTATCATGCACACTATTTCATATACCGATTGCTAGTAAAATGGAGATATCATTTATCGATTATTTCAAGATACCTACAGACGATAATTAGAGAGAAAATAATTATCTGCAGACGTTAATATTGGTCCCTACCATATCTATTGCCAAGATAACAGATTTATAACTTATTAAAAAATATAACCAATATTTGTATTTTAATCAAATAACCACACATGAATATCACTGCATAATCCCTCATTTGCAAATCCTTTACGAGCGTTAGATAAATACTACCACAGACGAGATATAGGAGTGTACCAGTCACCTTATGGAATTTCGTGTCGCACGACCTGAAATACTGACATTTCCAAAAATCAGTAGTTTTCTTGCTTTCTCTACTCAAATAGATCAGCCAACTTTTGAACTAGATCACATCACATACAACATAAACCATGTATCTGGGCATATTAGTTGTATACTCCAAATAATCATGTATAAAAGTTACTTTGTCGTGCTTTCAGACATGCTCAAAACATGCTTCAAAAGTTACTGTTTATATCGGGTATTATCAGCCATTTTTACTAAAAAATTAAACGACAAGATATTCAAGGGAGCGATTGTTGACATCATTGGCAAAAGGAATTGTTATAAATATAAATCAGCGAAAAATAATAAATTTATAAATAATTACTATCACGGTGATCGATATCTACCGAAATTAATTGGGGTGGGGAAAATTGCGATCAGAAAATGCGCTCAGTCAGACAGTCGGGCAGGAAACTCCGGCAGGAGCGGAGTTGGTCTATCTTAGACTACCTTGGGGTTGACCAGAGGTTCTCCAGAGTTGCGCTGGTCTACCCTTGTCTAGCTTGGGATTGACCAGAGGCTCTCCAGAGCTGACCTCCCTACGCATGCCCACATTGAAGTTGACCAAGGGTCCTTCAGAACGACCCTTGGTCCTCCAGAGCTGCCCTGGTCTACCGCAGCCTACCATGGCTTACCTTGGTCTACCTTTAGCTAGCTTAGGGTAGACCAAGGATCATTGAAAACTTCCTCCAAAGTATCTGTTTCGGAGTACCTTGTCATTCAACGCACGCCTTCAACTTTTAGTTTTAGATTTCTAATTGGAATTTGCATTAGAACTTTCAGAGTTCTTCTCAAAATTTGTATTTCTGCTTTAAAATTGGTGTTCCTTCGATCGGACGTCCCTCCTCGGCAATCGGTATTACTCACAATTCGTAAGGTACTATGACTTATAAATTATAGTGTCTTGCTTGTAGTGGATAAAATCATGTTATAACTGCACACTTAGAACTTGCGTTAATATTGTACATATAGTAAAATGTAAGAACAAATTGCTGGATGTAAGAACAAATATATTGAATAATTTTCAATAAAGAACTTGCTCATTTAGTTTTTGTATTAATGTGAATAAAATTATTTCGAGGTTTTATCGTTCTGTCACTTTGTCTTCCTTTTCGGAATTAGTAAATTCTTCGACATGGTTTCGAACTTTCTTTTAAACCTTCATCGTTCTATTTCGTAGATAAAAAATTTTATCGAGCCGACGATAGGACTCTATTGATTTTTCAATGTGCTCTCGTGTTTCTTCCCAAACTTAAATGCTCCTATGACAAAGTACTATTCTCTATCTTTCATTTGAGTGCTCAAACATTCCAAAATTCCTACAGGAATACGTTCGAAGAAATTGTAATTCGTTCGCGCTTTTTCAATTTTTCAACCCTATCTAATATTTCTTTCTAATACTAAATGTCTCTATGAGGTATATACCCAATTGTGCATGCCTTATGCATTTATTGTCTCTAAATCAAATTAAACATTCGTAGTAGAAATGGAGTATAGAAAATACCCGATTTTCACTAGTAGGCCAAGATTTGTGAGTTATCGGTAACGTCGAACGTGACACGAAATTGGCCTCTACGTCTCTAGACGAATTGCTCTATTTAGAGCCTCACGAACGTGTGACAGAATAATACATTCGGTGATTGGTCTATTAACATGCCTTGTCTGTGATATTACTAGCAACATTATAGAAAATATTAAAATTGAATATATAATTTACAAATAGCTAATAAGATTTGATGTAACAGTAAATAGTAAATAATATTTCTTTCAATATAAGTAGAAACAATGAACATGCAACATAAACATTCTGCACATCAATTTATAGCGTTGCATCTCTTTTACTATTGCAAGAATTCATGATTATCTAATTTCAAAAATACTCTTCTTGCTTTTAATAGTCTTTTATAAATGTTGTTGTACTTACTTCGTTTATTCTTTCCTTATAATTGAACAATGAACGCTGATTTCTCAAAGATGGCGGTATGAACCAAAAACAAACGTTTATAAAACACGAATCTGTTACTAATTCAAAGGCTTCCCTTGTTTCTACTTCTCCTTTAAAAAGAGTTGAGAGTGTCATCAAGTGGTCAACATGCTTTTCGAAACCTGAAGAACCCTAAAACAAAATTATAATAATAATAACTCTTAACTAACGTTGAATAATAAAAAAAAATTGGAAAATATTTTAAAAAGGTGTTCGTGCATCGAAATATTGTTTTACAGTCGTATAATAGACATTATAATTCAATTACACCTCGTTTTGATAAAATAGAGGAAAACATCTTATTGTAGCTTATTGAAATCTTAAAATGGAAGTACTCTACAAGGACATAACAAACAATTGTACAATATTATTAGTGTACAAATATTTTACTTTAATTAAATTAACACTAACATTTAAATGTATAGCTTAATGACATCATGACAGAGTGAAAGAGTGCTGTATCTCTTTATAGAATTAATAAAATAGAGTACTCCTCAATTTTGTGAAACAAGATGATTTTCTTTATAGCAAACATTGTAATAACATACTTGATATTTTTATTCAACTAATCATAATTAAACACACTGTAATTTGTGCCAGTTTTGATGATAACCTGCATATTGTTGAATGATAAATTTGTCATCGTAATAGACATATATTTAGGGGAAATTACTTAATTTTTTATTACACAATTTATTTTATACTTTTGAATATCCGTGCTTTCTTAATTTATCATTTTGCTCTTTTAATGTGTTCAATAATGAGAAATTACCTGCAAGGATTAATTGTGTACCTTGGTACATGCAAGAATGGTGCTATTATCAACATTTTCTTCATGCAAACAATATAGAATACTACTTGAAACACACCAGTTGTAACTAAACTGTGTTAACAATTATTTCACATGAAAATATTTGACCGACCAGGCACTGTGCACATTCCAAGCCTAAAAGCACATCTATCGGCAAACCCTTTTAAGGATTGCAGAAGCTTCTTTTATGATCTTGAAAATCCACTGAATACGTAGAGTATGAACATTCTTTGGTCGTACCAGGGGAAGATAATGTATGCATAAGTATATTGGCAAACACTTGAAATATGGCATGCAGACCCTTAACTTGTACGGAATGCACTGCAGCTGCAGCTTAAGCCTCAAAGTACAAGGTGGACAATTAAAGGAAGATTAGGGGTAAAAAGTGCTACCAAGGCTAGTTTTCTAGAAATTTGCATAAGTGGTTAACACTTAGAGATTAATAAGGGGGACAGAAGAACCTTTATGCCATGCGAGTAAGTCTTATCTTGTGTTCTGAGCACACCGTGCAGAAGATGCTTAAGGAAGGAGCCTTCTTGCATGGAAAATATTTTCTGCTGTAAGCAAGCCAAGAAATTCGTTGCAAAGAAAAGCATAATTCAACTAAATATGTTATTGATAGACTAGATTACCTTAGCTTGCCACATGAACCAGAATTTCAACACATCTGGCCTGCGTCCGCACTGCAAGTACTTGTCCCCAACATCTAAATCTGTGGGATAGAATTTGTCTTTTTGAAAAAGGTAAGAAGCCTGCTTGGAGTGTGCATCTTTTAAAATATTTGGATGCTTAGTCAGAAACAGAGAGCATTGCTGAGGGACCGCCAGTAATTTGTGTGGGTTGAACAGAATGGAGTCGGCTCTGTCTATTCCCCGCAAAAGGACACTGTGTTTTTTGCTGAATATCAGGCCACCTCCCCAGGCTGCATCCACGTGCATCCACATATTATATTCCTGACAAATGTCTGCAATTTCGATTAATGGATCGAAGGCACCTAAGACCGTTGTTCCTAGAAACAAAAATTATTTGTTTACACTGTACTTTTTTAGTCTTACGCTCGCGATCATTTTAATAGCGTTCTCGAACTCACCCGCGGTTGCAGAAACCAAAAACGGATAATTTCCTTTCTCTTGCTCCTCGATTATCTTAGATTTCAAATCACCGACGTCCATTCTACCAAGATTGTCAGTTTTTATAAGGATCACCTCCACATCGCATACGCTTGCCCATTTTGAGACCGAATAGTGAGCGTCGTCAGATGTAAATAGCACCAAATTTGAAGATGATATGCGTGTATCCTGTCAAGTAAATATATTACAATGTATTAATACATGTATACACGATAAATTTATGTTCAAGATGTATGCAACATAGAGAAAAATTATTTATATTTATTATGCGTAGAAGCGCTTAACATTAGAACTATGTACCATACGGGTCTAAATGACCAATTTCAAATTTCAGTAAATGTACTTTTATAAATTATCGGTAGTGTTAGTGTTAAGAGGGATTATGTAAATTCTTTTTTGCTACTAGTAATACAAATATACAGAAGATACTTTTTTTTAGAAAGTATATTAACGTACCATACTGTCATGTTTAGAAGTCTAAAAATCAATATTTTCAAAAGAGAATGTAATTATTTCAAGTAAAACAGTATACGTATTGTGACTTTTGTGTTAAAAATTATGGTTTCAATAGGATATTGTATAGTGCAAAATTTTTTAGAAACGTTGCATTGATTCGTCAAGGATTAAAAAATATGACGTTTTCTTGTTTCTTTATTTAATGAGCTTCTGAAAAAACTATTTATAAAAATTACTTACACTTTGTATCGTTTTCCTGAACCAAAATCGGGCCAAATTAATAGCAATGCCGTTAGAGAAAGAACCTCCTGGGCTGAATAGACCATCCCCGACAGTAATTCCATTTTCTTCTTTGTAAAACATGCTCAGCAATTTCGTAATTACAGTCTTCTCCATTAATGTTAAGACCGGTGCCACCTCGTAAGTGTACACGGAAGAGTTTAATACGTCGGTGAGCCATTGTCCGGCTAAACCATAGGGATCCAATCTGCATTAAATAAAATTGTTCGTATAATGGTAAACGCGAGAATAAAGCCATTAATTAAATATCAATGATTCAACCGAAAATCATCTAGTGACGTAATAATTAAAAATTAAAAAAAACCGTACAAGTTTTCTTAAAAGGATAGTAAGAAAAAAATGCAACGAAAAGAATAGTTTAAATATGAACATGAAAAAATACATAGGACATTATGAAAGGAAAAGTACATTTACAAAGAAATTAGATTTTCATATTTAATAAACACTTCGTATAAAAGATATGTTTGAATATTTATACCAAAATATTCTCTGGTGCCAAAATTATTTTCACCAGAAGTTCTCACTTTTGAAATATTTACTTTCAAATGCGAACTAAATTCAGATCTGACTCAAAAATTTTTCAGATCCAAATTACTAAAAATAATCAATACATACACATGTATGTGCCATCAGTGTACTGTTGTTATACAACACTCGGGAAACATGAATTGTAAAATTATTTGTGTAATATTAAATAAATAGTTGCATGCAAGAAATAAAAAACATTGAATGTCTTTAAGAATAGCTAACGATTACATGATAAAATAAATAAAATGACTATTCTTCTGTTATCATCAATAATAAAAACATCAAATTTAAGAATTTTTTACGATAAAATCGATGGAATTAATCAATTGATATTACGTTTAACTTTTTTCTAAAAATTTTGAAGTAAAAACTCGAAGTCGTTAATCTAAAATAATGATATACAAACATCGGCCAAAAATATATTGAAAAATACTGTCATAGAATGCTTTTAAAAGCTCAAAGTTATGCAAAGCTGTTAGAAATTTCTAGCAAATAACAAATCGCAAAAAATTAATTTACCTAAGTTGCGTTCAAGGTGTAATAAAATAATTCGTTCAAAAAACGTAAAAGAACAAGCAGCATTTAATGGAAAGAAAAATTAATAAAAATTAAGTAGTATAAGAGTGAATTCTTACATTTGTAACTGTGAATTCTAAACATCAAAAATACAGAATATACTCTGGGGTAAATCTTTACTTTTGTTAACCGCAGCAAGTAGCCTTTGACCCTTTGAGGACGAGTGTCGTCATACTGTCGACATCGGGTCATGTATTTAATTCTTCAAGTTGCAAACAACTAATTTAATTATTGTAGTAACAAAAGATCAGTATATATTTTTATTTTTCCGCAGAACTAGAAACATTAATATAGCACTTAGCTTCCTAAGAAAAGCACTTCTAATATTTTAAAAAATTCTCGTCCGAAAACGGTTAATATAAATTAAAATTCATAAAAATTATTATTAGAGTGCTCTTTTGCACTTGTTAGGGTGGATTTGAAGAATCGAGAAATGAAGAATATTCCTCAGGGTAAATCTTTATTTTGAATAATTGCATTTCGATCGTGATCTCACCCGGAGAACAATTGATTCATGAAGTAAGGGTGGCCGGTTTTGATGCTGTACTTGAAGACTTTGTCAACGATCTCCAAGAGATTATCCTGGCTGCGTGGCTCGTTTTTCACATCGAACTTTACGATGTCCCGCAAGTGAGCCGGTTCTCGCCATCTCGATACAGGATTTTTACGGCATACGCTTTCAAACGCGCAATCGATTAAGACCGTGGTAAGTTTGTCGAGAAACTCTTTGTGCTTCTCCACGCATGGTATGCTGCGCCAATCCGACATTCGGGGACGGTCACTTCGCGAAAATGCGCCGAGAAAACCACGAAAGAACGAAAGAACGTACTGATCCCCTCGCGGTTGACCTCTATCGTATATAAGCAGGGCACAAGGTCCTCGCAAATTCCTACAATTACGCTTAACGAGGAAACAAAAGCGTTACGTTCGAACTAGGAAATTAATGGGGCACATTGTACAGCTCGCATTCGGTTAGGGCCGTAACGAGATTACGCGAAGCGGTAGTCATCCGTGAAAACAAAGGAAAGCATCAGAGTCGCCGAAAAGTTTGTATTTATGCAAAATCAAAATTTTCTATTCGTAAAATGCAAACGGAAGCCAAATATAAATTGCTATCTTTAACTAAATTTAGCGAGTTAAGAATAATATTCATAAAATGCGCAGTCTATTTATTATCTTACAATATGAACAAGCTCTTCTGGTGCAAAACTATGTACAAGAATTACAAAATTACACGCGTTAATGTGATCTGCGATTTGTGAAAATGCGTGCTCCATTTTGAAAGGTCGAGACGATCTTCGGCGCGAGGGAAAATTAAAACAATGCTTTCAACTCCACTTTTTGCAACACTTATCCGTGCACGCTGGTGTCCGCGTAAGTAGAAAAGGTGAGCCATGAGCAGACGTGTTAGTCAAGTGTAGTGCATGCGTAACTCGTGATTCATACTTGATATAATATTTAAAAATGAAGCCCTATACAACAAATTTCTTAATTTTTCTTTGTACAATGGATCATTTCCTTTCCAATTCTACTGCGATTTTTCAAATTTCCTGTGTGCTACGTTAAAGTGTTTAAAATTAAGTAAAAATTGAAAGTCAAGTAGAAACTCTATTGAAATATTTATACAGCAAAGTAGTTAGATATTTTACAAGTATATTTTACATATGTAACAATATTAGAATTATTCCTTGATGCCTTGTATTTTTCCCAGAATGAGAAGCATTAGTTTTATGTGAGCATTGGTCTTTGCTATCTCTTTGCGGTACAGTGCGATTTGTTCTTCCAGCAATTTGATTCGTGCATTGGTAACTACTAAGGCACTGTCTAAAGGCAGTTCCAAGTAATGTCCTAAACCAATCTCCAAAATGATTGTGGACGCATCAGGGACATCTGCTTCGATAAGAAAATTTTGTCCTATGTCTACTTGAGTCTTGAAGCCAGTTTTGTCGAATTCATTATTTTGAAGGGTAGTAATGACAGATTTCAGCTGAATGAACTCTGCAATCTCCGCGTTTTTAATCTCAAGCTTTTTCTCTAACGAAGCAAGATCATCTTTCAATACATCATTGATGATCGTCTCATATAGCAAAACCTTTCGTTCAATATTAGGATTCATAATCAGACAGGATCTACAACAGAAAGATCAGAGAGATGAGAAAAGCGTGAAATATATAGGTTATATTTACTTTTTACCTTATTAGCATGCAGATAATTTCCATGAAATCATAAAGATTTACTTACCAATAGTATATTAGGAAGTAACTATTTTTGGGAACACTAAACGACTTATAATAAACGAGTCCAATTTAAAATCAAATGGTTTAAGTCCCAAGATTTTATTATGCACATAATCGCCAATATAATCCTACTGTATTTGCTTCAGTTCTAACTAACATTTTAGTTAATTACAGAATACAGAATAGTAAAATTTGATGTTTCATTTATTTAATGCGTAAATAAATTAAGTACTGTCAGAATGGTAAATACTGTTAAATACGCGGTATTTTAGAAACGTGTCAACAATTGTGCGTTCGTTAACGTGCGCCAAATATTCTTCTGGTGGCAACTGGCTGAAACTTGTCACCCTGTTAACAAGGTAGATTTCTTTCCAAAAAATATTTACATCCATATAAAATATATTTATTTTCACAATATATTTTAACATAGACAATAATACTTACTTGTCTTTTATACTTAGAAGATTTAATTATTTTTATGCATACGACTACACAGAAGGTATACATACGAATACACAAGTTAGCAAGAATCGAGTATTCTATGTATTACTTTTCTTCATTACGAACGTCTAACTTAATGTGGCGGTAATAAATATTTATGCCAGGTATATTTAAACGATAGAAGCAATATTTATGAAATATAATGCTATACAAATGTTAAAAGTTGTGGATTACGTCGAAAAATCGATAAATTGGGACTGATAGCTTGAAAGAAAATGATTGGACTCTAAGGGTTACTTCAAATCGACTCCAAAATGTATCCCGGAAGAATTTTTGAACATTTGTGGGTTCAAATTAAAGACGGAGATTTGAACTTTATGACAAAGGCACACAAGTTTAACAATAAATGCGGAATCATGTCAAAAAATCGAGAAAACCCGACCTTCAACTCGGGCTCAATTGACTCGATATTCAAGGGATCATTTTTTTTATCCTGGCGTTATGACGCTCAGGCAGGTGGGTAGTATCGGATTATCAGCGTAAGAGTGCAGATAGAATACATGGAGCATGAAAACCCTGATCGCTAGGCGTCTTATTTTCGCTTCCGCTTCTTCGAGCTCATACTCAAGCTCCAAGGTATAATATTTATGTTTTAAGTTATTGGATTTTCTTCGATCGTCGATGCTTCTAGGAATAATGCAGTTCATTCTGTTGAACTTTCCAAGTGGTAAGTTGCGTACAATGTTTTCATATGTTTCATTGTTTAGTTACAAGTATCACCGTTACCTGTTGAATCTGTAGGATTCCGAAATCGCCATGAAAGGATGATTCCTTACGTCGTGATTTCTCGGGTTATTTTGATCTCCATAGTCTCCCATGGCGTATTAGAATGAGAGGTCTAACAATAGGGTCATTTTGGTGAATACAATGACCGCGGGAACGCATCGCATAGTAGAGAGTATTTTTATTGTTGTGAATCAATATGTTGATTCGATATGTTTGCAGAATCAATACATGTTACTTATTAATACACTTTCTTGATTTGTGTGCTGATATAACGTGGGTATGTGAAGATAGTTATTGATCATTCTTCTAATTGTTATTCGAATGTTTCTGTATCAGAATGTAGGGAAATTCGGATATAAAGAGAAAAGGAATTATCGTACAAAGTCAAAGGAGGAATCAATTCAAATTATGTTTGTCATGTCTGTTTTTTGTTTCAGAACATTTAATGTAACAATGTGTCACGACCAAAGGAAGATCTCATTGTTGTTTTTTGTCTCAGATATTTTTACTCAGATGTCCATCATATAATTATTTGTGCGAGAGAGCTTTTACGAAAAATATAACAAACAGAAGTGTGTAAAGAAAAAAATTACAGACATGATTTAATTTAATATAGATAGGAAATAGGGGATTTTCGTTTATGAAATAATTACGAAACAAGATATGTGTAAATAACAAAACGATAGGTAGGATGGGATTTATGATTAGATAACGAACGAAAAAATGGGTAAATAAGTATTTCCTCTTTATTTACGTGGACGTTTCTAAGTTCATTCATAAAATTTTATTATAATTCTGTTATAAACTGAGAAACATTCATGTTTTCCTCTGCATTTAAATTCATACTTCTTTAAATTCATAGCTCACCTTGTAAAAGTGATGGGGACCACTTCACGTGTTAATAAAACATTTACACACTAGATGATTTTGCGTACTTTAATTGAGAATGAGATGAAAAAGTTAGTTAGCATTCTTAACACGGGAAATTGGCATTTGATTTAAATGGCATACGTACGAACTCATTAAGCTCATTAAACTACATGACTCAAAATCGCACGAATATGCAATACATCGCCTCTGTTCCCATTTTCATCATGAAAGTCTCTCATTTACATTGGAAATAGATTTTTTAAGGATAAGACATACACCTTTACATTTGAAACAGTTTTCTAAAGATAAGATAAAAAAGTTTCATTTATTACTGACACGTAACTTTCGTTATGGTTATTTTGTTACTTTTGCGCTGAAGATTTACTCTCAGAGTACTAAAAATAGAAATCATCTGGTGACATTATAGTTTCACAAAATATTACTGTTCAAATTTTAGTTAGATTTCCCTAAGTCTAATGGTAACCCTGGAAACAAACCTGTTTGATCTAATTAGAAAATGTAAGGTCAAATTTGATAAAAAGACGACGTATTTATGCTACAGTCGGTCACATTAATATTGGGATACTTTTAAAAATGCGATAACATTTTTAATAGTGGACATTTTTAATATGACTTGGATTTTTTTTTAGGAGTTAGAACAATTAGTTTACTACATGACGCAACATAAAACGGTTGTAAAAAACAACTTTTAGTATTTTCTTTGCAATTCCGTACAATTACAATTTTTCAAAAATTTCTTTGTTGAATTATGTACTAAATTAATTGTTCTAACTTCTCAAAAAAAAAATCCAAGTCATATGGTCCACTATTAAAAAGTTATTGCCTTTTTAAAAGTGTCCCAATATTAATGTGACCGACTGTAAATAAGAATTGTCAGCATCAATTGCAAGATAAAGGAGCTACATAAACATTTATATCTCCTCTTAAACATTTTAACGAGTGGCAAATAATGCAACAGCATTTTGAAATTCTTTAAATGTTTATACTCTAGGCCGATCCAAGGTACGATACAAGTGATGCTAAAGCAAGTGTTAAGCTAAATTCATGTTAGCTAAAAGACGGTATTTCGGCGAACCCGGGGCAGAATGAGTTTCGGGAAAGGGTTAGCAGTTCCGACTGTCCCAGATAGATGATAATTGGCCGCGGTCAGAGGAGTCTCCGTCAATGTAGCGTTCGTCTATCGCCAGAAACGATATCGATAACTCCATATGCTTTCCACGGAGTCGTACCGGGAAGGATCGCAACACACTGTAAGATCCCTGGCGCGTATCGTCATTCCATAAATTAAAATGCTATTCTCAGTTGAAAATGGGAGCATGTGTGCGTGCGCATACCATAACCACGAGTTGCATTAAAATTTATGAATCAACGTAGACTCGTCTAATGACGCCGGGGCCTCGGCCTCCAAAAATGATGGCCAGGATGTTTCTACGTCGGGGTATTCCGTTAATTGGCTCGATAATTTGGTAATTTGCGAGCGTGTGGCATGCAGTGTCGCTGGACGACGGCACGCGATAGACATTTATATAGTAGTAGCGCAAGGGTTTACACGGTATTAACACACGGGCCTACCTTTGCCTAGCTGACCGTATAATAATTCAGTCACGCGCAGATAACTATGGAACTAACAATTTAGAAAATACCAGATCTGAGGCAAAAAGTATTCATTTACATATTCGACTCTCCGTGATGCCAGGATACCGTATCGAGACCTCTCCTTCGTGTACATACCTCAACAGTAGCGGACAACCTGGTTCAACAGGAGCGGGTATAACTGAAGGGGGGAACAAATGATAATCCGCAAGAAAATAAATCGAAACCGTTCGTGTCTGTTTCGCAACTGCGGTGTGGTATCTTCATGGAGGAATAGAGGTTAATAATTGCAATAGTAAAAGCAGCCGGAAAGGATTTCGAAGAGCTATACGTTATCCAAACAAACAGTCGTTATGATTCATTATTAGACTGCAGGTCTTTATGTAAACTAAAAATTTTCAGCATTGATCGTGGGAAGGAGGAGTTACAGAAAACTTCATTTCATCTCGTGATAGTATTCTTTGATTTTTCTAATCTTTCACTGTTTTAAATTTCACCTAACCAATTTCTTCACGAATGCATAGAACTCCTTTTTTTCTTGGTTTTTAGCGACTGTGTAGTCTAATATATTGTTGTTATTAATTGGCTGATGTATATTTGTTCTATTATACATGATAAGAATTCGAAGGACCTTTGAAGCTGCGACTGGATCCGGATTTTATGCATTTATGGCAAAAGCGTGCATTTTATGAATTTTTGGCCCATTAAATTTATTAAGAAGGGGAATTTTCTCTTTAAAACCTGTTTATTGTAATGGCGGTAGAAAACTTTTATCTTTATGGTTCACCCTGTATATTTGTATGTATAAATTTCTTATTGCACTTAGGCTTGCGTTTATAATAATCTTACAAGTGCACAGTGTTAATAATTAATACCATATTAAATCTAATCTACCTTGATCATTTAGTATCGATTGAAAATACAGGGTGGAAAGGATTCTTTGCTTATGAATAAATGTATCTGTCTACAATTCAAGGCATAGCGATCTGATCCTGAATACTCTATCATTTCCGGGATGGGGGGGGGGGTAAAAGGGGAAACTTAAATCGAAATAATGCGTGTCTATTTAAAAACGTAGTTACAAAACATCCGGAAGAAAGGCTTTCGTCGAGGTACACATTATTTAAACAAATACGCGGCCATTATTATTTATTATTGGTATTAGAGAGAGTTATAAGACATACAACGAGAACACATAGGCAGCACAGAAAATGAATTCCATTATATACAGTGGTTGTTGAAATATTGGTTCGTAAACCATAGCTCTTGTTACGAAATCTTTTCCAAGATATTTTCCACCCAATTATATAATTTGCCTCGGTATGAACAATCCTTTCTCACTTAGCCAGGTTTGTCATTCGTCCGCGAAACAGAGACTACAAAATAAGCTATAAAATTATGAATTTTTTGCACTCAAGGTCATCTGAAGGTCATAATATTATAGATCATTGGGCTCGCCTTGACGTTAACCATTATATGGCGATAATAAAAATATCTAGTCCCATTTTAAAAAATTTTGATGACGTGGAAATTTTGAAAACAAATGTCCTTGAGAAAAAATTGTTAATTATACTGTGTCATAGACGCACATGCATGGATAGAATTCCATGTAGTGACACAGACAACTTATCATAAATATCTCGAACTCTAAACGAGACCGCTATATACTTTTAAAGCAAAAAGTTGTTTTCTCAATTATACCCCCCACCACATATCAAAAAATTATTAACATCATAGTCGACTTCAAACTTCTAAACGATTGTCAAAATTTGTTTATCTATCATTAGGTTTGTTCTTTCAAATTAAATATTGAAACCGTCCGTCATTTTTCCTATCACAAAAAAAGAAAACCAGATATTTATGATATCAAGTAAATGTAAAGATTATAACGAAGACTAGTAAAATTAGATGTATAAAATACAAATTAATAGACCTATGAAAAGATTTACGGGAAGAGAATAGTACCATTCTTATGGTGTGACCGTTAACATTATTCTTGCATTATAAACTGGAATGACTGGATAAAATTCCAGCACTTAGAAACGGATTTTATGTTGCTTTTGTAATGACGCTCCTAAATGTACAGTTAGTGTGCAAATTAGCTGAGTGCCGATACCATTTTGATCACACGGTTTTCGCATTTTGGACATTATTCTTTAATGGCTCATTAACGTTTCTAAACTGATATCAGATTTGCGTGTATAATAAAGTACCACGAACATTAAATTGTACCAATATGCTACCCTGTCACTTAGAATTTTGCTATAAATCTTTTAACCCTTTAATTGCGTGTATAAAAGCTCAAGAAATTTTTATCAGTACCGCAGTAACCCTTTTATTAAACTAAAATGACTGACTAAATATCAAGGAATACGTCGATGCTTTTATGATCTTAACAATGCAATTCTTTCACTGTAGCAATAATTCAGTTATTTTAGCTACCCACAACAAGTGCAATCGTTTTAACACTAAACCTACCAAACACTAATAGTGATTGCAATGCTATACCTTATAAAAATTATAAGATTGTATTTCTTTAGATTTTGTGCGATCGTTATTGTAGTATGTGCTGGAACGATGAATTTTCTATAGAAGCATCTTCATAATTTCAATAATTGCGAAATAAAAAATATATAATCAGTCAAAGAGTTAATAACTCACTTTATTGTCAACGCTGCACAGAAAAATAGATTTCCAACAAATATGTAAATATGTTGTGTAAATTGAGTCGTCGAGAGGATCAAGTCTAGTTGAAACTCCGGGCATTGTTTAAACAACTTTCTATCAGCAGGGAATACATTGTTTTGGCAAATGGCCGTTCATTATTAAGAATAGCCGGCTGTTTCGTCTGGGAAGTCGGTGTTTGTCGAAAGCTCTTCCCATCAGTTGCCTAAATCCAGTAATTTCGGGTAATTCCACTTAGAAACTGACAACTTGGAGAAACTGTAGTCGCCGGAGCTGCAGTCGATCGGGCTCGACTCTGTTTCCAAGGTGAGCGTTATTTAAGTTGCCGCTTTAACGGCCCCTAAAGGATACTCTCTCACAACATTTACCCACCCTATCGAGGTGAACGAGCCCTGTTTCTTGTCAAATTTTACCAACACCATTGAGTGATAGTTTCCAGACAGGTAGCCGAGGTTCTGACCGCCTCCGGGCCGAATTTAACCATTCACGCCCATCGAGAGCGCTTTGGTCACTACCACCACGCACGCATTTAGTTACTATGCAATTTTTTGATCGGCGAGCACTATTACACGGGACCAGAACTACAGCTGCCCTGCGACTTATGGTCGGCCTGGGCACCGAGATATACGTTGTATCCGAGAGTTTATGCAAATTCGTTATTCTCTCAGAGAAATAGACTCGCGCGAAATAAAATCTTCCTTTACCTATCATCTTCGCGATCATGATTTTTCTCTAGCTTCCCCACTTATGAACTTGACGAAGACATGTTTTGAAGCAGAATGGTTTCATGAAGTTGTGAATGTTGTTAGCGAAGGCTTCTTGTTGAGATAGGAACAAAATTATAGCGGAGTTGCCATTAAATTTTTCACTATTCTGAATTTCAATCGAATTTGTACTGCTTCGTTGGTAAAGTATTTCTAATATTGGATTATGTAATTCTACAGTCTAAATAAAACAGTATTTTAAATAAAATGTGAAATTTTGAAAAATAAAATATTGTTATTTTGATAACATAGAGTATACAATAATTTTATTTTATACATTAAGCACTTAAAATATTTGTCTACACAGAGAAATAGATGTTGTAGTTGGCAATATCATAAAGAGAAATTGTAAGAAAGTAAAGTACTATTAACACCGACTACCGAGCCCGTCAAAATGACGGATTTCAGATTTGCTTCGTTTACAAATCGTGAAGTTATAGGGATATTTTCTTGAGAGATTTTTTAGTATGCTTCTTTATTCGAGTACATGTTACCATAGAAATTCTGTGATATCTGGATAAATCGATCCTGTTATTATTATGAAGGAATATAACGAACATTTGCCGAATTTGGACTCCCTAAACCAGGCATGGGCACGGGTGGAGCCCCTCAAACGCCTGCTTCTCCCACCAACCTCTCTTCTATGGAACGCGCACCTTCTTGGCGATCGCGCATATCTCGCCCCTTCGTTGCCCCCACTATACGTATCTTCGTGCCTGACTGCAGGGTTTTGCGAGGCCTGCACGAGACTTGCGCACTGCTCGCGGCAGGCGAAGCGCGTTCTTTCTCCATGGTAACGGTGGACACTGGTGGGGGACAGTGGGCGCTATGCTGGGGACGGTCTTGTCTCAATTGAGACGAAAATCTTGGATCACTAATATCATTAGCTACAATTGATGCAAAGTTATTTCTTTATTTTTGGATTTACTCCAGCACATTGTGTATAGACTATAGATCCAGGTGTGACCATTTTCTTCTAAAGTTTAAAGTTTTTTGATAAAATTTTTAATCAAATTTGAAATTTCACTAAATGTTTTTTAAAAATATTAATTAAACTTAAAATTCCTCTAAAGTTTAAAATTTATTAATAAAATGGTTAATCAAACTCAAAATTGGACTGGTTCAATTTAGGAGCCTACAATGTGGTCCGATCTGGGCACCTTGTACACAAATTTTGAAAGATTTTACTTAATCTTACTTTTAAGTTAGGTTAATAAAACTATCATAGCAATTCATATCTAAATAGGTTTGTTTTCTCAAGATATTTTAATATATTTTGTTACTTACTTTAAAATGGCACGAGTGCTTCTTTACTTGCAATAAAACCTTCAATCAATAACTTCTCAAAAACTAAAATCACTTGGTTAACCGTAACCCCGAGATAGTTGCTTGAAAAAATGGATGCAGCAGGCAAGTATACTTTCAAGCACCGTATGTTACTTATTTTGCAAAACAAATGTCTTACACCTGTCATGTCATACACATGTCAAGTTACAATGGTGGTCCAATTTGGACAACGGTCCAAATTCAGCAACTCTCCCATACATCAGTTTCGTTTAGAACTCGGTAGTTCTAGTGTTGATAACAGCAAGAAGAGATGTATTAAGTGCATAAAAAATCCTAAAATCTACAGTTTATTATTTGGATAGTATTTAAAATAATACATTACTCAGATCTAATTCTGTACGATGCAAATGCAGAAAACGGACAGTCCAGTACTTGCAGTTTTAATTTTGCAAGTTTTAATGTCGAAAGGCATTATCTATTGTTTCTTGCTGCATTGTTGAAGAAAAAAAGAAGAAATGTTACTCAGACCCAAACTATTAAGTGGTTCACCATTTACGGTAAGACATGCTCTGTTACCCGGTGTGATCGGAGGCCCATTAAACAGGTTTAAGTGAATTAATTATTTTATGAAGCAATTTGCGAGGATGATAAGTGTATTTCAGATTAGACTTCTCCCGTATCCCGTGGTGAGACTGCTGTTTTGTTCCCGGCAACAATATTGACCGACCATCGCTGACCGCGTTACGCCCAGATTGTAACTACATAACATCATGATGCCAACAATAGGGAATACGTACGAATAATTTAAACCGTGTCCGTTTCCTTTTTAACGACGAACGCCTACTATTTGTGAAATGAACTTATAGAAAATTCATAGCAGCCTATGTAATCTATTTATATTACTCGAATCTATGTAGAACAACGCTGGAAGAAAGAATTGTAGCGAATGCATTCCGCGTATTTTAAGTTAATTGAATTGGCGGTCGCTAAAGCACAGTACAGTCCCTTTATATGCATAATGACGATGAATAAGTAGCTTGGTAGCTAAATGAGTTCACAACGTGACTTACATTTTCTGGCTATACTTACCAGAAACGGGGCATAATTTCATGCGGGGAAAAAATATCGACGAAGACGAACAAATATGTACCTAATTGTTTGGTTGTACTTAAATGCAGTAATTTCGTCATTTTGTACCTCTTTTTTTTTTGATCGATCATGATTACGCGCGAGTTTGAACGAAGGAGGAGCCATAAAATTCGAAAATAATGTGATACATCCGCTCCAAGAGTATCCTTGCTTCTATACAAAGCACTTAATAACTTCTCTTCATATTAACACTAAAACATTCCAACCATTTTTTGTTATAACTACAGTTATCAGCGAATTTGTTCCAAAATTTGGCTTCGAATGATAGCACGACTTGAGGAGAAAGAGTACTTTGAAAAATAAAAGAATGGTTATATCCTAATGCAGTAATGTGAACGCGAGAGATCGTATTAAACAATAGAAGTCCGTTCTACAATTGTTGCATCATGGAATTAAAAAGAGGAGACAATTGTCCGCACCTCTTTAGCAAGTTTTGATGAGTATTTTTCTTTTCATGTCGTTGAAATTAGTACTTTCTTATATATTCACTATATTTTAATTATAATATTTCCTATATTTTTTTAACTTAATTACTACTTATTTATTATTCACGTTTCGAAACTAATATTACTTGTTACACATGTTTTCAAAGACAAAGATCCACCTTCATGAAGTTCCTTATGGTTTCTTTAAGAAGAGGTCATGTTATTTATTTATGAAAAGTTGAAAGAACTTGGGTTGGATACGTGGTCACTCAATTATAGCACAAGTTCGAGTTAATATAGAGTTTACTATGCAGAGAAGAGTTCTAGACTCAATCGCGTCTAGGGAGCTCCTGCCTTCTGCGTTTTCTGCGAACCTGAAGGAAAACTCCGCAGGGCGGTTCCTCGACTGACAATTACGCTAATTGGACAGCGTCGATGACAATCGCTGCCCAATCGGGTTTTTAACTTAGGCTAGTACACCCCTACCATGCTAGGTGTGACAGCGGAGGTTTCATGCAGTATCGCCAGATCGTTTAAATCGAGGGTAATGCAGTTTACCACCTCTCTAATGACCAGAGTAATGTATAACACGTTGCGCGGCACGTCACGTGACCAGTCTACGGTCTTAGTGGCGGACGTTGGAGTGTGCTCATGGTAGTGGAATGGGATAGTGGAAGGGGAAAAGGAGGAGAGGAAAATCCACCCAGTTCTGGGTGGATCTGGCGACACTGGTTTCATGAAATTGACTTCCTTCGAGCCCGCGAGACACATACCGAGGCCAGCTGTGGGTCCATCGGACCTCGGTTGTCGATACCCTTCCGAAAACTCGGGGGTTTGTGATACCAGCTTTTGCTATTGAGGCCGGAAATGAAAGATTCTAAAGCACGAGACATGCATTGTCTAAAACATCTGAATTTCACGCGTTGAAAACGGTTTTCTCAAAAATAGCTTCGATGTCGCTCGCCTCATAAACCGACCCGGCCATTTGCACGCTAAATGTTTTATTGTACGAGCCGATGGCCGCTACAAAGTAATTTATTGACAATTATTTTGTTATGTAATATGGCTTGAAGATTGACATTATCCAATGAGACTTTTGAACAAGAAAACATATTCCTTTTATCTTTTTTATTTTTAGACAGTCTTCGGTCTATCGACTTGTACATATGCCTTTATGGTGGGCTAATTCTGGTTCACCCTGTATTTACATGGTAAGATTTTTTAGTATGCTTCTTTATTCGAGTACATGTTACCATAAAAATTCTATGATACCTGGATAAATCGATCCTGTTATTATTATAAAAGATATAACGAACATTTGCCGAATTTGGACCCCCTAAACCAGGCATAGGCACGGGTGGAGCCCCTCAAACGCCTGCTTCTCCCACCAACCTCTCTTCTATACAACGCGCGCCTTCTTGGCGATCGCGCATGTCTCGCGCCTTCGTTGCCCCCACCATACGTATCTTCGTGACTGACTGCAGGGCATTGCGAGGCCTACACGAGACTTGCGCACTGCTCGCGGCGGGCGAAGAGCGTTCTTTCTCCATGGTAACGGTGGACACTGGTGGGGGACAGTGGGCGCTATGCTGGGGACGGTCTTCTGGCTAATTCTGGTTCACCCTGTATTTACATGGTGGTTGGAGCAACTCATCTCAGAATAGGTTGCACACGAACCTTTGACCCCTAGATATCTTTCTTCATAAAGATTTACCAACGAGACGACTCTTTATCAGTTCTTGTACATGAATAATCTTTAATGTCGCCATACTTGTTCTATAGAAATTACTATTCAATTGTGGATAGGAGGTCCTTCCAATAAGAGTCCCATTCAATAAGAAAGTAACAACAAAGTGGGATTGAAATTAATACTTCTGAACTTAAACGTTTTCTTTTATTTTACAAATATTAGAACATAATCAAATTTCTCTATGTGTTTCACTCATTTGAATTGATATAAAATGATATAGCAGACCACCATTTTGTGTCAAGTTCAAGTCAGAATCATTAAAATGTCCATCATAAATTGAACGAAGTTGTAGCGCACTTGGCTGGATTTTGCAACGTGTAATTTAATTTTGAAAGAATATGTTACAACATATTATTGTGACAAATATGTCCCATCGTTGCTGAAAGTTTATTAATTCAAAGACGTAGCTGTAATGGATTTAATCTCTTCTCTTTCTTGTTGTAGAATCATGACCACCGCTGCGAAATAAAGTGTCAATAAATTATCAAAATGATTAATTAACATCGGTAAGTTATTTGCACGCTGAGTATCCGCGTAATAAAGATTAAAACGCTATAATAACATGCATCATAAATTACATCTACCACGGAAACAAGGAGGAAAAATAACACAGCAATCAATCACATTTTACGTTCCGACGTCTTGTATCGTAAGAATGAAACTGTTCGACGCATGTCTCGGCGTTTTCTCCCTGCAATCGTAAGATCATCGTTTTCACGAATTACCGGTGACACGAGAAACCGCATAGTCATCGGGTGATGTCAAGTACAACATCATACAGAGAAAATCAATCGTTGTTCGGTGCGATGCGATGGCGCGCTATGACAACTGGCACCGTGATTGTGATGCATAAGAGAGACTGGTTAGGATAAGATGACTAACGTAATAGAAATTTAAATATTGTTCAAAATAATCGCCACTCAACTCGACACAACAAAAAACACTAAAAAATACAACAAAAAATACTAAGCATTTGCATTCACAAAGACCGCGAATACAAATTAAACTCACCTTCTCTTTACTGCCATAATTTACATTCGTAAAATAACATTTTCAAGAACGTATTATCAGGACTGTACATCTGATCCCTGAAGTTGCAAGTATGTAATTTAATCTCTGGGTCAAAAATATCTATATTTTCGTCGATATTATGAGCTTCCAGAAGCGCAGAGATTTTCTTACATAGCGTTGTTGTTGCTATATTGCTTAAAACTGCTATCTACTAGTAAAACAAGAATTCATTACGGAATTCCATGATAATTTAATGGAAATTGCAATAGCACAAATTCTATTCATTAATCTCATAGTCTGTGCGCTGAAGGATTAATTACGATCATGATAAGAGATCAGTACACATTGTTCATCTTTCCCATGATTTCAGACAGTAATACATAATTTAGTTCTATGAGGAAAATATTCATAACTAGATTGTGGATTTTATGCATTTACAACGAAAATGAGTAGGTACAATTTAAAGCAGTACACAAATGAAAAGAATTTAAAGGTATCAACACATTACAATAGTTTCAGATTATTAGAATCCACAATGGAAGAAAGTGACGTGGCTTCTGTTTCGCACGATCCATGTAAACAATTTTTATTTTGCATAAAGTTCTCGAGTCTATCCGTAGCTCTTTTAAAAACGCTTGTCCGCAAAGGGTTGTTGGTTACCAGTGACAAAAGTACAATTTTTAAACGTGTTCGGTAAAACGCAGTCAGTTAAATTTCGCATACAAGAACCTAACAGCATTTCATGAACCCCGTACATTTCGGTATAATAACTATTTATTAACATATAAATCGGTAGCCTATAAATGAGCGTCTATGTTCACGTGGACGTTTATTAATGTTATTTAGTGAGAAGATTTTGTTTCGCGTTCTAAGGATCAATAATCCGAGGATGAGGTGGCTAACGCTTTGCCAACAATCTTCCCCGAAGCCTGCGATTTTCGCATAATTTCTGTGCTACCGCGGGTAACGAACAAATAGGAGGTGGTTACCACCTCTCGGCGCGATAATAAGAAAACGGTAATTTTAACATTAAAAATAGTGGTTTTAATTAAACGCAAGAAAAAGCAACGATAAAACAGTTTCCTGTAATAAGGGTATCTGTGCGAGGCGATACAATAATGAAATTCATGCACATATCGGGACTCGGTTAATTGATTAGGTTGCATCGGGAACATCGTATCGCGGCTTTCTCCGTTCCGCCGTTTCACAAGTTGAAAAAATATGCACGTTTTTGCACGTCCAGGACCAGGCAGTACGTCAACGCGCATGATACGGACGGACACTCAACACGCTTCGGAATTCTTTCTGTGTTACCCATGGTGGCACAGAATTTCGAGTTTAATTAATTGATGTTGCAAGTCGATATTACGGTGCGGGCGAGCCCACAATAATGTTATATAGTGCTTGCCGGTTTTTACGAGCGTCCAGGAGAACATTCGAACGGCACCGAAAAAGAAATTGACGACAGCTGCCTGTGGACACCGACACCAATCAAGCCCGAGCCTTATTTTGACGTGGACAAAATGTGAAAGTAAGAAACATTGTATACGGAAAAACATCGCGACGGACATAAGCCCAATTTCGGCCGCGACCGCCAGCTTTTTCCTCGACAACGAGAAATCCACGCATACGTAATTATTATTGAATTATTGCGGTTTACAAGAGCAATAACCGATACACCCTCTGCCTCATTAATGACGAAAGAGAATTCCATGCCAATCGCATACCGAAAATTGATTCTGCACTTCTTGCAAGGTGCGATCGGATTCGAATTTGTCACGGAATTTCTGCTAACTCTCGTTAACTATAAATGTAATAATTAGATTATATTGATGCTGGATTATTTAATGCTGATTTTATGCACTTATGAAAAAAATGGGTAGGTGTAAATTGAAACAGTAAAAACAGATGAAGAATTTAAAGGTACTTTTATATTATTTTCAATCTATTAAACATATTAAGGAAGAAATTAAATTTTTATTTCATCCCAGTTTGTTGAAATTCAGGTTGTAAGTTTTTATTTTGCATGAATTTCCACTGTCAAGTAATAATATTATAGGAAACCAAAGCAGTCTCTTTCAAAAAACTAGAAAGACATCATCCGTTTTACCAATGTTTGTTTCGTCAAAGCTATTTTACAATGTAGTTGCTGCCTGAGTGACGTTTTACGTATTTAAAAGACTGTTTAATAATGTATATATGTATTTAAAGTAAATGTATATGTGCAAAAAAATTGCTTGAACACACTCCATACCTACTGGCACAGAAGATACATACAAGTCATTTAATGCAAAAGTGGTGTAATTCAATATTTGTCTGTTCTGTTTAACACCGCATCTTGGGGGTATAAACATCATTCAATAAAATAACTGCAATATAATTTTAGCATGGCTTGCGCAAGACCAATGAAAAATCTTTCGATATTATTGTGTTTTATACATATAAGTTTTACTGAATTACTCATTATTAGACTGCGGCTTTTTATACAAAATAAAAATTTCCTTTACCAATTGCAAGAAACAAGAGCCAAATAAAAATACGTTTCTTCCTTCAATATTTCCAAATGTTGAAAATAATGTACCTATGTTGTTAAATTCTTCTAATTATTTTAATGTTTTATATTTTACCTACTGATTTTTGTTAGAAATGCATAAAATCTATAGTCTATTCATTATCCAATGATTAACTGTTTTGTTTTGCACTACTTTTACATTAAACGGCTCATATATGTATACATTTTTGTATAACAATTTTTTTATGGCGCTAGGATGGAATCTACTGTACAGCTTTTAAAATATATTAAATTTGCTATGTATTGAACAAAGTAACAAATTTTAATAAATTGGAAAATGGACCCGAATGTGTGTAGAAAGTGTAATTTAATTTAATTGAGAGCGTTCAATGTAGTTGATAAAGTAATAATGATTGACGAAGATGGTGTTCGTCGTGGCGAACGTATTTTTATTAATCTACTTGGATGAAACTGTCACATTCCCTGCTCTTAACTCGTTCGCGACATGTGTCTCCAAATTGTAGCTGTCAGGTGGAAGATATTTCACGGCACATGAAATTTGCCGGTTGACGCAGTCCGAAAGAGACAACAGCAGGAGTTTTATTATACTGCCTTACAAGTATCGACATTTGCATTTAATTTGTATTCGAGTTAATGACGGAAAGCAGCCAGATCTCCTAATGGTGTGTCACACGTTCAAAGAGACACTGTAAACACAGCTGTAACACACATACTTTCTCGGCAACCTGAATAGTTTCAAATAACGATATACGGTCACGTCAACAATTATTTATAATAGTGGAAAGCAAATTGCTGGATCCGTTCCGGGAGCTATCGTTTGAGACTTTCGTAGTGAAATGTGTGATGTTTTCCAAAATGTCTGGCACGGAGGTCGGTAAAACAATACACTCGGCGAAATTTCTATAAAGTCATCTTCATTTTCATAGATATTTTAAAAATATCACCATTTTTGTTGCTTTATCGCATCTGGCATTGTGCTTTGTTGACACTGAAATAGACAGAATGCGCACTCTAGACCGCTATGATTGCAATTTACGTTTTTTTTTTATTTTTTTCTGCGTGGTGCAGAATATAATTGCGAAATTTCTATAAAGTCACTCAATGTTTCTCTGTATTCTAAGCAAACAACTGCGGAAAATTGCAAATAGTCTAAAAATATTAGTTTTAGAACTCGTCAAAATCGTATTTGTTATAATTTAATTCACGTGTATTAGAATGCTGAGAGGAAAAATATTAACAGGCGAATAAACAGCATCACGAAGCTTCGGCCTCTGTTAAAACAGGAACGTTATAAAAGTTAGTGTCGTCAGTGCCCAACCGTATTTTTAACGTAATTTAAACAAAATGAAGGTTACACTAAATATTAAAATAGAAATAATAAAAAAACAATTGTTAATTTCAACATTATTCCCGTAAAACGAAATTGACATTATAGATATTTCGCAGTTTGTTCTCTTTATGATTTTGATTTTTTTTATAAATAAATGTTATAGTTATGTTTAGAAATCGGTATGTATGCTTTATTATTATAATCCCAAAATGCTAAAAAATACAAATTTTTCACTAGTATGGTGTAATTATAACAATGCAATACAAAACATACTGACTTTATAAAAATTTCGGCGAGTGTACAATATTTTGTATATTTGGAATTTTCAGATTCGTATCTTTTTATATAAATATATTAGGCTTGTTGATGTACTTGTGACGATTTATTTGTCTAAAAAGCTACTTAACTGAAATGAACAAATCACAAATACAAAATTATTAAACGTATCATGTAACAAGGAAGAGTATACTAATTCTTCTGTGGTGAAGATTCACCTGTTATGCCACGCCAATCGCTAAACTGCAGATTTTTATGCAAAACAAAAATCTTCGAAGTGAGATGTAGGAAAAAAGAATGAAATAAAAATGTACTTGTTTGTGTAATAATTGTAACACGCCGAAAATAATAAAACAAAATCCCAAATTCTCTTAATGTTTCTACAGGTTTGCATTTCGCCAACAGTGTTTCAAAAGACCGTACTTAGCCATGTATAATATTTTGTGTGGCAGCAAATGAAGAATAAACGCACTAAAAATTGTTTAAAAAAGAAGTTGCGCGTACACAACGTTCTTAACTGTTAAGTGATATGCTGTGGTCTCTCATAATAGCGACAAAATTTCTGTACACTAACTCTCGCCCTTGTATTATACAATAATTACAAATTTCAAGCTTCTTCAACTTCTTTGGAACATTTGGATTATTTAATATTGAATTATACTCTTAAAGGTATCTGAACAAATTTATACAGAATTTTAGAAAAGTAAAAGTGATCTGAGTAAACACTGTACCACTGAAAAATTAACTATGATCCTTCCTCTGGTTTCCAAACATAATTTGTCTTGGAAAAAATGGTAAGTTTAGAATTTCGTAGGTACCAGCATGCTGATGCATACGCATTTCGATTTGCTCGGTAACGTTCTTCGAGCGTGATTAATCGAAGGTGCGATATTATGATTGCCAGACGTCAGAATGGCCTTTCTCGAGATAACGACTGGAAGCCACGAGCTTTTAATCATCCCGTAAAATACACGCTACCGGTTAAGGGTTAACACTTCGTTATCCGGCAGCTAGAGCCATCTATCTCGTGGCGTGGAGCACAAATGTCTTTCCCATTGGTGAGAAACAAGAAACGAGGAACACGTAGACTGCAGAGACGTGAGCGTGTGCACACACACGCAGAACCCCCGGTTGAAGTAGAAACACACCGGGCGTCGTAATCGGCATAAGTATGGGAATTCGCGTATAGACCTATAAAAGTCTTCGCAACGTTTAACTGCGGCGTCCCAAGCATAAACTAAAGATTGTATTGCTTATATAGCGCAGAAATATACCGTAGCTAAGACGATGCAACGCTTTTATACGTCTCGAGCTGGCATGTCTTTCCTGTGCTAAAATTTTCGTACCTTTTTCTTTGTTTTCCCATTCCCTCCACAACACCGCGCCGTGCAGTTTTTATTTCCTTGCCCTGCAACTTTCCCCTGCTCTCATTACCCTCTCAGATCGAAAAGCTCTGCTGTTTTCTCGATTCGCGAATTTGTTAAAACTTTGCTTTACGTTCGAACAATTTGGTCGAGATAACGCGCCGGTAATTGTGACGGTAAAGATAGAATTAGGAACGCCATTGCCTATTTCTCTGGCCATTTTTAATCCTATGTTCGAAGGGCTGTAATCATCGGACACAATATTGTATTAGCTAACGACATTTGCTTGTATGGTTATTCAATACCTTTAGTATTGTGCAAAGTAACATTTTACCAGTCAATGCTGGTTTGATTTATTTAATTCATTTGCATTTAATTTATTTAATTTTTTCACGAAAGGCAAACTATTAAGGGCGTTTTAATGAATTCTTGAATGGTAACAACAATACGGTTTATCCACTGCTTTTGGGATTGTTACCTGAAAGGAAATTATTAAACTTCTTTTAGATAAAGCGTCCGGTACGTAGTGTGATAGGATTGATAGTATAGTCATTGGTAGATATGGGGTAAGAAAATATAACATTGGTTCGAGGAACAAAAAATAAAAGAAAAACGGAGATCAAAGAGAGAAGTGGTCTCACAGTAACATTTTTGAGATCTTAATCTTATCTATGATTAACAGACTGTGCGTCTTCGTGCAACATAAAAGTTGTCTGTATAAATTGCATAAAGCAGGAGTCCAATTGAGATATCATTCTTTCTTCAATGATTTTAATCGGATCAAACAAGCACATTGATATTTTCAAATTCTTTCGACTGCATTAAATTTAACTCACTCATTTTCCTCATAAAAGCATAAAATCCGCAATCTAATGATTAAAATACACACAGAGAAAGCAATAACAAATACAAAAATAAGAAAAGTAGAATAGAACGTATAAAATAACAGAAATTGAATTTAGAGAACAGAGCAGAAGTTGAACTATTAAAACAAATTATTAGTAAGTCATTGTAAAGCTAGTTCTTTCTTGGCCCCAAAACATAAATAAATGCACAGTAGCTCCAAAAGGTGTTTCAACCCTAAATATCGAATTTTTGAAAAATAATGGATATTTGAACTATTATAATTTTGTAACTGTAATCATTTAATGCAAAAGAATCCTGCGAGATTTAAGAATAAATCTGATATCGTTTTAAAGTATGATACCTCCCAGAAACAGAAATCGATACTCACACAGTGTGTTCAAAAAGTGTTTTACCCCTTTCCCCGATATCCGAAAATTATCGATATATGAATTGTAATAATTGGATAATTGTAGTAATTAAAGGTTATAGTGTACTTTGGAGGACCAATTTTTTTAACTTTTTTTTCATGGAGTCTTGTAGATTTCGGCGAGAAAACACCGAAAATGAAAGTCTTATTGCCAGAAGTTCACTGGTTCAGAAATTATACGCGTGTAAAGTTGAGCACTTTTAACTAACCACAAACCAACTTGGACTATACCGCTCAGTACTACTTAGCCAATGCGCTGAACACCCACCATCTATCCAGCGCATGCGCTCAACAGTCCTACCACTATCACCCAACGAATATCCAATATGGCGACGCTCTAACCTGTCAAAAACGCTTAAAATTGCTCATGTTTACACGTGTATAACTTTTGAACGAGTGAAAGCCGGTAACCAAAACTTGAATTTCATGTACTGAAACTTACACGTCTATCATTTTTTCGTCAAAATGTGTAGCATCACATACAGAAAACTTGAAAATTTTTGGTCCTCTAAAGTACAGTTCAGCCTAATTAAATGCAAAAGAATCGTGCAGGAACAAACCCGAAGTCTCTCGCGCATCGGCAGCAATGTTGAACTCGCAGCAGACTGCATTCAATGTTCTCTCGTTTTGTGCTGTCAGTGAAGGGTGAACCAAAATCGGAATTTCCATATCATTCATCATGTTAGCGCATAGCACCTATGCCGTTCCTTCATTGATGTGAAAAAAGTTCCTCAGTTACGGCCGATAAAACGAATGCGCGTGTGCCTGTGCGGCCAACCAACGTCCGTCAATAACGATGTCCATCGTAACGGCTGTCATGGAAACTATCGCAGTCTGTAAGGGCGTTTATGGTTATGAAAATGGATCTATCCTTAGTGTGAAATATTTGCGGCTTGGACCGCTTTCAAATACCGCGACCGAAACGGCTAAGTCGCGTTCGAAAGTGGAAAGAATCTCTCGAATCAAAAATTGTCTACCCAGCGTCCCAAATTCAAAATCAACTCGAACACTGCCCTCACATCCGAAACGCACACAAGAGATACCATCGAATACCTTAAAGAAATCAACCACTTCCCCAAAATCTGAAGTCATCGCGGAAGTTCGTCGCTAATGACCTGGATGTTGACGCGACGTTAAACATTATATAAAAAAAAATCTCTCGCATCGATTGAATAACTTGCTTCGCAAATGTATCAGAACTCAGTCAGGATAAAATGAGCATTGTTTGGCATTCCTCCAACCGCGTTTGAGGGCGAGTTCGCGGAACATTTTGGACAAAGTGCAGCGTAAATTCCGATGTTAATTGTTCCACGGTTGCACCTACATGAATTTAAAATATGCTTTCCTATCGTCTATCTGACCGGACGAGTCTACGATGAACGATACTTCGATATGATTTGGGTACAGAAAATGTTGTGTATCATGTTTAGACTGTTTTTGGTAAAAATACAACAGCATCTTTTGGCAAGAGCAAATAATGCTCTTGAAATTAAGCATCAATCATGTAAATGTCATGGAGTAACGAGAAAGTGAAGGAAAATATATCATTGCATCCTATTAGTTTCACAACTCTCAAATTGTGAATGATTTGTCTACAGAAGAAATACTTTTAATCGCACTGCACAAAGTCTTAAACCATCATAGATCGTGTTAAAAATGTTTATTGCATTTCAACGAAATAAATCTATAAAGGTGGTATATAAAGTAAACAGGCAATTATAATATTATAATAAATTGTAAGAAGACTTGCCGACTGTAACTAGAATTAAACAAGAAATTGTATTACATCCACCGTTAACTGTAATTATTAATCTGCATTTTACCTAATTATATCAGGCTATGGACTTTACAATATGAGACACTAAACATTTCAGAAGAACTTAAGGTTAATATTGTTTTATTTTCGTTGATAGAATGTTAAAAAATATATTTTTATTTCATTTCTGTTTCCTGCAGTTGCTTCTCATTGATTATAAACTACATTTTACTACAAGTTTAATTAAACTACATTTTATAGACGCGTGTGAAACTGATTGCTTTAAGAATACTGTCATACGTTATATCCAACTTATTGACATTATGAAACGAAGAAATAAATTCTTTTATAATTTCTATTCCTAACCGTTGGTAAAGAATCTTTTTATTTTGCACAAACATCCACAGTCTAGTGGTCACTAATAACTACAAATTGGCTGCGATCTTTACAAATTGATGGAACTCTCTCATAAAAAGAAATATGGTGGCAGAAATGAGGCTTGCAAACGAAATCCGTGCAGATAAAACATCATGGGCAAGCATTAGCAATTTATTTGCGGAGATCTCGGGTACGGTTCATTATCAATAACCGTATTTTATGCGAATAGAAAATGATCGGCCACGTCTGGCGAGGTATAAAGTATAAAGGGTTGGGCATTCGGGTGGGAAGCGTAACATTTGTCGTTGGACGCTTTTAAACGCAACAGAAAATCATTCGGAAGTGTCGTGGCCGACAGCCTGTTGTTCCTAGGGTACATGTTGGACACGTCTTGCATGCATATTGCATGGACGGGGTAGTCGTAGATTGGCCGGGTAAATGGTGCATCGCTCTATTCGCGTTTGCTTATATTCCGCCATGGGGCTGGTTAAACATGTCCGGTGTGGCACGTACGCATACAGGGCATAAACGTGTCAGAGAAGACACGTGTGTCAGTAAGGAGTCACTTGCGACCATGAGAGGGCTGAACGGGCCGCGCGAGGGCTGAAAATAACCAGCGGTGTGGCTGACCTCTTGCGCTCCGCATACATCATATGTAACCACATGTATTTATGCGGGTATGATATGTAAACGCGGATTGTCATTAGGTCGACGCGCGACCATAACCGAATTTTTGTCGTGCGTCTGACATTAAAACAACTTACACACCCGTGAACACTTTGAGTGCCAGCTCAGCAGACTCAAAAATTCTATAAAATCAAAGTAACGTACTGAATGAACCAAGAATTAAATTGTTAAGCTACACGATGCTGTGAATACTCTTCCAACTTTCCTGTATTTGGCAGACCCTAACTACATTTGCTGAACTCAATATACATTAACACGAAAATTCATTTATAAATCTAAACGAAAATAATTCCGACTCCCATTTCTGGGAGATGCTCGAATGTAAGTTGTTTTTTAATTTATGAACAGGTCTGCGATCATCATGGCCTGTCACAGACGACATACTTTCTTCCTGAGGCTTTTTCACATAAAAATGTACAAACTTATAAAATTAACGAATCTCTTAACGTAGTTCTGTTAAAGAGAACCTCCAAAGGATTCACCAGACTAAAAATTCGTGAATTGAGTACGTTTCTTTTCTGCCTGAAACATCGTGTAAATAATCATAAAATATTTTACCTGTGCTCATTTTAAGGGCACCAATTTGTTATCTATGCGGGGCCGATGTTATTAACAAACGTACCATGCTATATAATGGATTATAATGTTCAATAGTGAACAATCTGTTCAATGTTAGTGTTCAATCTAGAAACTTAAAAACTGAAATATTTGCATGCAACATTTATTTACTAAATCCAGTCCTAATAATACCTTACAAAGTAGTGGCACGGTAAACATTTTTGCAGGAACACAATTATAGTGCTTAAGACAAGAAATTTTTCTCCATTATCTTTTATAATGTAAATGTGCCACCTCGTCAGGTTCCCTTGCAAGTGCACAGACTGGTTAAACCACAAGATGTTGGAGTAATTAGTGAGTACATTATTATATCGAATAGTTTGTACAATATTAAAAAATAGTTAATTATTAGGTTGGTGAACGCGAACCTGCAAGCCGCAAGTATTGGAAAAGTTCCTTTATTTTTGTAATAATAGGGGGATATAATAATAGCTGTTAAGGAAATGAAAGTTAAGCCTGTTTTAATGAATTCATTTATAGAAGAATGTGATATAATATGTAATACAACTGTTGTGATGTATTCCCCATATTAAAAATTAGTTTAGATTTGTTTAATTATTCAAACATGCTTAATAGTAACTAAACAATTTTATCAAATTGTTCGACTGAAATTACCATATGAACACAGAATATCGAATAAATGTAATGTAATTTTCTCGTACAGGTTATTTTATTCAAAATTACCTGGAAAACTGAGTGATGCAGATTTTGGGTATGAAATGCTTGTTTACACCTAAACCTTGTTAGTCACCATCACTACGCCTCACACCTAGCGTCCACGTAATTGGAGCAAATCGGCAGACAATGAAATCTGACATACTTCTAGACCAGGGATGGGCATTTTTGTCTCAATTGAGACAAAACTGTCCCCACCAGAGAGCCCACTGTCCCCCACCAGCATCCGTCGTTACCATAGAGGAAGGAACTGCTTCGCCCGTTGCGAACGGTGCGCAGGCCTCATGCATGAAAGAGAGGTTGGTGGGAGAAGCAGGCGTTTGAGGGGCCCCTACCGTGCCTATCCCTCTTCTACACAACTTCTCGCTGTCGGAACCAAGGTTCGTGCAGTTATAAAGAACATGGAGCTTCGTATTTCTTCTTCTTGACTTTTATGCTCTTCTTTCTGCCAACATTGTATTTAAAAATGTATCGCATCCGCCGCTATACTGCAGAGTTTTATACAAACTCAGTCTTCGCGAAACCTAAAATTAAGTAGAATTTTTATTCTGAACATTCTTGTCACGTCAGTAGCCTAAAAATTAAATTACAATGGAACAATTCATTTCAACGTAGCACAACTGTTTTATCGATGACAGTATTTTCTCAGACTTAACAATTCATTTTTTCGCTGATAGATGATGATGATCCACAAAGTGCAGGAAAATTGATAGAGTAATTGATTGCTGCATCGATTACAAGATACAGGAGCTACATAGACATTAGCATTTTCTCTTAATAATTCTAACGTGCAAAAAATCATACAATGTTTTCAAATTCTTTAAACATCTTTATCCTTTTGCATTTGATCTATTCATTGTTGCCACAAATGTATAAAATGTCATCAATATCACAATCGTTAGCTTGTTAGTTTTTCTTTTATGAAATGAGTGACTTTGATTTTATCTGAATTGTTGGCGTTGCTTCGTGTCGAACGAACATTGATATTGGAAAAAAGCGATTCTTTGGGTAAATGAAAATTCTTTTAATCAACCGTACAGCTGTTGGAACCAGTTCGAATACTGTGTTACACGCTGTCGTCGGATGACCGTCCAGTAGCATGGACGGAAAGCTTTCGAAACGAACTACATATAATATAACACGCCGGGAAAAAGGAGGTGAGCCGTCTTGAGGCGCTCGGAAAAACGAAAAACACGTCGGGGGCCGGCGTATGGAACAGGTTTATCAAGGTAAAAAGCTTTTGCCACAATCGAGTTTCGAAACAAAAATCTCCTAGATTATTGTGCACGGTAAGAGATTGGATGGCGGCGAGGAGGAGAAGCGATGGGAGGGGGTGTGTGTGGCCAAGAAGAGGCAATTCTCGAAAAAACGACGAAAAAAAGAAAATACTTGCGAGTATGAAATACGCGCATAAGAGAAGCAAACCAATAATGATTTTTTCGACAATAACGCCGGTAACGCTGCTCCCGAGCCATTCTGCGGCTCGATCGACCGAAGACTATCCTGCGGTGGAACCAGAAAGGGGGAAACCGGTGCATAATCCTGGTTAACTGATCGCAGCCAAGATAAAAGGGCAAATTGTGGTTACAATGTTGCGTGTACAGTCGGCCTTAAAAGATCGCTTTTCTGTCCCCGATTGTGTTAGATTGCGGAGGCCCGCATCGAAAAACTATGCGCTATGCAAGCATAGAAAATAGAAACAATCCGCGAGAACCTCCTAGAAATTAGCCCCCCGCCCCCACACTTACAATTTCAATAGTTGTGCTGAATTGTGCTAATCTTGTGCTACATTGTGCTCGAATATTGAGAATATTCGATTTTTAGAGTACTTAGAGTATTTAGAGTAGCCCCCCACTTTCTATATTTCTCAATTTTCTCTATTAAGCTAGATTGTGCCAACGTTGTGCCAAGGTATTACTTTAAAAAAATAATAAGGAAATAAGTTATGACACGTAATAGTTTTCCGAGTTGTGCTAGCCTAGCACAAGTCAGCACAACTGTCGATTCCCTAGCTCCCTAGCACAACGGCATTAAAGCTACTTCACTTTTATGCGCGACCCTTTGCGCTTGGATTATACACGTATAATTGGACGTTATAGGTACAAAGTCAGAATTGCACATCTGAGTTGTGCTAGTTTACCGGAAGTTAACATAAACGTGCTAGCATAAATTGCATGTCTAGAACTATTATTTGTCGTAACTTACTTCCTTATTACTCTTTAAAATTGAAAGAAATGAAAGGTGCGGGAATACTCTAAAAATCTCCATTTTTTGTCGCATATGTTAGATTCTAGTTTTAATATTCCAGCACAATATAGCACAATTGAAATTATATAATGTTATAAGTAGAGGGCTAACGTCTAGGAGGTCCCGCGAGTTGCACTGATTCCACTTATCCCGTCGGTGCATAAACTGCAATTATAATTGACTGCGTAGCTGGCGCCTGGTTCAAGGTTACGCCACTCATAAATTCACCTTTTTTTGCAAAACAGATAAAAGGAAACGTAAGAGAACAGAGCGATTAAGTACTGATAAAAATCCAATGGGAAAGTGATCGAATAAAATTCAGGAAGCATATTAACAAGCACGTACAATTATATTACAAATAGACTGCTGATTTTCATGCAAAATAAAAATTGTCATTCGTTTCAAGATACAGAAGCGACATATACATTCATTTCCTTTTTTTTTCAATCATCTTAAGAAGTAGAAAATAATACGACAGTACTCTTAAGTTTATTGAACGCTTTGCACTGTTTTGAATTTATTTTGGCCATAAATGCATAAAATCGAAATACGAATTTTGATTCAGGTATTTGTAAGCTGGAACTCAGACAGCTACCTCAACCATCAGTCTTTTGTACATAAAAAGTATTTTAATTGATCCGTAGCTCTTGTTTCATGAATTTATTGACTATTTATATAGAATCAAAGCACATTCTACGGTCGAAAATAATCTCCACCGCGTTTCGTGCATTTCTTCCGTCTTATAAATAATTATTAGGCTGCGGATTTCATGCATTCGTGGTAAAAATGTATAGGTAAAATATTGATCAGTGAAAAGATTAAAAGAATATAATATTGTCGTCATATTACCATCAACTAATTAAAATGGTTAAAGGGAAAAATCAATTTTTATTTGGTTCCAGTATCTTGCAATTGATGCAGACTATTTTTACTTTGCATAAAGATCCGCAGTTTAATCATTGCCGAACCTTCAAATCGGTGGATAAAATACAGTTACTACTGATTGATTGTGGGGACCAATTAATTTGTGAACCTAATAATTCCATGGATTGTAAAAAATGAAGAAAAATCATGCTAACGGGTATGATTATATTTTACTATTTTACCTGCATATTTTTTAGTATTTTTAAATAATTGCGCTGCTTACATTCTAACATTTTCTACTGTGCAACAATTGAAGCTAATAATTTTTAAACGGGAGTAATGCGAGTAATATTCATTTTACATTGTTTCCGATAGTTTTTGAGATTTCTGTCCATGATTTTGCGAGGAATATTTCAAAGACACGTTACAAAGGACCGTTTGAAACTGGCTCGATGCAGCGCATATTGTATAGTGCCCGAGCATTTCGTGGTTTTACGAAGACGAAGTGGCACGTAAGAAACTGCGGTTTCAAGATCGGCATGCAACGTGCCCGAAGAATGTCTCGGAGAACTGGCTTGCGATTTACTGCTTGGATCACTGGAAACAAAGTACGAATTATACAGGAGTAATTGCATAATGCCCTATTGAAATGCTCTCGTGAAACGCCCTGTACCGTTTACTTTATCTTACCGTCGCTGCCAACTTCCACGTGTGTTCCTCGGCATCAAAAATCTCCTCGCCGACAGCCACAACATTTGAATGTTGTTCCCAGCAGATATCTGCGTAATTTATACACCACTGAGTAACTAATGCAGTAAAATAATCGCGTTTCATAGTAAACCGGCGCAGACTTCAATAATTAATGAAACTTATCAGTTATCACATAATGCATTACTCAACAACGAATATCTAATGCGACGTCCATTATTAACACAAGCTCCGATGCGCCGTAGCATTGATTGACATACTCAAACGTTTCTAGCCGATTATTGTGGACATTCTGTGTGTGCTTTGAGTGATATTGTGACTGCGATATCTGCCAACATGTGATACTGTCCTGATCCAGGTCCAATAATTAATAAAATCCTTTCATGAACCTTAAAATATTGAATCAATCCTCCAGAATATTTACAGTCTTGCATATATGTATTTTATACTTTTAAATGATAATATAACTATCATTTGTTGTAAATTGAAATATTGTATCTCCAAAGCAAATTGGTGCAGATTCAATATTTAGTAAAATCTTTCTATGAATTTTGAAATATAAAACATATGCGTGCATTTAAAATTGGACATACGGATTGCATATTTTTAAATGTTACTATAACTAGAATTCGGTTGTAACTTTAATTAATGGATCTCAAAAGTAAATACATCAGTGTTTCATAAAATCTCTTCATGAGTTTCATAACTATAAAATGTGTATTAAAATGCATTGCACGTTTTTAAATGATACCACAACTCAAAATTTTATTGTACCATGAAATAGTGCACCTCGAAAGCAAATAGGCTCAGATTCAACGTTTAGCAAGTACCAGTTACGATCATACTATCATAAATGTTTCATTAAGCACGTTGCATGCTAATTTCGATAACAGACACGAAGTGAGATAATTCCAAATAAGTTTGGCCCTCCTCGTCCTAATTGATAGCAGTGGCGTATAAAGTAAATAATTTATACGCCTTAATACACGATTAAGTTCTTTTAATCGTAATTTAGCGTGATACTCGTATCAAGATAAAATTCGGCACTAATTATGCTGATACCGTGGACTTTGCAGACGAACTCGCTTAAAACCTTAAGGTGCGCTGCAGGCAGTTCAGGCAGTCCACCACGATAAAGAAGATTAAAATATTAATCAAAACATCCGTCGGTGAGAGGTGGAAAATTGGTCACTTATGGACCGAATGCTTAAACAACAATTTCCCGTTAACGCATGTAACCTTGTGCACATATTTGTGCATCGCTATTCACCCGATACTCCTTACGCAGACATTTTGGAATGAGAAGATTTTATTATCTTATTATCTTTAAATAACGAGAAGATAAAAATTTATTGAGAACCGAAAGCTACCGGATGTATACGATCGTTTCCATTGACCATTCGTACCTCTAATGCATGTTACAAAACTGTCAGAATGTCAATGATCTGTTACAATTAAACAATTAGGTTCGACAATGAGTTGTTAAAATATAAGAACCGAATAATCACAAATCTAATGATATTTGTGCAAGTAAATTCAAATGCTTCAGATATTCTTTTGCTTTTTATGGTAATATATTTTTATGATGAATCAATAAATAACATTTGTATGGTCCTGTCTGTTTATAATAAAATCTTGAAGAGCAGAATTATTTTTGAGTATCAAAACTGTATTTAATTGTACACCTAACTATTATTTCCATAGAAAATATTTTTGATTAAAGAGGAATATGCTTCTCGGCTGTCTGGGATGGGAGTTTAAGAAAATTCTAATTCTTCTCGAGGGCGTAAAATGAATCAGGTTCGTTTGCAAAAAACCTGTTATTACTGGAGAAGTACTAATTGATTTACGCCTGCGTCTCGAGATAATTACTGCATGAGTCACTCAGTATATGACACACAGATAAAAATACATTTCCAAGGGATACTGGCGTGATTTCATTAAAACAACAATTGCCTGGGAACATGAAAAATATATTATGACGTACTGTTTCGCTTTATCTTACAATAATTGTTATTTATGATTTGGAATGAACGATTAACAATGTGCATGCTCAAAAATAAATTTCCATAGATTTTATGATCTTAAGGAACATATACACTGCTATTATAGCTTCTAAAATCCGATTATAACGATATAAATACGATGTAATTGGAGATATATAAATAGATACCGTAAATGATTTAAAGATGGATACGTTGAACCAAATTAAACGGCATAGAGAAATGCAATTTTACAAATATAGTTACATTATTGTTATCGCTCTGCAGCCGCCACAGTTATTACACAAAAATTGCTCTCGATCATTAAGATATTACCAATTATGTTCAATTTGTAAGACAACCAAGTCACGCAAGCAAATACATTTGTAATTTACAACTGTGCTACGCCGTGCGAAGGATAGAATCTACATTTACTAGCTAATCCAAGCACGATACACAGACATGTACAGGCAATTACAAAATTGTATTTTAAGTCACGCGAGCAAATACATTTGTAATTTACAACAGTGCTGTGCCGTACAGAGGATAGAATCTAAATTTCATTAGTTAATCCAAGCACGATGCACAAAAGTATACGGACAATAATGTTATTTGCTAGAAATAGATACACCGGCGTTAACACTACATCTACAGAAGATTAAGACGTTTGACACCAAATTACAACTGCTTTAATATCTAAAAAATCAAATTAAAGTTAATAAAATCCAAATTGGAATGATAGAATTTATTACAGTAATTGTTTCTTATCATAATCAACACTTTTGGATTTTGCAATTCTAATCAAATTGTATATACTAGCAGTATACTAAATATAGCAAATATAAAAAAATATACTAAAATGTACTAACATTAAATAAATAAATAAAAAAAAAAAAATATATTATATATTATGCATTTATCAACTCTTTACCTACTGGCATTAACACTAGATCCACGGAACATTAAAACTAACTGTCACGTTACAATCCCCAAAAAATCGAACAAAATCAAAGTAATTTGGTCGATAAAATCAAAACTGAAAAGATAAAATTTATTCTTTAACCTTTCTTCATTTTTCAGTGCGAATAGAATTGAACTCTTCCCAATGTATTATAGCACAAATTCATTTCCAAATCTGGTAAAAAGTATTGTCCTTAAAATAATTCCACATGGTTTTATAAAAATGATAAGAGTGCATATTTCTGATGTTGCCAACATGCCAAGATTCGTCCTCAAAGGCTTAACAGTCCTCCGGTCGTGAACCAGTCAAGAAGCAGTTGCTCCATCATAATTTTCCCGAAATAAAAGCATTCGTTCCGACCGTTCGTTACTATTTTTCAGAAAGGAGAAGACGAAACCCGTGTAACGGGTCACGCGGAATCGAAAGGCAACATCTTACTTATTGTTCGGGGAAGAAGACGCTTGACTAGAAAACGACTCGATCGGGAAACGATATCGATCTTGATGGGGTCTGGATCGGGGCCGGCAGCAAAAAAGAAGGAACGGGGAAGAAACACGCGTCGATTCGCCGCGGTCTGTAATATTTATCGGTGGCTACGCCGCTGACCGATATCTTCGTCTAACTGTAATTTTGAATGGAGAGTTTAGCTCCAAGGAAGATGAATGGCGTGGAAGAAGACCGACTGCAACATTGCTACTTTGTCGGCGAGGAGACATACGATGTGGAAGCACTCGATGTGACGGCAGGCGGGCGAATTAGGCTCGGTTCACACCATGTGGACGGTGGCCGACAGGTCTTAGGATCGGGGCGGCTCGTTTGCCGGTCCCCGTGGGCCCTGTCGATCGATGGTTTCCGCCGTGCAGAATGCACCTTCGAGAGCCCCGTTCGCCGCGGTAACCCGTTTAAGTGGCGTCCGCAACGCGTGCGGTATGAACCGAGCTTAAACCAGCTAGAGAAACCACGGCAGAAGGGGCAGAGTAACGAAGAAACACGCAGCGGCGGCTGTCCGAACATCGGCAGCGCACACATTGGCGTAAGCATCGCTAAAGGCGCTACACCGATGCACACTCTCCACAAGCCTCTACCACGAGTAAAACGAACGACCCCGGGTTTGATACATCGAATGGCAACGATTACCATTTACAACATATACAAGACAGCGATCTGCTAAAGGCAACCTTCAAACACTAAGGGACTTATTGCCCTTTTTTCTCGTGTATCTTGTGCGGCCGGCTTCGTTCGCCGGCGAGAGCTCTTCCTGCGTCTACCTATCTCTCTCTCCTTTACTCCCCCCCCTCCTCTCTCTCTCTCTATCTCTCTCGTCTTTTCTCCCCTCCCCCTTCATATTCTTCTCCTTCATTTTTCCTTTGCATGACCGAGTACGTACGCGGCCCAGTCCACCTCTTTCTTCCCCTAAACCCCCTTTCACCTTATTAAAATCCCTGCGCCGCGGCTGACAAGTTGTCTTGCAGCAATGCCGTTGCTCACTCACTACGGGAACCGGACAGTTCGAACGAAGCCCTTCGAAATCAGCGAGATAAAAATCTCTGGTTTCGCGGGCCGCCTCTCTCTTTGTCTCTTTCGTTGCACGTGAAATCGGAGAAATTGCTGAGCCTATTCGCCGCGACGTGCGGCGATTATTCAACGTTACGTTTAATACCTTCGTTTTACAAATGCTTCCTCAATTTACGCTCTTTGTGTATGCGGTCGCGACAGGTTACGAATGGTGCTTACGGTGTTCGGAGCTTTGTGATCAAGGTTGTCACCTTTCCGAGTGTTTCAGGATGTGACCTTGATATTAGAGTGGTTGGAAATATCTGATGGTTTCGTGTG
Source organism: Sphecodes monilicornis (assembly GCA_913789915.3). Lineage (NCBI taxonomy): Eukaryota > Metazoa > Arthropoda > Insecta > Hymenoptera > Halictidae > Sphecodes > Sphecodes monilicornis. The sequence goes on from OU565292.1 coordinate 13,697,582, forward strand.
AACGATCCGGAGTTCATTATGGTTGTACTTTTCATTACAATATAGTATTAATTGTTCCAGTAGTCCGCCATTTAGCATTAAGTTTATTTTTATAAATATAATATAAATATAAAGTTTATTATTATTATTATTAAACACACAGAAAGTGATGGAGATTATTTCGATTGTTTGTAAATAATCAACAAATTCAAGAAGGAAGGGCTACGAATTAATTTGTACATCCAATATTTTCAGAAAGGCTGACTACATACTGGGTAGAGGCCGAAGTGAGGCACATTTACCCTAAGTTCACATTAAACCTATCGAGCTTAAACGTAATTTTTTCTTTTTTTCATAATGAAGTCAAAATTGAATTTATTTTGATTTGAGCAACTTTCGTTATAATATAAAAAAAACTAAGGACAAACTAAGGACAAAAGTTTCTTTTATAAAATGTTGTATATTTTAAGAAAAACTATTCTTAAATATCATCTTTAGTTTAACTGATTTGATGAGAAAGTCCTCTTAACAGGTTAAACGCTGTGTGAGTCCCTAGGGACTGACGGTATCGAATTTACAAAACAATATATAATATATAATTCATATAATATTAAAATCTTTTACACAGTCTTAATAGATTTGATCGGAACAGATTAAACAGAAATGGGGTGAGCAAGTCTCCTGCTTACGCACGATCGTATTTTTGTATTTAAACTGAAATAATTCAATTTCATTGAAGTGAAATGGTAAGCGAGACAAAATTGCTTCGCGTTTAACGCGTTAAACGTGTTAAAAGTGTCTGGCGGTTTTCTGGCGCAAATGTCCAAGAAAATATGAACGTTCTGCCCGACGTTCGTGATTTTGCAGACGGCAGTCCTATTCGTCACAGGTAAGGAGATTATGTGCGAACAGCATGTCAGAGAAAAAAGACTGTCTCCTTAGAGCAGAGACAGTGAAGAGGAGCGTAACGCCGGAGCACAGAATTTGTAACCGAAGACGGTGGCAGCACAGGCAAAAACCTCGATGTAAGAGTGACATGAACGCATAAACCGCAGTACGGTATTTTGTTCCGGAGCACGAAGCAATTTACGATGTTGCATGCGTGTTAGTATTTACAAGCGCGTAATCGCGAAATCGTTTGCAAGGGAGTGCACATACATTTGCGTGTATGCCCGCTGTTCGGATACATGGCTGGCGTGAACCACTTCCGCAGGGATCCTCCTGAACGATAAAAACTGACACGAATAAAGAACGATAGGAGGAGGGTAGGTAACAGTTTAGCAACGCCAGGACGCAATGAGCTTTGACCCTGCGATCACATACTTTCGCCAGACACGGAAAAAGCTAATTCAGGATAGGGTGACCTGTCCTGCGAGTTAACACTTACAGTGACTAGCATAAATATTCGGACACTCTTAACACATTATTTACTGTCGATTACTTCATAATTACTTCGTAATTTAGAACCTTAGATCGAACTTACAATTTCTGAGAAAAAATTGGCCGATCCTGCATTATATATACCGAAAATGTATTATATATATTTATCCAATTTCAAAAAAGTTATTTCCTTTTAAAATGTGTGCCAACTTTCAGCTACCTGAACCCTCTATACTCTATCCGATGCAAGCCGCCTTTTCTCTCGCTCTCTCTATTGTTAACGAGGAGAATGGCCACTTACATTTAACATTACCCCTACTACCTTTGTTATAAAGCACTTATGTACACATTGCACACGTTCAAACGAAGTGTTTTTGCTTTCAAGAGTTTTTCATATATAATACGAATAATAGTAATAGTTTCAAAACTATAAAACCAATGTTAGAAGCAAAAATATAACATTCATGTTGTTCATACGGTTGTCTTACAAGACTCTTCAAAATTCATAAAACTTTTCTTTTAAACACTTTTAAATATCATAATATCGAAAGAGGTAAATATAGCTATGAAAGGACCCATCTCGGATCACCTTGACCTTGACATATGTTGTCAAGGACAACATTCTGAACAACTTTTGTCAATATATCTATCCGTCGCTCGGACTTAGTTTCCGACATAATTACAAAAAAGCTTTGTTAAATTTTGGTTCCAACTGGTCGGGCCGGCCTAACGGTCAGCCCTCTCCGACCCCTCCACGACCTGACCACAACTCATTCTATTCACATAGTCTTTGCATTGTAGCTGTCATCTAGAATTTGATCTAGTAATTAAGACTAACCTAACCTAATCCTAACCTAACCACAACTCATTCTATTCACATAATCTTTGTATTGTAGCTGTCATCCAGAATTTGATCTAGTAATGGAAAAATCATGCGAATAGAATGAGTTGTGGTGTGGTTAGGTTAGGTTAGGTTAGTCTTAATTACTAGATCAAATTCTGAATGGCAGCTACAATACAAAGATTATGCGAATAGATTGAGTTGTGGTTAGGTTTGTGGAGGGGGCGAAGAGGGCTAACCGTTAGGTCGGCCCGACCACGTATACGAAAATCGGAAATATGCGTACGAAATACGAAAAATTCAATTCAGTACTAGCAATAGTTTTTTGCAATTTTCTCAGAAACTAAGTCCGAGCGAGGGATAGATATATTGACAAAAGTTGTTCATAATGCTGTCATTGACAACATATGTCAAGGTCAAGGTGGTCCGAGATAGGTCCCCTCATAGCTATATTTATCTTGAAAGAAACATGGTGAAAAGTGAAAACTACTAGCATGGATGCACTAGATTATATAAAATGGTGATATAGGCGAATCTACAAAAATCCGGAGCAAATTCTTGCAAATCCTGCGAGATGAATGTATGAACTAAAAATTTCATCAAGAATTTTGGTAGCACCCTGGGGAGCAATCAACTTCTTCAAAAACGCATAGCACTTTGTACCTTATTTTGTTACTAACATATACGTTTATTTATATTTAACACATTAGTATTAAAGAATCATTCCACTTACTTCCATAAACAGCATCCATTTCACAGAATTGAATATAATTCTTTCTAAAAGAAGTTATGCGCTTCACACTGAATAGTTCACATTTCTGCTCACTTTGATGACAATTGGCTGACTGATGTTTACGCCGAAATTGTCACTCGGGTATAAAACTGTGACCATTTTCGCGTACATCCCACTATGGGACCATCAATGAAGTACCCCAAACAACGGTCAAAATGTTTCCACGAGAAAATTGATTTATAAGGCTTTGACTAAGTTTTCGGAATTTGAAACCACTGTACGTCCGTTTCTTACGGCGCATGACTGATCCAGCCTACGGGCTCGTAAAATTGTTCTTCTCTTATTCTTTTCTTGCGGGAGTGAGTCGACGAGCCGTGATTGTTCCCACCACACGTGGATCGGCGAATCTATAGGGTCATCGAAACCGCCAGACGAGCAGGAGTCGGCTCCTCGCAAGACGAATTCAATGGCTCGTAGAGAAGAGTCCTTGAAGATACAAGTGCCGAGCTAACAACAAGAACGTGATCGCATTCCGTCGATCCGTGCTACATTTACCGGAAACAGACAGAGCTTATGCGAATGGGAGCCAACGGTTTCTGTGTCGCGTGGCTCTTAAGTGAGCCAGATTTATCGCACACCGTGGCAACGTGTGATATTTATAAGTTATCTGCATAGGAAAGATCCAATTATATAGTGCCCGAAGTTTTCTTGCTAATTAACGCAAAAACGGACAACGAATTTCGACTAAACTTTCGTTTAGATACCCAGTCTTTTCTTAACTTTTTTAAACTTTTTTTTATGTAATTCTGTAGATTTCGGCGAAAAAAACTCCGAAAATGTAAGTCTTATTGTTAGGAATTCACTGGTTTAGAAGTTATACGCGTGTAAACATAAGCAATTTGAAGCGGTTTTGACAGGTTAAAGCGTCGCCATATTGGTATATTCGCTGGGTGGTAGACGTGGGAGTGTTGAGCGCATGCGCTAGATAGTATGATGAGTGTTGAGCGTATGCGCTAGATAGTATGGTGAGTGTTGAGCGCATGCGCTAGATGGTATGGTATATTCGCGGATCAGCTAAGTAGTACTGAGCGCATACGCTAGATGGCATCAGATCTTAAACGCGCAATTCTTTCAAACAAAATAACTTCCAGACTTCAACTAGCACAAGCTGTCACTGAACAGTAATTAAAATATACAGAATTATGTACAGGATATCAACAAGAACGTATAGTTCAAGTTGGTTTGTGGTTAGATCGTTGTGGCGGCCGAGAGGATCGGCCATTTTGCCGGCCCGACCACGCTTACAATGTTCCACATTTTGATTTCGTACATGTGTTATTATTATTAAATATACCAATATGGTGGCGCTTTAACCTGTCAAAAAGACTTGAAAGTTCTCAACTTTACACGCGTAAAACTTCTGAACCAGTGAATTCCTGGCAATTAGACTTACATTTTCGGTGTTTTCTCGTCGAAATCAATAGGATTGCATAAAAAAAAGTTTTAAAAAACTGGGTATCTAAACGAAAGTTTAACCCGAATTTTTTTGGAATTGCTCATTTGTATTAATTATTTCTTGGACAGTAGAATAACGGAAAAAATTTATTTCGCTGATTCGAAAATTCTTTGTGGTCGAAGTACAATTAAAATGTTATTTATTTTTGTCAATATATATGAGCTTTTGCTTTTCTAAAATTTGCAGATGCAATAATAAAACGTAAGTACTCTTTCGAGAAACTCGATCTGCAACGATCGAACTGTGGATTATTATTCAATTATTTTTAAGAATCAATTAGTGACAAAGGGATTTTATAAAAACTTACTTTCTCGATAATGTTTACATAAAGTTAGATAAAGAAAACTGTTATGTTTGTGTCAAATGCTTTAAGGATTCACAAAGATCCATAGTTTAATCACTACATGTAATTTCGATTGTAATACCTGCGTTTTCTTTCTTGTTAATAAGAAAGGCTTCTTCTTGAGAACACAGAGGTGCCAAGTGAATAAATATCTCTACTGTAAATTCTCAAAAAGTTGAATTTGCTTGAAAAATAAATTTGAAATCCGTCATCTCACAGTGATTTCGAATACGTCTAGAGTGTCTGTCTATTGCATTCTATTTCTACTTGTTGTAAGCACGCGTAGTCAGACGTTATTATGATGTGCTTTTCATTGATTAAACTATTTGTTATGTAGCCATTCATATGAAATGATTACGAAGTACTATTTTATGTATTTATAAACATTAAGAAAAGTAGAAATGTCCAGTCATGAACAGACAACGAAACTAACTGTAATTAAAATTTCTAATTCAAGATTAAATTCTATTCAACCTTTTTGGTTAATACTAGAACAACCTAACACTCTAAAAGTGACTAATTTGTATTTTCTTTTAAAAAATAATACGGCTATACTATTTTTACAAAATACGTCTGAATAAATAAGTCTGTGTATTCACAAAAATGTCTTTACGATCTCAACAATTGTAAAATAGAGGATCTGAAATCCATTATTTTGAAGGGTCCGGATGTTATTGTGTTAAATGGTATGTTGTTTTTTAAATATTGCAAGATTGAATTTATTTAAATTTTTCACACTTATAACAATTTGTGCTTGAATACAGAAATTTATTGAATAATTTCTAATGGAAGAATCTTTGTAGTTTCAATAATTATGAAATACAAAATGTGAAACCGGTCATTTAATCGGTCGTGGTACAGTTAAAGAGCTTGCTTATTACGTTCTCAAAGCAATTGACATATGTATGCAGTCCTTTAATTTCGAAAATAACACTGTAACATTTGCCAAAGTAATTCTACAACATTTTTGCCACCAAACTTAATTGATCAAATAAATAACTGAACGCACGCTCTTTGTCGGCGCGGCATTCCCAAAAGTCAGGATACCTTCTTGTTACGTGTATTGTTGATATGCTTCAGCAGCAAGACTCCACGGTATTTCGATCACGAACTTCAAAAGGCCGCGCTCGAATCTCGGTTTTAATGATAAGTAGCTCTACACATGCTCCTTCATGCGATTGCATTTTCCCCGCATGCGTTTTATTTAATCTTACACAATCTGAATTACAAGTGCAATCGATATAAGTTTTTGTTACAATTGCTAATACTATTCTTACGTCATGAGATTGAATACCGTTAGAAATTTATTCAAACGTTCAAACAACATATTGTATCACGATAAAGATATATTTATGTATAGCATTGAAACTAAATATAAAAATCATTCAAGATTCTCTTCCATATATAACGACTTTTAGAAACTTTAAGCGGCGTTTGCTTCATTGAAATTATAGTAAATAATGATTCGCACGAATATGTGAATTTTATTGGTACAAAACATGAATTTTTATGAACATTTTTATAAGTCGATACTTACCATTTTTAGTTGTTTAATATTTAAAAACTGTTTCGCATACGTTTCGCTACGCGAGCTATTTCGAGCCAGCCCAGTTCTTATAAATTATCGCAACGAGTTCTTATATATAAGACTTGCCCGCAACAACGTCTGCCTACACATAAGAACCTCGCGTTTCGACAGTTTTTCTGTACCTCGTCGAGCTCAGCTGACGAGCTCGACTTGTGCATCGCGATGAATGACCGCGATTGGAAACTAGGGCTGTTACTTTCCTTCGAAGGTCGAAGATTTCGAAGCTTCAAAGCTTCGAATATCGAAGCTTCGATTTTAGAATCTTCGAAGGTGATGAAAATCGAAGTTTCGAAGGTTCGAAGCTTCGAAGCTAATAAATTTCCATAATTTGTTTCTATATTCACTATCTCAATTATTTCAATAATTTATTGTTAGGATAATATATTTATAATTTGAATTATCCTTTCGATAGCACATTGTTAAAATAATTGTTTAAATAAATAATTTTTACAATTTGTTTCCATATTCATTATTTGAATTATTTTAATAATTTATTGTTCAAATAATTGTTCAGACAATGTACACGTATTTACATAATTAATATAGGAACATACTTCTATAGAGTATAAAAATTTATAATCTACAGAAATTTTTATAATCTATAGAAATGTGTTTCTACATTCATTATGTAAATACTTGCACATTCATTAAATAATTATTTTAACAATGAATTATTGAAATAATTCACATAATGTATATAGAAACAAAATATGAAAACTGATTCATTTAAACCATTATTTTAACAATAAATAATTGAAATAACAATTCAAATAATGAATATAGAAGCAAATTATAAAAATTTATTTATTTAAACAATTATTTTAACAGTGAACTATCGAAAGGATAATTCAAATTATAAATATATTATCTTAACAATAAATTATTGAAATAACTTAAATAGTGAATATAGAAACAAATTATGAAAATTTATTTCTTTTATCCGTTAACTGGAAACGAATCAAAAGGTTCGATTTTCATCACCTTCGAAGTTCCCTTCGTTCCTTCGAATCCTTCGAAGCTTCGAAGAGTCGAAGCTTCGGAAAAGTAACAGCCCTATTGTAAACGTCTTCGGCGCCGGCTGTTTACGTTTCCCGCTGTACTTGTCTCGTGGGCCATCCTTCCGATATTCCATATTTTAAATCCAACGCCTATTTTCCATTGTCTCCCTCGCCGCACCGGTCGTTAGGGCAATGCCCCGATTGCCAATGAACGTTAGGTGATGGCGGATCCTTGCAATTTCAAAAATCCCACTCCTCAATCCTTCCTCACCGATGGTCCCGGGCAAGTATAAATAGGCGCGCCGAAACCGCGCTCGCTCTCGTCGCTCTACGACTGTATTATTCATAACACACTCTGCATCTATTTACCGTTGTGCGCTTCACCTCTTAATCGCTTCTCTAGTATTCACGTGCGCTTCACGTGAATATTATCATCTCACACACCTCGTGCGCTTCACGTTTTGTGCTTTCACATCTCAACACCCGCATCTCATTTAGTAACATCTTTCATGTTTTCTTTGTATCACATTCGTCTTCGCTCTGTATATACCTGCTTTTTCTTAATACATATATCAACCTTTTACCAGTTATACATTTTCACGTTTACTACTTCACGCCTCAACACACCTTCACCTTCATTTATACTCCAATCCAACGCTATAGGTTACAACATTAGTGCTTGGTCAATTTAGTGTGAAGCATAAATCTTTTGTGCAAATATTTTGCAAAAAGGCACGAGGCCTAAGTCAACCATTTTTCCAAATTTTCTTTCTCATCAATGAGAAAAGAATCATGGACAAGAATGAAATTTTGTGGATCAAGATAGAATCGAAAGGCAAGTTAAAGGATTCGTTCAAGCGTTAAGATCTTTTTCTCAGACCTTTTGCTGGGGATTTCGGGTTTTTTGGTGAACAGGCCGAGGTCTCCTTTGGCAACTAATTTGTTAAATTTAAATAAATCATGGCACGCAGACGGGCCCGACGGATGGTATCCCGCGTGCACGCAAAAGGCGGTGTGAACCTTTTTGAGGAATAGGGTTTTGTTTTCGAGAAAATGAACCGAAAAGAATCGATCGTTCGCCATAATAACGGGTACGATTCTCTGACGGAGAACAAGTCGAGTCCTGGAAGAAGAAGCGTATACACAGAGCGCCGTTCTCGAGAGCGTGGCTCCACTCATTCTGAAAATGAGAACGTCTACAGATTCTACCTGCAAAACTGGAATAACTGGTGCGTCCCGGTACCATCGATGCTCTCTGGGAAATTATGTTGTTTAGCCCTTGAGAACGCTACCCGTTCGGTTACGCGAAACTTCGCAATGGCTCTAATGTAGAAAATATCAATCACTAATACAGGGAGAACGGAACCTCGAAGGATTTCGTTTTTCTGTTTAAACGCATTTCAAGCCGGTCGCATTAAACAACACGTTCCGCCAGTATGTTTTAATAGATCCGATGCAGTTATTACGCTCTCTGCATATTTACGCGTCTGCACACGTACAAGCTCGATTTTATGGTTTCGCTTATAGGCATCGAGTTGCGCCCCTCAGCTAACGTTTATATCAAAATCCAAATCAAATAGAAACCACGTTTAATTGCCTTAGACTTTACAACGTGGAAGCGCTTATGAAATCTTATAAATTCATATATGCAACATTCCAACTGTGTTTCGTCGAATCTTTGCGATCTTGGAAAAGTTTCTAGCCGAGACATGTATCAATTAAAGTCTAATAAAATGAATTCAATTTTTCCACTTTATATTTTTCATTTACAACTTTGAAAAACAACTAGTTCCTCGGCGCTGGATTGACGTAAAAGATATCAAATGCAGATATGAACGTGAAATTATGATGCTTATAATTGTAAGTGTACAGATATATAATTGATTGGAATATTCGAAGGATATTAGTAGAAAATAGTTTATTAAACAGTTACGCCGGTAATAGTAACAGAAATGACAGCTGATGAAGAAATAGAATAAATAAATTCAATATTCGTAATTTTATGACAATGTACATACTAATTTTTCGTACTTATGTGAAGAAAATATTCAGTGCACATTATTTATACTACCCAATATCCAAGGTAACTATAATTACAATATCAGTGTAAAATTAAAGGAACATAAAAGTTCAAAGTTCAATTAAATGATCTAGGATGCCTATGCAACACAAGAATATTACAATTTCGCGAAATTTTAAATAATCAAGTGTGTCAAAAGTTGCGGGAAAGTAGCTAATGTACACTGCACAAAATGCTGTTTATGTGAAACACACTGTGAAATTGTCAGAGACGTTTGTGGCCAACGATCGTTGCCTGCTGGAATGATATTATATTAAATATACCTTAGAAGTTCAATAAGAAAAGTTTCCCTCAAAGCTAATGGAACCTTCTCATTCCCGGCGAGTATTATTTGAAATTGTAAAAGCCGAAAATATCGATACAACACTATATTTAGTTCGACTTTCGCCACATTAAAAACAGTTGACAGCTGGCGAGCAAGCGGTCGAACGAAGAGAGATATAGTTATTGCGCATGATATTATTCAGACCGGTGTGTACCGTACAATCAACAGAAGTTATACAATCGCGCATTACTCTATAGTTTGCACAATAATGAAATGCAACTGATGCGCACCGTTCTCCTTCTCTTCCCCGGACATTACTCCATTCGGTTCCCCACCCTTCAGAGGGTTTTTCTTCTTTTTTTTCTTTTTATTGTTTATAATGCAGGGTGATAAAATGCTCTATGCATAAGTTCCCTCGCCATTCCAACCCGTGGGAAGTGAGAGACTCCCTGGTGTGAGGGGGAGTGTATAAGTTCCCTCTCGTGACAGAGCAGTTTTACCCTCTAAACATCCACCATGCACATATTCCTTAGCCAATAGGATCCGTCGCCGGAACGGCCTTCCGACTATACTTCGGCGGGCCCTTCAAAGGGCTGCATACGAATTTAATAGTTGTTCGGAAATATCAATGGGATTATGTATTCCGATACATCATTCCAATGTTTATCATTAGATTTTTTATATTAGCCAGGAGTTTTTTTAAAACACTATTTCAATGTGAAGGTTCACAATTTTACCATAATTTCTGCTTAGAAATTATTTTAGTTCAAAGGATTACAATTTTACACTGATTTCTCCTTAGACATTATATTACTGCAAATGATTGAAGTTTTAAAACAAATTAGAATTTAAAAATAGAATAGAAGCAATGTTAATGGTATTCGTTTAGTTTAAAGTAATATTTCGTTCCTTATTTCAGATGAAAATGGACGATGACACTTCTGGTACCCTTGTAGACAATGTTTTCAAAAACCAGTCTTACCTAAATTACTATATCTCCATCATTTTCCGAAATTTTTCAGTGAAACTTTTTATAAGTACTATTGCAACTGTATAATTTTAAATAATGGTAAGAATTACTAAATAAAATCAAGTTTTATGCAGGAAATAAATCCAACCGTAACACAAGTTGCGTCGTTCTTTACTGAAATAAGTGCATCAAATTTATTTCACGGAACAATTCAACAATTTTCATCGGTATTAATATAACATTGTCCACGACCTGACCATGTACGGACATACAACAGGTCTCCTTTCGAATCCGTCTCGAGGTCATTTGTCATAATTGTTTAGGTATCTGCAGTGTCATCGTAGCGGGTCTCTTTTATCACAGCTTCGCGATTTAGCAATAAAAATGACATAATGGAAATCAAACCAAGCGAGAACAGTGAGTGTTCAAGTATTGTTCCGCGTTGTTAAAAAAATTCATATAAAAGTGTAATATAACATACAGCTATTGTGTTAAACAAAAAACTACTCGAAGAAATACTTGCAAACATGCAAGCATACCATATGCTAGAAAATAAATCGTTGGTGCATTCAAAAAGTTATTGAAATTATTTACAGTATGTGATACAAGATTTGAAAAATTGAAGAAATCAATTTCTCAATTTATTTGTATTAAGTAACTGCATAACACATAACCCACACAATCTTAGATATTTATTTACCGATTACAATTAAAAATATACAGGTAGAAATACGTCAGAGGCAACAACACACAATCCATTATTTATAGAAATGAATTTTACTTTCTTTCTCGACAACACTCGTTTATGAACAACTATAAAAATTGTTTTCTGAAAACTGGACATCGAATGTGACGGGGTATGGGAAACTATAATGTTCATACATGTAGCATAATTCATTCGCTCGCACCCTCTCGGCCATTTCGTCCACAAGATTTATTTATTCATCACCGATGAAAACAGGTACAACAAAAACGACATAATTGATAAATACAAGTCGTGAAGTCACATAAATTGGTGGCAACATGGTTCCCCCATCCTTTTCTTGTTGTTCCGTTCGTGTCTTGATTTTCACTTGCCTCTGTGTCTCTTTTTCGAGATCACGTTAAGGCCAATTTTATGCGAGACGTTACAAGCTGTAAAAACCGAAACTGTCGCCGAACACAGGGCTGTAAAATCGTCGTTATGTATACACACGCGTACATGTCATCATTTACATCCACGTAAACACTAGGAACAGAGGGACAGCGGTGTACAGGGGGAACGTAACCCGATGCGACACCAAATCGACACTCGTTCACCATCTTCCAACAACTGGTGCAATTGCAACGTTTGTACAAATATTTGTATTAGGTACTTCGAAAAGTTTCTGCCGTTATTTTTTGCATATAAAAGTCTTTTATTTGAATAAAAAAACACAGAGTAGTCTACTCAAAGTATTTTCTATCGTTGTCTACAACTTTCTCCCACTTTTCACGTAATAAATGGATTTCCTAATTACCAAGCCATTTTTTGATATCTTTATTGAAATAGTGCTGAAGAAGGCCATGCTGCATTTATCGGAATAAATGGTAATCTGATGGAGCAATAGCTGGTGAATATGACAGGTGTGGTAGCACTTCCCATCCAAGGAACGTTTCCTTGCCTGGCATTCCAATGTGCGATCTAGCATTGTCAAGCTGAAAAATCACTTCGTCATGTCTTTTGGCATATTCTGGACGTTGCTCTTTCTATGCTCGACTTAAATTGACTAATTGTTCTCAATAGCGATTAGCAGCGATGGCCTCCATACAATTCTTTAAGTGACTGACATGGATCATCATCGAGTAATGGTTCCAATTCCACGTTTAGGAACTTCCGTGTTTTCTTCGTTGATTTTATCGTCAATCCACCTAGAATAAAAAAGATATACAATGAAAATATGAACTTTTCTGTTTACTTTACGCTAATTTTTAAAGACAATAAAACGAGTTCATAACAATTACAATATTTATTTAAGAACAATTCAAAACGTAGCATTCTGACGCGTGGAGCACAGTATTCTTTAATCCCTTAGCTTACAATGACGCCTCAGAGGCGTCGTAAGGTTATCGGACCAAACATGAATAAGACGCTTCAGAGGCGTCGCAAGGTTATCGGCCCAAACACGGATAAGACGCTTCAGAGGTGTCGCAAGGGTATCGGCCCAAAGTTAATTGTACCGCGCACGTGTATATACAAATCATAGGAAGTTTGCGATTTGTACAGTTTCGAACGCTGAGCAAAGTTGTTTGTGTCCCCGGGCGCGACCGACCTTGTTGTCGTTTTTGGACCGCACATTTGGAAATTCGCTCGTAAGGGAAGGGGTTAAAAAAGAAACAAAGTTGACAATTTATAATGGAATATAACTAGACTGCGGATCTCCATGTTGCAGCAACATAAAAATTTATTTCTCCTCTTAATAGGCTCAAAAGGTTAAAAAATAATACAAAAACAATTCTAAATTCTTCTAATGTTAATACTGTTTCGTGTTCCTCCTATCCAGTGTTTATCATAAATACATGAAATACTCAGCCTAAATACTGTTACTCCATGCAAGTTCCCTTAAAACTGTGCAATGTGTACAGGAATTGTATTACAGGAAATATACAGGGTGAATCACCTAACGTTTGCACCTCAAATATCTTTGTTGTTTCTAAAGATACGTAAAATATGGTAAGGACAAAGTTGAATGGTACAATGGGGCTGACACGATGCAAAAAAAATGTTGTTTTTATGTCATTTTTTTAGAGATATCAAGGTCACCTTGACTTTTTTAAATGGAACCACCCTTTTTTAAACACCTACAATGATAGTCCCTTTCATTACGAATTCAGTGACTATAATTACACAAGGTCATTCAAGGTTGCGGACAGAGATAACGTATAAGATTTAACATCGATACATGCCTGTAAACGGGCTTTGTAGGAATGTTGCACTCTGTCCGTGACCTTGAATGGTAGCTTGTATGATGTGGTAATAGTGAGTTAATGTTGAGACTAATTCAATCGACTGTGATATAGACATGCGTATACATTATGCGCCTCGTAATCTCGGCTCCTTAACCCCTTGTCCTACAACAGAGTTGGGCAATTTTGTCTCAATTGAGGCAAAACCGTCCCCACCATAGCGCCCACTGTCCCCCACCAGCATCCGCCATTACCACAAAGGAAGGAAGTGCTTCGCCCGTTTCGAACAGCGATGTTACAAAAGTGCAAGATTTCTTGCGCTTGCGCGTCAAACAGTAACGTATCCATGATGAGGCAGCAGAACCCTGAGGCAGTTCTATTGGCAGGAATGTACCGGTATTATTGACGGGACGAAAGACGCGACGCGGAACGAGACGAGTGTCCTGCTACTTTCTGGTAAGCTATTTTTAATATTTTATATTTACAAGTACACTTGTTATACATTCATTTTTTTTTCGAATCAAATCATATCAATTTTTAAAAATTCTGCGGGGTGCTCAAGGTACTCCATTTTATCGAGAATCTTACTATACTGAGGCTGATCGCCGCGCATGCGCAAGAAATCTTGCACTTTTGTAACATCACTGGTTGCGAACAGTGCGCAGGCCTCGCGCATGTAAGAGAGGTTGGTGGGAGAAGCAGGCGTTTGAGGAGCCCCTACCGTGCCCATCCCTGTCCTACAACAACGAGTGAGACTCGTGGTAAGAAATTTGAGCCAAAAACAATAAGGACAAGCCGGGCTCGTGGTACTTCATTCGTGACAAACGTAAACAACACTAACACGAACATTACTAATTTTCAACGAGTTTTCTCAAAACATTATTAATTTAAATTAAGTGTTAATTTACAAATTGCTACTGATACATTATCCACTTTCAAACTATAAATCATTTTTGTTCACCGATGACTTGATCACAATTACTTCCCAGACATCTTAAAAGTATTAGTTTTGCCCAAACGTGTTTATTATTTTACAATTCCTTTCGTTGCGCCGAAATATACATGTCATAAGACGTATACATTTTGCGCAAGTTCGAGCACACGTCTAAACAGCTAAATGGCTCGACGCGTGACCGACCTTCTTGTTTATTATGGTCCGAGCTATCGGGAGTTAACTGATAAGACAAGGGGTTAATACGAATTGTGTTCATTTATTAAGAGGTGTTCATTCACTGGACAGGTCACTCTATTATGTATATTCGTATCTCAGCTGCCTCATACAGTTAAAATTAAGTTTCTATGTGTTCTTCAAAGAGGCTTCGACAATAATTGCACAAGCTATAAGAATTTAAAAATTTATCATAATTTATAATGAATAAATGATTATTCATACAGATTTTCATAGAAGCAGAATCGATGTATTGCAGTTTTGGTACAGAGTCCAAACACAACATCATTCTGCACATTTTGCATTAAATGTATTTCGTAAAATAATTATATATTAAGTTTTTTGTAATAATTGAACCGAGAATGTTCCGGTTAGACTGACTTCGGTCACTTTATAAAAAGCATTATGGCCCGAGCAATCGGGAGTTAGCGGGTAGGACAAGGGGTTAACTCCTTAACCCATTGACTGCCAACTACGAGATATCTCGTAGTAAGCGTCTGTACCAAAACTGCCAGCTACGAGATATCTCGTAGTGGGTGCTGCAAGTTTAGATTGGTTACAAATGGCTATTTGAGTTAGGAATTATTAGAAAGGACGAATGAAAAATGTATATAGTGTAGAGAACATGTTAATTATCAATTTTTATTATTAAAATTATTGTAAATGCCACTGTAAATGCCATTGCAATATTATATCAGTAACTTAATATTATTATATTTTGTAAAACTTCATGTTTCCTTTAAAATAAAACCGTGGCGCCCAGGGCAAGATGCGCTAAATTTGCGTGGCAGTCAATGGGTTAACCTACAACTACGGGCATAGCACGTAGTAGATGATCGGGCCAAAAGTGAAAATTACGGGCATAGCCCGTAGTAGATGATCGGGCCAAGAGTAAATATTACGGGCCCGTAATATTTACGATTGGCCCGATCATCGTACTAAACAAGTCGTGCGAATGGCTCGAAGGCTGCGCGAGCTTGTTTACGTTTTCGGCCCAAAATTCTCGAACGTAAATCGTAGGTTAAGGGGTTAAGACAAGGACAGGTAAAATCATCGGCCTCTCGTGTTTCATATTATACGTGTACTTTATTCACACAAGAAATTTCGTCCATACAAACATGTAACATTTTGCATGAATTGAACAATTTGAAAAATACATGTTCTCCATTCTAGGAGACAAATCGGCACAGTTTGATGTAGTTTGAACGGTTCTCAAGCCCGTCAAGCGTATGCGTTTCGTGCAGCACGTTGAAACGCACGGTGCAACCAGAAATCTCGGCTAATTTTATCAGTCACGATTTATCTCCAGAAATCCAGAATTTCTCATACCATCGTACGATATTAGGAACATTTTTCGTATTACAAATGTCGAATTCCGCTTCCTCTTTGCCAGCAGATCACATTATAAAACCCGATTCTCGCCTGAACTCCAAACCACGAATTCCGCGATCTATTGTTTAACCTATTAAAACTCCCTACCCCTCTCCACGTATACACTTAACACAATAGGGTACAATACAGATAAGAATGAGTAAAAAGAATCAACGAATCAACGTAAAGCCTGCGTGGTTAACAGGATGTAGTGTGGTTCATGCAAATTTCTGCCATCTCCCAAGACAAAGTCACATTCCCTGCTGAATCTTATATACAAAAGCCGGAGCTTCGATGAATCTGCCGTGCATTAAATCGACTTCATCGCACGAAGAGTGCGCTCTGGATGAAATCTCATCGCTCTGATCTTCAAAATTGATAGTTTATAAGTATAAATCGTGTCATTGCAGAATATACGTATAGATTCAGGCTAATAGATTGATAGCGACAATAAAACATTTATTCGACATTCATTTATTCGACGAGGATATTTACGCTTAGGAAATTTTCGAGAACGGATACAACTTGTATCCGATAACTTCGAATAACATCACGTATAGTACATTAGCTGTATCGATTATATTACATAGCTGTATATATACAGAGTGTTAGTAATTAAGTAAATTAAGTAAAGTATAACTCTAACCAGTAAACGAAAGAAACGTACGCTAACAGTTGGTTCAAAATTAATTGGCCGCTGTTGTTTCTCTCGAAATATCACTTGTACGCCGTACTAACACGCTTTCGCATACGCTATTCATGCATTTGATGCTCGCGAAAACAGATTTTATCGACCAATTAACTTCACTTACGGTGAAACAGATTTCCGAAATTGACGAGCAACTTTCGATTCCGCGACGCCGATAGTTTCGTTAATTCTCTAGCTGCAACGATTGTTATTCGGTTACACTGGCTCTCAAATACCGGAAGACGAAAATTATCCATCGTTAATGGATAAAAAAACAGGTTGAGCGACGAAATCGAACGAGATGCCAATGAAAGCATGTTTATTTTACAGCCTAACAACAACCGATTTAGAAAGCGTTTTTTAGTAACGTTTATAGATTCTGATAGACCTTTATGTAGGTGACGTTCAATGAGTCTCTGAATTCGCTATAGAAAATTCAGCTTAACACGCTAACTGCAGACGCGACTACAAAGATCCCATAAAATAAACAGGAACTTTATGCAGTTATAGCGCATCAAAGTCTTTGGACGATTTTAATAGAACGTCTCAGCAGTTTTTAACACTGTACCTACTGGAAGCTTATTAATAGAGTTTTTAATAACTATGTTATATTAGAAAGAAGTTAAAAAAATCTTCTGTTGAATAATAAAGTCATAGTTAATGGGGCAACTTGGCTCAAGATAGAAATTGCTCTGGCCATTAAAGAATTTATTAGCTCTCGTATGCACCAGAGGAGAAAATTCATTCTTTTTATGTCTTAAATTTTGCAAAATTTGTGATTTGTACATAATTGTATTGTAATTGAATGCATTCACTTTTAACTTGTGAATGAAACAAATAAAACAAAGGATTTATCAACCCACGTACGCACTTAGGGTGAAAATTCATCCATTTTATGTCTCAAATCTTATAAAAATTTTATATTTTTCCATAATTGTCTTACAGTTTCATGTACACATAGTGGCCGATAAAAATATTAGAACCATAAGTGGACTATTTCACATTATAACAATCAATTTTTTAATGAAATTCTAACTGCACTAAATTGTTATCATACTGGTAGGAAATGTTGACGTTTGCAAATTACAAATACACGTTTAACTGCATTATAGACAGCATTATTCATCGTTTGATTAAAACATAAATTTTTCGTGCTGTGGTTCTACTAATTTGATCGGCCACTAATCTGTCACTGAAAATAGGTGAGCAAGCACCTTTTGTGCAATTATTTTTTAAGTGCATAAGAATGTCAAATTCTCCGCTGTGAATCAGAGATTTTCAAAACCTATTGAACAGCCTCCAATAGGTAATTTGTTAAATCCCATTTAACTCCAATTTCAGCAGCCCAAAGTTCCGCAGCGATTGCACCTTTATCCGTACTAATTAACACTGCAACTACCAAGCACTAAAAGTGATTAATTTGGATTGCCTTTTAAAAGTAAGGACACTATATTTATCAAAATATTGCCCGACATTTTTTAACGAAGTACATATGAATACGATAGATCTACTAAATACAGCAGAACCACGATTAATCGATCTAAACAAGGACAACTGAGAGTTCGCATAATAGAAAAGCGACTTAATTCAATTTCTACTTTCGATTTGTACAATAAACAGTGTTGCGTATGGTTTGCCTTGATTCGAGCTATTTGAAGCTTGTTGGGCTAACAGAGACTTCAGATATCATTGGTTCAGATAATCGAGGCTCTACTGTAATTGTTAAATAAAGAATTTCAAATCCGTCATTCTGACGAGTCCGGTAGTTCTAGCGTAAAACTCGATGCATTGGCGCAACAATGAACTTTGAACGAATTACGTCGACAGTCGGCGTGTTAAGCGGGCTTCTTGTGTAACGGCTGCGAAAAGAAGTAATTTTTAAGAATTCTTTTTCAGAATAGCTATTAAACGTACTAGACCTTTTGGGGATGCAAACAGATGGTCTTGAAGTACAAGTGTTATTTTTTAAAATATGTTTTTCAAACTGGACTGCATGATAATTGAAAAAGTAGTAAAGTAATCGACTTCCGACGAAGCTCATTCATTTCTTTACATATCTCTTTAGGGATTGGACCTAAAATTTATATTTGATTTTTTATTTATAATATTTTTTTCAACAATATAAATTTAACTAATCGGCGGAAACAAAGTAAACTTTTCTCTGCAAACCTCAGAACTTTTCCAATTTTTCATGTTTTTCTTTTAAAATAGGTTTTTTGTGTTTTGAGACACTACATACATTGCACGCCAACAATGCTTACACTGCCAAAGCTGTTAAGAAGTCTTGTATATTATACAATAATTAATAAGAATTGAACTAATTCAAATAAACATTTGTACTTTATGACTATCCGTTTACACCTTAAAACGGCCTACTCCCAGATGTCCAATAGCTATTAAACAAAAATTCTGAAAAACCACTTGTTTTTACTGGCGTGACACGAGAAGCCCTATTTAAGTGATCCGCATCGAGTTTGCGAGGTGGTTTTTGGAGATTCGCCGAAGATTTCGGCGCAAAAATGCGGTAGTTGACCAGGCCGTTCCGCGAAACAAGGTTCGCCTCGATGCACACGAGGATGCACAATGCACGTGTTTCGGTGCGTAAACGAGCGCGACCATTGCAGCGGACGCATATATCATGAGAGAAAATAGGTACCGCGGCGTGTGCAGCTGCGACACCGTGCTTTGATTTACGGCAGCGATTAAGTGGACCCTTTGAAAATAGTTCTGCGTTGACGGAAAAATGTTAACGAGATCAGGAACACCCGGGCGAACGCGGTCTTACTTAAGGGTGAAATAGGCCACAGAAACGATAATGATCGCGTAATTACACAATCGCTTCGAACGAGCTCGATCACGTGTGGCGTTTCGACAGATCTATGACAAAAGTCTTAACAGCTTTTTTCGCGGATATCGGTGCACACGTGCGAGGTTAGGATATATGATTATTTCGCAAAGAAATTTCAACGAATTCGATGATTACAAAAAATCTTACCCCATTTACAGAAACTTCGCGATCTTCTTAAAAAAAGATCGAGAATTCATTTATGAAAAAGAAATCGACCAGATTGTGAAACTTTGAGAGACATGTCTTTGTGGCTCTCGCAGTTCGCCAATTCTCACTTCATCGCGAATTTAAATCGACCACCATATTCAAGATTTATCAATCCCTTTCTTTAACCCTTAACGGACGGGGATTATTTTTAGCATACTTTTTGATGGGTCGAATAAATTTTCTTTGTGAAACAAAATTGTTTGCTGAGAAGTTTGGTATATGAATTAAATGAAGGGAAACGTGTTGTGAACAGTAAAAATTTGTTTCATATTTTTCGGGAGTATTAACTGCTTTAAAAATTATTCACATTCGCAGAACGGTAAAATTGTTTGGGCGACTGTCAGCAGACACGCATCCGCAAAGGGTTAAAATAACTAACTCTGAAACGCCATGGGTTTCAGACGCCAAACATTAATTCTTCTAACTTTCCATCATAAGCTAACATATGTAATAGCATCCTTACAGTTTTACATTGTTTTTTGAGGTAAGATAAAACATTGAAATTTCTATCGGTGCATGTTTAAAACGTCAGACTAATAATATGTTTTAATCTGAAATTTCAAAGTCAAATTATAAGGCAAAGGTTGATATCTTGTAAAGGGAAGAAAGTGCGTAGAAACTGATGCAGATTATTCTGGAGGGTAGAATGTATTCTGTTCGTTTGTAAATAATCAATAAATTCTATTGTGCTAATATACATACAGTTGATTAACAAAACTGTAGTTTTGGATTGTAACTGCTTGTACTCCATTTTTGAATTGGGTACGAACTGTTGCAATTATCTAATCCTTGATCGGCTGTAACAAGCAATTTAATTTTACTGAACGACTCGAAAAACTTATTCGCACGTTCTTGCCAGGTGCCCCATACTATAAGTTGTCAGTGAACTCCATAGATATCTAAGGATGCTTGCGCAAAATTAAACAAATCATGTTATGCCTTAGGGATATTACATCGTTTGATATCTGGCGATAAGCGTAAAATCGATAAAGACGTCACCGGTAGATCGTGTGTGTTTAACAGCTATCAATGGTAATGATTCGCGGAACAGAAGAGAAGAAAAGAAACGTGGTGTTGATCGTCGATTATTATTCGCTTTGCAAAACTTGTAATATTACGAGGAACATACATACATACAATGCCTATCCATGTAAGTTTCCTATTTATACTTGCATTAGTAACAATTAAAACAACTTATATTTTATAGTACCATGCGTACGTAGTCAGATGCTCCCATAATGCAACGCAGACGAATAAATAACATAAAAGAACTAAATAAACGTTAAACTGGCTGAATACGCGTGTATACAGAGGATAATAAAAAGTCTTTTGCGGCAAAGGAAGTATATGGTGCACTTAAAAAAAAAACAAGAAAAAGAAAAAAGAGGAAAGAACGTTTAAACGGTTTTACGATCGAAGGTACCGAGTACGATACACCATGCAATTAATTCGGATGGAACCATTAATTTTGGTAGCATGACCGCCTCAACTCCCAGCTTCCTAGGCTCTTTGTACGATAATCTTACAATTATATATTCGTGATCACGCATTGAGGCCCTGGGACTTATGCCGAAGTACACAATACCGGTGTCATACCAGTATTTTTCGATTATAGGTTTATTATAATCTTGTAGAAACCGAAATACGATGGTTACATTTACCTCCACGTGCCGGTAGCTTTTCCAGTTTTTTAAAACGTTAAACGCCACACCGGTCCCTAGGGACCGACCGTAGTCTTTACGTTTACGCCGCACCGGTCCGCAGGGACCGGCCGCGGACTTTTCGTTTATGCAACAACGCTGCGCCGGCTTTTGTTTATGTGCGCAGCTCTTCCCATTTAACGATGGAGTACGGCGTAAACAGAAAGCCAAGTAAAATAGGAGTAGCGTTTAACGTGTTAACTCCATTAAAATTTTCAACATAGTTTTAAGATACAGACTTAAAACGTAAAACCAGTGGATTCTATAGATCAGGCATGGGCAACGCTGGCTCAAAAAACACATATTGCTGCTTTTCTCTTTCGCCTGCTCGGCAAGGCAGTCCCCACCACGTCCACTCCGATTCTCTCTTCAGCTGGAGCCCAGCGATGCTGCTTCGGCAGGTATATAGGTGCAGCATCGTGGGGCCCGTGCTGAAGGGAGAGTCGGAGTGGACGTGGTGGGGATTGCCTAGCCGAGCAGGCGATGAGGAGAAGCAGCAACATGTGTTTTTTAAGCCAGCGTCGCCCATGCCTGCTGTAGATGATGTAATGTTGATCATGTTAGCAAAGTCATACCAAAACCAATATACATATGTAATACCGAAATACAAATAATTATATCAGCATTTTTCCTCTTTGCATTTACCTAATACAAGCCTTCTGAATCGGACGACTTCGCTGAATTGGAAATAATTTACACAATGCTTAAAAATCGCGAGGAAAAATAAATTTGATATTGCGTTTAACATGCTTCTACAGAAAGCTACAAGAAACTACAGAAAGTCGCCGTGGCATAGCAATATTGACATCAAAAGTAGAGATAATTTATAAACAAATGACAATCGGTCTTCGAAATCGGTAACGCGTAATCTGACAGATCTCGCCGGTGGAAAATTGACCATTGAACGGTTCATAGTAGAAAAGTATTTAAATAAGTAGATTAGTAGATAAGTAGGTTACTTAATTATCTTTGTTAGTGTGTTTAAATTTATTAGTTATTCTATTAATTAGTGTTAGTGTTATTAGTTAATATATTTGTTTCATAAGGTAGTATTTTATTAGTTACTGTTAATATCCTACAAAAAGAAATGATGGGTCGAATGATTAAAATGGCTAAAATGTATATTATCATCTTTACGATACAATTTATCTGATGATATACTCAATGATATTTTAATACTTAGAGCTAATAAAAATGTTATGTAATATCTGAATCTATTGATATTATTGTCATTTACGTACATATAGCTAATATATATTTATATTTAATTATATACAAAGAAACATGTCTTAATTATCTATCGTTTCTAGAAGAATACCGAAATAACACCGGCATTTATTTTGGTATTGGTAATAATCCGTTTCGGTATTATCTCGACTTCGGTATAACTTTGTTTGGTTAATACCGGCTTGTAAGTCCCTGTTGAGGCCCAATTTTCGGAAGAAGACTGACGCCTACTATAATTCCATTTCCTCTTTCACAGATTTCTATAACCTAATGATTGCAATGTATTCACAGTTCAAGTTGCTCGATTTTTATGACGTTTATGGTTATTTATGTACAAGGGAATCGAGGGTGATGTCGCGCATATTCGAAGAAAAAGGGAACGTTCTTTGATCTCCCACGTTTTCAGAATCAATATAATGATGTGTACCGATTTGTTGCCCCCCTCTATGCAAATCGGTCTATACACTCCGCATAATAATAATTGCCGATTGTGAAATGGCTTCGTCGAAGCCAAACACCAAAAAAGCAGGACGCACTTCCGAGCCGGCGGTACGACCACCGTTCGGTGCCGATCGAGCGTTTCCTGGTTTTATACCTGTGAATTTGAGTGCCCATTCGTCGCCAAACGAACACCTTTCGCCCGCCATCGTACGCTTCTCACCATCTGTAACCACAGCGGGCTTAAAGGCTTTACGCAAAATAGAAGGTTCGCGTATCCAGTAGCCGGAAGTGTGAAATTGTGGGGCCATCCAGTCGTGTCCACGTCGCGTTGTGTGGTATTATGCCGCGGCGCAAGCAAAATCGTTTATGTTAAACATTTACCAGTGTGTTCCGTTGCACGCCAAACACCTGACACGCCTTTAGACGCGAAGGGTTTCGTGGGCGACAAAATAGCAGGTTGCATGACGGACGGTGTGAGCGTCAGGCGAGGCGTCATTCTGCGGTCTATGCCATTCAGAATTTCTTCGGCAGTTCATCGAGAATGTTTCAAATAGATTCGGGCGGGACAAAGTCCGTTGACACTGGTGGCCTGCAAAACCATTTCGACACTCACGCGAAATGTCCTTTCTGACTCGTGATTGCTTAATCAAGTGTATCTACTTCGTGTTTAGGTGTGGCGAGAGATTGTTGAGGGTGGACACGAATCTATTATTGTTTGTTAATTATTCAACTGTCCAGACTGCGGATTCTTGTGCAACATCAAAATTGTCTCCATCAATTACAAGGTATTAGGGTCCTTAAAAAGTTTAGTTCTTCCTTTCCGACTCGTGATTACTTCATCAGGTGTATCTACTTCGTGTTTAGGTGTGGCGAGAGATTGTTGAGGGTGGACACGAATCTATTATTGTTTGTTAATTATTCAACTGTCCAGACTGCGGATTTTTGTGCAACATCAAAATTGTCTCCATCAATTAGAAGGTATTAGGGTCCTTAAAAAGTTTAGTTCTTCCTTTCCGACTCGTGATTACTTCATCAGGTGTATCTACTTCGTGTTTAGGTGTGGCGAGAGATTGTTGACGGTGGAAACGAATCTATTATTGTTTGTTAATTATTCAACTGTCCAGACTGCAAATTTTTGTGCAACATCAAAACTGTTTCCATCAATTACAAGGTATCAGAGTCCTTAAAAAATTTGGTTCTTCCTTTCTGACTCGTGATTACTTCATCAGGTGTATCTACTTCGTGTTTAGGTATGGCGAGAGATTGTTGAGGGTGGAAACGAATCTATTCTTGTTTGTTAATTATTCCACTGTCCAGAATACGGATTTTTATGCAAAATTCACTCCATCAATCACGAGGTACTGAAATCCTTAAAAATTGAAATCCACTGATGCACTTAAGAGGGGCTCGTCGCATAACGGCAGTGAAAACAACTGATTTTTAAGAATTTTTTTCAAAATAAAATAGTCTTGGAGTAGAAAAGTTTCTTTTAGTTCAATTCTTCTGATTTTCAACTGACGTGCACGATAACCAAAAAACTGAAGTAAACAACTTCGGATGAAGCTTATCCATTTTTTTACATATTTCCTTAGGAATTGAACTTAAAATATATATTTAGTTTTTTTTTTGAAAGAAGTAAACTTTTCTTCCGAACCTTAGAACTTTTCCATCTTTTCATGTTTTTCTTTCAAAATAGGTTCAATCCCAGCATAACTTTATGAAAATTTCTCAGTTTCCGTGTTTTGATCATTGTGGCAGACGCTAGATTGTGCGAAAACAATGTTTACACTACCGCAGCTGTTAAGCAATCTTATATATTATACAATAAATAATAAGAATTTAACTAACAGAAAAACACTTGTACTGGAAGACTATCTTTTATACTCCAAAAAGGCCTAGTCCCACATATCCGATAGTTAGTCGGAAAAAAATTAAAAGTCACTTGTTTTCACTGCTGTTACACGAAAAGCCCCCCTTAAATCCCTTTTATCCTTTTACTGTTTCATGTTTCACCTACTCATTTCTGTCATAAATTCATAGAATCCGCTGGCCACTTATGATTTCAGACTTGCAATATACGAAAACTGGAATGGACAGATGTTATGATTGTGATCGTAATCTCAGGTGTTCTCTTAAAAAAAAAAAAGCAGATCATAGTTACTTTATTTTCAATGTAATTTTTTCATATGCTTAACTTTCACTCACAACCATACGCACAAGTTTTTATAACGTAGACAGTTTACCTAAAGGGAGAAAGGCAAAGATGAACTCCTCTACTGAAATAATGAATGCAGCTCGTCACGAGCATACTGTAAATCTTGATGAAAAATCAACATTTTCTGTATCGATTGTGAGAAGCAGAGAATAAACAGGAATTTATTTCCATTATTAATAATTTTGATACATGAAAAATAATAGGACAGTGATTTTCAATTTCTCTGATGTTTGTATTATTTTAACTTTGATGTACTCATTTGTCATATAAATAAATCAAATCTGCAGTGTATTCATAAGTAGACTTTTGGATGTTCATACAATATAAAAATTGGGTGCCTTAATTTCAAGAAGCTACATGAACATTTATTTCTTTTCATAATAATTCTAATGAATTTAAAATGAGCTCTCTATGCCAAGTGAACGAAATCGAGCAGTAATCGTCGGGTGTCCTTGAAAAATGAAGTGCTTAATACTAACTAGTCTGCAGATCTTTATGCAGTTGCTCATTTTTAAACTCAATTCTTATGCCCAATGTTATAAAAATTAGAATAAGTGGAGAATGACATACATTGGCTGAAAGATTTGTGCTAAAAGTCAAATCAAAATATTAATCCCGTACGATTTACATAATAGAGTATTTTATCGAGAACTGACCACAACGCGGGGCCACAAAAGGACAGTTATCGCCCAGGTATACTATTCTTTGATTTTTGCCGAACGTAGAAAAGGGCAGCGAAGCTCGAGGGCCTCGTTCGCCGAGAAGTGTAACACAATTCGGGCCGAGTATGTCGGTATGAGATTACTAGTAATCCACTGAAAAAACTTCTTCATTTTTTATTATTGTTTCGTGGCATTTTTTCTAATGAAAGTGATACCAAATAAGATATAATTGCGATGACATTTATTTGTATAATAGACGATGAAAGTTTCGGAGAATTATTGTAAATATGATCCGAATTATATCGTGTTTGGTATTATTTTAATCAGAAAAATGTCAAAAATAGATTGGTGAAAGTCTTATAAAAAAATAAGTAATAACAAACAAGTTTTTTTATTGGCATTATACTGTGAAGACACGTGGGCCTTTGAACTGTGCTGGCAACCGAGTCTCTTTCTCCGCGTCTCTTTCTTTCCCATGCGCTGTCCTTCATTGCGCCCGAAACTTCCATTGTACATTATACAATACAAGTGAATATCATCGCAATTATATCTTATTTGGTATCAATTTCATTAGAAAAATGCCACGAATATGTTGGTGAAAGTTCCATAAAAAAATAATAAAAAATAAAGAAATTTTGTCATTGGATTAGTAGTAGTCTCATACCAATATACTCGACACGTATTATGTTACACTTCTCGGCAACCGAGGCCTCTCGAACTTCCCAGCCCCTCACGGGGTATGCCCCGCGGAAGTGGGGATTGTTTTGGGACAGATATCGGTCAGATATTTGGGACAGTTACCGATAAAATACTGTATCAAGGTTTCAGATTAGAATCTACTCTTTCATTCCATCTGACGGTCTAAATACACATCGATGGAGAATAAAATAATGTGTCACTTTAAAATCAATATAAAATGATAGTTGCTATTGTATGTTAGTTTTTTATGGAAAGTTAAAAATAGGCAAAGTCTCTGAGGCGACATTTTAAGGCATAGGGTTAACAACTATAACGCGTGTACCCGTTTTTGTTATACTTAAGCAATTAACCTATCGCATAAATGCATAATGATCTGCAGCCTAACAATAACTAATCGTTTGAGCAACAAAACAGCAAGTCTCTATATTAACGACAGCTATATACGATTAAAACAAAATTCAATCTTCTGCATAGATATGATTGCCAGCGGATAAATTATACTGCTAGGGGGATTAAGGGAGCTCTGAGCCAGGAACGATTAAGAAACTACACAGAGTCTATCAGACTATAACGGTTAAGTGGTACACTATGGAATGATTCGCAACGACACCTGATCGTCTCGAGCAAGTCGAAGAAGATCTGGGACAATGGATCGAAGCGCCAAGTGAATTCTTGTTACCGCAAATTAGTCACCGGAAGCTCCGGTCTCTAGCGAACAATAAATATTTGAGGGCCCGCGCGCTCGTTACCGAAATGCAAATCCATTTAAACCGGACGAGTCATTAAGCTCAGTACGGTAATAACCAATCGAGCTTCGCATCAGATTGTTACTCGGGAACGTGTTCCCGCAGCAAGAAAACGATGAAAAAAGATGGAGAGAGAGAGAGAGAGAGGGGGGAGAGGGGGGAAGAGAAAGGAGAGAAGAGTGAAAAGAGAGGAGGGTGACGGGGTTCATGACAGAAAAAAGAGGAGGAGCCAACGAACAGGGGGGAAAAAAAGGACGAAAGAATGAAACAGCATATCGAAGAGACAGCTCTCGGTGTTCTTATTTGAAAATTAATTTGCCGTGAGATGGAACGACCAGTTTTTGAGCGGCCGTTTTATTGCATCGTGTTGTGCAACTGACACATCCGTCGACTCCTTGATTGCGCGCGCGAGCGCGCTCGCAGTTTATCGATGCAGATCGCTTCTCTTCTCGCGAGGCTGCGAATATTTCGAACGTGTATCGGACATTCTTCCGTGGGAACCGACGCCATTGTTCCGCGACTTCGGCTCTTTCGATTAGCTCCGTAATTAACACCTGAACTACCGATAGAGAGAGAGAGAGAGAGAGAGAGAGAGAGAGAGAGAGAGAGAGAGAGAGAGAGAGAGAGAGAGAGAGAGAGAGAGAGAGAGAGAGAGAGAGAGAGAGAGAGAGAGAGAGAGAGAGAGAGAGAGAGAGAGAGAGAGAGTCGTCAGTTATATCCTCGAAATTGCTCGACTGCTATTCCGCGGCGATTCGCATTGCAACGCGTCAGTAATGAAAATGAATGAATTCCCACAGTACGTCTTGTTCCATTGTTTCCCACAAAAGCGACTCTATAATTTCGATCATTACACGATAAAAAATCAGTAATTTTTGCCGTGGTTCCAGTGCTAAACATGGCCACAGAAAATGCGAAACGCTCTAGAACCAGTCTTCAAATCTTCCTGGACTTGATAGGTATTCCGGTTAATTTCGAGGTCTCCCAATAACTGTAAATCTGGTCGAGATGCTTGGGATGTTGAAATTAATTAAGCAAATATCTATTTTGCATAATGATCCGGAGTCTATTAACACGTTGACTGTCACGGTTGGTCGCCGGTGACCGGCGCAATTGATTTGGGTAAAAACGACCGCCAAAAAATATCAATGTCACTGAATATCAATCTGATTGTCCTGAAATGTACTAACTTATAGCGTAAGCTCCAAACGGCATTATCAAGTAAGTAGTAATAATTGTGAACTCTGATCATTTATACGAATGGAATAAAGAAATGCTTGTGTGAAAAACAGAAAAATCACACGACGTGTTAAGTTCGCTACCACTGTCACAGATACTTGGCAGTTTACTTAAAGATAGTCAAAATTAATTTTATACATTTTCTTGTATATAGTCATAGTACACAAGTATAATATTTAGAGAGTTCATGCTTTGTGCTAAATGTTGTCAATACATCTTAACACTAAACCTACTGACCACTAAAAGTTGTTGCCTAATAAAAATGACGCGATTGAATTTATTTAGACTTTGTCCGATTTTTACTTATAATGCATGCTTGAATAAAGAAGTGTGCATAATTATTAACAGTGGAGGTATCTCTATAATTTCAATAATTGTATAATAACAAATTTGGAAATTTGACCGGCGGTGGTAGGTTCAGTATTGAAGGAAGTACGTTGCGTTTAATGAAATATTTCAAGAAGGAAGATAAACAGAGAAACAAATGCGTGTTAATAACATATATATTTACTATATTCTGTCGAAAATCTTGATCAGAAATCTGACTCGCAAGTGCAAGGGGTTAAAACCAGAAGTCCATCGGAATCTATAGCCGTTTGCACGAATGTTTCAATATCGTTGAATGGTTCCTGCTTCTTCTTTTTCCGAACACACCGGACCAGTGAACGGGAATTTAATTGACTTTACAGCCGAACATGACATGAGAATGCAACTGAGGGTCTCGCACACCTTGTTACAGTGGCCACATACTTGTTCGAATGAGTTCAATGTACCGAGCAAATGACGATCGAAATTGATCGAAGTTTTAACGATTCGTAAAGCGCGCGCTATGTCACATCTTTATTAAGCATTTATAGCGTACGCTATTCTCGAATGTTACAGTGCCAGTTCAGAAATCGATAATTCTTAATGAAACACCTTTTTGAATAACAGATAATCCATTGTAATTCCTGAATCTTTGTGATTACCGCAAGAAAAAAGCTTGTATGTCCATGATATGCATAATCTGTATAAACACATTTAATCTGGCGATGAGTCACACAACACGTCGCAGAAATACTTGGGTTACTAAAAACACATTACGCAACTGTCTTCGTTGACAAAGATCTTTTAAAAAACCAGAAATTCGAGATTTCATAATTAGAAGAATGTACATAGGAGTTGTTAAAATTGTAATGCATGCACATCTTGGTGTTGACGATGCACAAGAGAATATTAGCGGATAAATAGGTGTATCCAAATGAAAAAGATGATTCACAGTCAATTTAATTCAAACTTTCCCTTTACATTTACTTTACAACACGACGAGTCTATGAATCTCTCCGTTCCTTGTTTGTGCAAACTTTGAACAACGTCATTAGATTTGATAGCTCCAAAAACTTTCAGTTTTAAACAATCTCAGTAGAAATGCGAATCCTCATATTTCATGGCAAAATTTCATTGAAAAGATCTTAGTTTGTGCAAACTTTGAACAACCTCACTAGATTTTATCATCCCAAGAACTTTCAATCTTAAACACTCTCAGTGAACATTCGAATCGTTATATTTGATGACAACGTTACGTTACAAAAATTCAATTTTGCATGATACATTCTAACGGAACCAATTTACAAAGACAATTACACAAAAAATAATGCTCGGTTGAAGATAATCACCTAATCACCATTCCTAGCTGCAATTAATCGATTCCATTAAAAACCATGTTGATTACAATAACTGAAATTCATTTTGATAAACGTCCATCTGTCTCCAACGTTCAGTGATCGTTTCGCGATCGTTTCTGTCCGGTTTGCCCGGCAACATCCAGGAGAAACCCGAATGTCGCAAATACACCTATATACGCTTCCCATAAAATTTAAAAGTATTTCACCGATTTCTCATGTTCGAACCGATTTGATCGATGGTTACCAGTCCGCTTTTTTTTCTCCCTGGTAATGCGCTCATTTACGCCTGGCACTGTCATGCGTCGTTTTCCTGCGTTCCCCTTTCCTCCATCGGTGTCTCTCGACTGATTGCTCGCTGGTAACACTCGCGCGTCCATCGGGTATCGAGAACCAATTCATTACGCGACGTCAAGGGTGCCCAGATTACCATCGAACATCGACGGGGTCTTGTTTTCTCCGTCTTCTTGTTTCCCTGGCTCGAACGGGACGCAGAGACTGTAGTCTCCGTTCGAATCGCCTAACGAAAGGTGGTCCTCGATGCGAACGCGGAAATCGCGAGCAGAACTGGGAGCTGAGATTTACAAAGTGTCTATGTGCTAACACCAAAGCACCTATACTTTCTTCCCCTTCGTCTTCTCATTTTGCAGGTTCGATCAAAACGTAAGAATCATGGTTCTCGTTTGAATCGCCTAACGAGTGGTGGTCCTCGAAGCTAACGCGGAAACCGCGAGCAGAACTGGGGGCTGCGATTTACAAAGTGTCCATGTGCTAACACCAAAGCACCTATACTCTCTTCCTCTTTTTCTTCTCATTTACCTGGATCGATCGAGAAGCAGAGACCATGAATCGTCTAACGAAAGGAGGCCGTCGGAGTTAATGCGGAAACCGCGAGTAGAATAGCAAGCTCGGTTGATTTACAAATGTGTTAACCAAAGTACAGTGCAAAGATTGCAAGTTGCCGAACGTTTGTCGATACAGACCGTAGATATTAATCTATTATTCTAAACACTCTACTAGATGATGATATAAACTGTACTATTATAAACAATCTAGTACACGAGGCTCCCTAGAAGGGATTGGATAGAACTAGCATCCTAGGTCCCTTGTGCCTGTTCAATCTGTAGATGATGAATTACTTGCAATCTCTATATGATACCCATACTTCTCTCTTGTTTTCCTAATTTGATCAGAGCATAGGAATGATGGTTTTCGGTTTAATCACCTAACGATGAAGTCCGCGGAGTCATCCTCAAGAGCTAGCACGGACAGTCAGCAAAATCCATTGATTTAGAAACTACATAGATGTTAACCGAAGTACAGTAAAACTTCGGCTCGTTGCAACCTCGTTTACTGCACAGAACTCTTATTCTTTGTGTTGCAGCAACCCCCACCACGAGTTGCTAGAAGTTTTGGAACTCGTGGTGTGGATTGTGGTGTGACTACGTACAAACGAAAGAAGATCGCGTGATTGGCTACCTCTATCATTGTACAACCTCGATGTTTGCTCGTATTTCCGGCCTCATTTGCTTGCAACGAACGAGGCTCTACTATACCTATACTGTTTTACCCGTACGTTAACTAAGGTACCCGTAAGTTACCCGTACGTCAACTAAGGTACCTAGACTGTTCTTTCCCTCTTCGTCCCATTTTCCAGGCTCGATCGGGACACCGGGATCGCGGAAATGGTTTTAATCGCCTAACAAAAGCAGGTCTTTGGAGTCGTCCTCAGCAGCCAGCGCTGGAAACCGTGAGCAGACATGCAAGCTCGGTTGATTTGCAAACTACCCATGTATTAACCAAGGTAACTCTATGTTAACCATAGCACCTATGTCTTACCCAAGATACCTACGTGTTAACCAAAGTGCCTATTAAGCAAGGTACCTATTCGTTAACCAAGGTACCCAGGCTGTTTTTTCTTTCTTCCTCCCGTTCTCTAGATTCGACCGGAATACAGGGCTGGTTTCTAATCAGCTAAGAAAAGAAGGTTCTCGAGAGCCGGCGTGGAAACCGCGAGTAGAACAGCGAGCTCGATTGCCTTACAAAGTACCTAAGCCAGAGAGCTGGCGCGGTCATGCATGCGAGGTCTACCGCACGCGACGATACTTGATCATCGGATCGAAGTGGACCGTCCCGAGCGTTCACGTTCATGGCCGGCTGAATTTTAGCAAGTGACCGACGGTAACGGTCATCTCCGATGATCATGCCGAGAGCCGAGCGTGTCTCTCGTTTCGGCTCAGGTATCCTTGTTCTCCGTCAGCGGAGAGACATGTTTAACAATAACCATACACGCAAGGAAGAGTCGGAAACAAAGAAACTAGAAAGATAGAAACAGAGCAGCAATATATATATATATATATATATATATATATATATATATATATATATATATATATATATATGAGGTGTACATTGTCCATGAACTTCGGCATCGCAAGGAACCACTCACTAAAGCGTTCATAATTTTCTTGTTCTCTATCTCTGGGTCGGTAGACAAAGAAACGAACGAATGGAAATGAGAAAGAAACGAAGAGAAGAAAGAAAAATATACTCGGAAAACAACAGGGGGAAAGGATAGACAAATGGCAAAGAAGAAGACAAGTGTTCGGGAACACAACAGACTCTTGATTTGTTTGTGGCCTTTGTGTGTCCCGAACGTGGGCCCTTGGATCCGCGACGCTGGTGCTGCTGCTGTGTTGTCTTGTGGTGAAACCTTGACGCAGCGTTCTATCCCGGTGGTTGCCGTCTCCATTTCCGAGGGCAATCTCGATCGGGTAGGCTAAAAATGAAGTAGCGAGTTTCTCTCGACCGTTGATACCAGAGGCGCCTTCGTGTGATCCTCTCGGGGTCCGGTTCGTTTTGCGGAATATTGAACATCTTCAGCGGGGCAACCATAGCGCCCGCGGTCGTTTCCGAGAAGTACAACGTTCTTAGCTAATTGTGAATTTCGTCCTTTCGTACCGGTGCACGTTGCCAATTCGAATCTTTCCGAGAACGTTGACCAGAAAGAGCGACAAAGAACATCGACGATGCTCTTCGCTCTTACTGCTGATGCTGCCGATGATGTTGATGCTGTTGCTGCTTCTCTCTTCGCCGTTTCCTTCTCCCGGTCCACTACTCTCTGGCGTTAACACGGCGTCGTTTCTCTTTGGATTCGACCTGTTCTTCCAGTCGCTTTACCTCACCGACTGGTCGGTAATCGATCTGAAATCAGAAAAAAGTTTGGCCCGCGGTTAGCGATGTGTTACATTCGGCGCACCGGTTTTGAGAATCGCGTGGAAGAACATCGCTCGATTTGGACGAGTTTCTTGGGCGGCCACTTTCTTTCTCTCTCTTTCTCTCTTTCTTTCGCTCTCTCTTTCGATCGCCTTGCTCCCTTTCTTTCGCTCGCATAGCAATCACTGCATACCGCAAGGCGGCTGGTGTGCTCGTGACAGGAATGTTTTAATTACTGGCATCACGCTTTCTCGATAGGGGACCGATCGTATTTAATATTTGCATCTCGAATTGAAACGTGGTGACGAAATTGATTTGCCGATCAATTATGCAAATTGAGGAAATAAGAAAATATTTGGATAAGCTGTTTTTTCGCAGGAGCCTGGTTACTTTTTCTTTCTGGGTCGCTTATGCATATTCATGTGGCCGAGTTCTAAAATATTGCTTGGAATGGATTATTGATGTCTTTTCGTCATTTCTGGGAGGAAATCATTGTTGCCGATGAACGCAGATCATTTGGCGAATGGATCCAATAAATCTACTATGGATAATAGATAGTGTGACTGCAAAAACAATTATGATAACTTTATTAGTAATTTCGATCTACGTTGTTCGATTTATTGATGTGCTTAATGTCTTGTAGCATTATTTTACCTAGCGTATAGAATCACTGTTCCGAATAAATGCTCAGGGTCTGATTATCGGTGACAATTACGAAAAGAGAACGTATTCCGGCCAACTCAATGCTAATGTTTTTAAAAATGTTCAAACGAATAAAATTTTATTGCTGTTCATCTCATAACTCTCGAAGTGTTGCTTTTACATATCTTAGTAAATATTACTGTTTAGCTAAGTGTTTTATATTAAAAATACATATACAAAGGATGTAATCATTTGTGGTGCACAAAAATATTATTTTAATTTTATATGGTCACTACTGTAATGACGCAAAGAGATAAGTTTATCGTACTTTCCTCAATGTTGTACTTTAGTATTTCACAACAAAGTACATTCACAATTGAAAATGTTCCATTAAAAAGTTCGATGAAAACTGTCTCTCGAAAATACATAATAATATTCAATCAAAAAGTTGAATGAAGACTGTCCCTCAAAAATAATATATTTCTACTCTGTCAATGAAAACTATTATAAGAAATATTAAATTTGAACTGTATACTAATGCTGCTTATATATACTGCTGCTTTCTTCATTTAAAATATAAAATTTAAATAGTATGAATATAAATACATTTTCGAAATGTATATCAATTTATTTTTTCTCACAATTTATTTATAATCTCATGAGTAAGTATATCGTCGCAAATTTAAAATGTTTGAAATCCACCAGACTAAATTCATAAAATTAGTTAGTGGAACGAACAGCACAATTTTTCAACCGGTATACCTCATTACTAAACTATTTCCACTTTTATAGGCAAATCTCGAAAATGCGAACCTAATCATTTCCATGGAATAAAAATGTTACGGAAATATAAAATGTTGTTACTAAATTTAAGTAAAGTTAACCTTTATTAATCTCTTGCGCTTTGTAGTTCGGAATATAACGTATAGTATGTCGCATAAAATCTGCACTCTATACGTTGCTCATATTAAAACAGTACAGTGTACATTTAATTGTATAATTGCTATAATTGCATAAAACGCGCAGTATACTCGTTATCCATATTATTAAAACAGTTCGGTGTATATTTAATTGCATAATTGCTTTAATTACATAAAACGCGAAGTCTACACATTAGCTGTATTATTAAAAAACAGTTCACCGTATATTTCCTCCCTTCATTATATCCCATAAAATTTTCTTTACTGCAACGATGGCGTCACTCATTCCAAAATACATTTCGAAACAAAATCAAAACAAATAGATAGATCCTTGGCGAAGAAGTAAACCTAAATAACCGGTAATTAGTTAACAGGAGAGAGCAATCAGTGAGACTGAGGATCGGAAAGAATGTAACGGAGGAGGCGTCATGGGTTGAAATGTGGCTCGATGAACTTAGCGACGCTTTGCTAAAAACTCAATCTCCCATATTAACAACTGCTAACTTTACGCTGCTCCCTAAATGTTCATCGATCTCGAAAATGTCGGAGTAAATGTAATTTTATCAAAATTGCAATTAGAACAAATTCTTACAGACGAACGGTATACTAGTTTTCAACAACAAAAAAATGGTTGCTCTTCTACGTTGTACGCGATGCTCTGGCGAAGTTGTTCAACATTGTCTGTCCGTTTTTAAATAAAAAAATATTCTTCACTTCTTTGATTAGAAAATATTTCTTATAACTCGTTAAAAAAAATAATGCTTAACGAGCCCGGATATTTATGAGAGATTTTCTGCACCAATTGCAAGGAGCAGGGGTCAAATAAAATGGCGATCAAAAAGTTAACATTACTGTTAGCCACTTAGGTTGGAATTTAATCGACGGGTACGAGTGCGTTGAGAAGTTATTTTAAGATGGTCCAGATGGAATGATCCTAAATGTCACTAAAAACTGATAATCACTACACGAAATACATAAAACTCTTATCAAAGTAAAATCGTCAGACCACGAGTGGAAGCAGTGTTATTCACTGTTGGTCCGGAGTGGTTATCATGTGTGAGAGACGTTATTCCAATTCCAGTAGTTAAAACTTAAAGGACGGCGCGAGGTATGTACACTGTACTAATACTGGAAGAATATATCAAATATTTATAATGTTAGATTATTAGGGGCGATACACCTTTGCATAACTAGAACATATTAAGGGCCCGTAATATTTACTTTTGGCCCCATCATCTACTACGGGCTATGCCCCTAATATTTATATTTGGCCCGATCATCGTATTACGTAATAAGGGGGGCAATTCGAAAATCGACACGTCCAGAGTTTAACCTTATGGAGACTCTCAGTCGTTATTCGAGCCAGTGATGATATTCGGGACGCGTTTTTCGCGCATACACGAATTACTAATAATTAACATAATATAGAAAAATCTTTCATTAAAATTATTCCGTACTTGAGTTTCAGTTCTCCATTGTATGTTTAGAAAATTTACTTAGTGTGTTTCCTCAACAATTTCCTAGTGATTTCTTTCTAAACATTTAAGTTTCTTCAATGAACAATTCAATTTTTGAATATTAACCCTTTCGGTTCGAGCGCTCCGAAAATGCACACATAGCGCGTGATCAGTCCTCGTTTGTATGAAGATTTTTCTAAGCGTTAAATAAGAACTGTGTTTAATAAAACAATGTTTCTTTTAACAAGTGTCATTTATGGTTTTAATATTAAAAGACATTTATATAAAATTCTATTAATTATATACATAAGTAACATCAAATGGATGCCGGATATATGCAGAGCTCGTTAGGGGTGTGCGGGTATCCGAAATTTTGGGTACCCGAGCCTCGGGTCGAGTCGGACAATGATCGGGTCGAGTCGGGTCGGGTCGGGGTCCCGAAAGTTTGCAATATTCGGGTACTCGAAGTTAAAGTTGTATTTATATAAGCATAATATTGTTTTATGATTTTTCAGGTCAATCTTTTATTTTCAATGGCAGGTTCAGAATGATTTTTGTATTTTTAGTGTAAGCCGTTATTAAACTTCGCGAGGAAAAAAATATTTTAGAATACATTATGTGAAAGAATGTACGTAAAGGACGTTTCTGTTTCTAGTAAACACTGTTCTTACAAGACAAGGACTCTTCGTCTGCACACTGTTCGTACAAGAGCACTGTTTCGTAAACAGTGTTTACTACAAATCGAAATATTATTACAACCGATGCACAGATTGGTATTTGGGCTGAAAACCTGGCCAAAAATCAAAATTGTAAATATTTACATACAGGGTTGTGTTTGCGTCCCAGAATAGATACATAAACATGCAATCACGTGATGCACCCCTTATCATTGATTACCCATACAGTCATCCGTGCCTGCGCTTAGAACATAGCATTTGTTCGATAGGCATCTGCTTATTCGCAGCATTCCGTTCGTACGCATCTGTTTCTCGTGATAATATTTATTTTGTATGTGATCTTTGTGGCGAAATTTGTGATGAATATTGTTACCGAATTGTTTTTACCGAACTGCAAGCTTGACTAAAAGTTCTTGGATTTTTATGACTTTTTCGCATATGTTAGTGTTTTTAAACATATACCACTCATCGCCACAGCATAAATGTTACATGTTGTTAAACTTCAGGATATCTAGAATTAGTATACCGCAAAAAAGTTTTCACAAGTCTTCACATTACAAAAAAATAATGCTCTAAATATAACCCCTTTTGGCTGAACTGGACTTAAGAGGACTAAAAATTTTCAAGTTTTCCGTATGCGATGCTATACAGGTTCCTGACAAGAATTTAGAAGAAGTTAGAACATTATTATTGCATGTTTGTTTATCATATGCGC
This sequence comes from Sphecodes monilicornis, assembly GCA_913789915.3. Lineage (NCBI taxonomy): Eukaryota > Metazoa > Arthropoda > Insecta > Hymenoptera > Halictidae > Sphecodes > Sphecodes monilicornis. The sequence goes on from OU565292.1 coordinate 13,735,696, forward strand.
TGAACACCCACCATCTATCCTGCGCATGCGCTCAACAGTAGACCCTACCAATATCCAATTTGGCAACGCTCTAACCTGTAAAAAACGCTTAAAATTGCTCATGTTTACACGTGTATAACTTTTCAACCAGTGAACTCCGGTGACCAAAACCTGATTCGTATAGCATCGCATACGAAAAACTTGAAAATTTTTAGTCCTCGTAAGTCCAGTTCAGCCAAAAGGGGTTATATTTGGAGCATTATTTTTTTGTAATGTGAAGACTTGTGAAAACTTTTTTGCGGTATACTAATTCTAGACATCCTGAAGTTTAACAACACGTAACATTTATGCTGTGGCGATGAGTGGTATATGTTTAAAAACACTAACATATGCAAAAAAGTCATGAAAATCCAAGAACTTTTAGTCAAGCTCGCAGATCGGTAAAAACACGTACAAAAAAATTTTAATATTGACAAAAATATGATTAATATAATGTACATACCTTGCGTAACAATATTCATCACAAATTTCGCCACAAAGATCACATACAAAATAAATATTATCACGAGAAACAGATGCGTACGAACGGAATGCTGCGAATAAGCAGATGCCTATCGAACAAATGCTATGTTCTAAGCGCAGGCACGGATGACTGTATGGGTAATCAATGATAGGGGGTGTACCACGTGATTGCACGTTTATGTATCTAGTCTGGGACGCAAACACAACCCTGTATGTAAATATTTACAATTTCGATTTTTGGCCAGATTTTCAGCCCAAATACCACTCTGTGCGATGATCGGACGTCTTAATATGCGCAGAGTCACAGAGTTATTTATTGCTGATTTCACCGCAGACTTGCCCCAACTTCAACTTCGAGTACCCGAATATTGCAAACTTTCAGGACCCCGACCCGATCCGACCCGACCACCTCTTCGGGTACCCGAAGTTTATAAACTTTCGGAATCCCGACCCAAACCCGAAATTTCGAGTACTCGCACACCCCATAGCACTCGTACACACAGGTCATTAGATGGATGCCGGATATATCCAGCGCTCGTACCGAAAGGGTTAAAAATGATGTATATATTACATATGGGGCATAAGAATTTTAGCAATGCTTAGGGGGGTCATGGCACAAAAGAGGTTGGGAAACGCTGATCTAGAAATTGAGTTTTCTAAATATGCGATAGCAAGTTTTCTAGAATTTGAAGATAGGTATGAAACATATCAAGAAGTACAAATCATCAACAGATTGTGCTAACATCATACAAGATTAATCATACACGAAGAAATCGATGTTCAATACAACAGAGTAACGAAAATGACCATTCAGTTTGTTTGAGGTCACGAGTGACCCCAGGATACCATTATAGGGTTATAAACATCCTAAATTTCGTATGCAACAACCTAACAATCCCGAAATTACAGGCAAAACACCTCTAAATTCCTGGGAGCACGACTGCACCGCTGTAGCAGGAAACGAAACCGAAAGAAAGTTAACGACTAGCGTGCCGGTCTTATCCGGCGGATATTAAATCTGGTAGCGAGACATTTCTCATGCGAAAAGTTTACACCGGTCTGGGCGGAAGCTTACCGCAGGGGCTGGTTTAAGGACGTGCAGCAGGTCGACGAAAGCGGAAGGCGAAAACTGTTCGAAGGTGATGGGAAAAGAGAGGGAGAAGAAAAGTGGCGGTATGGAACGAGAGGTCGCGGGATGTCGACGTCAACGTCGGTAACGGACGTTGACTTGTATATGTCTAGGTGCGCGAAAGAACGAGGAGAAAGACGGAGTGAGAGAGCGAGGCGGGCGGGGTGGAGGGGAGAGAAAGCAAGAGGGAGGGAGAGAGAGAGAGAGAAAGAGAGAGAGAGAGAGAGAGAGAGAGAGAGAGAGAGAGAGAGGAGGAGGAGGAGTGAAGAAAGCCGAGGGGGTATATTATGCTCGCTAAAGTAATGTTACCAACTCGAGAACTGGCGAACTAGCCGACAGTAAAATCCATTTTATGTCTGCCTCGTAAAGCCAGTCAAATGAAACCCGAGGACTTAGTTTTCATACGTGTATCCACCCATTTCGCCCCGGCCAGGCCAGACCCGGTTTCCTGCTCTCCACCGCAGCGGGATGGTCGTCAGTGACTTTTTCGAAAGTCTAGACACGCCGGTTCCTCTTCACAGTGCTACTCCCAAGGCTCCTCGGCGATCTTTCCGGGCGATTTCACCTACCGAACCAAACCCTGCGCCTGAGACCCGTTCACCCTCCTTGCCCCACCCTAGCCGCGATTTTAGGACCCTCCGATGAATAAGCTTCGATACGCTCGCGTAATAACAAAAAGATTTCACAGAGATTCCCGGAATACGTACCCGTATCGAGGATACACGATTGAATATTCATTCAACGTTCTGACGGATTCGCGTGACTTCGAATCTTTTTTGCAACGGCATTTGCTGATTTGCGAAAGTGGGTTCCGGTTTGGTGCTGTACGGAGGTGTGAGAAAATAGGAACCGGACTTTGTCAATTTTCTTGCGACGATAGAGGAGAGGGTAGTAATGTGAGATAGGGTAGAAATCAGGCATGACCATTATCGAAACAAACTATTTGGAAAATAATCGTTAAAATAATGTATTATCATATTTGGCTACGTGTCATTTGGAAAATTTGGTACTTAATGGGCTGATACAAGCAATGAGTATATTTATAAAATTCGTTTACTTTATTCAAAGTAAGTTCTTTGTATCACAGCTGTTACATACGTGGTACATCAACCAGATAGTCGAAAATTGAAAGAAACCAGACTACATTCTGAAATGTTCTATTAATCAACTAACCTGAATTTCACTTCCATTTCCTTCGTAGTAATTCGCTTTCGCGTTAATATTGCGATTCTAAGAGTTCTGCAACCCCTCAACTAGTTGGAAGTCATTTTTGTCGAGTCGACTTTAAGCTCGCATCAGTTTAGGATATTAAGATTATCTATATGTTTATCACCAGTGAAATATCTTGTCGTGATTTAAGAAAGTAGTTGCTTCGTTCTACTGTGCGATGACTGATTACACAGTATATGTGTATACACATATTGAATACGCCAACGTAACAGTACATATTTTATGTGTCAGTAAATGTAAAAAAAATTATTTGATTCAAGAAAGTACATTTTCTGTCACAGAAGATTTAAATATCTTAAATTTCGAGAGCCAGAATGATAGTTTAATTGTTGAGTGAATCGAAGTAAACGTCATTCTAATTGAAACATGCTATCAAAGAACAACGATAACTATTACGACAAAAATGAAACTTTTATGATCGCAAAGCGTATAATTGCATGAAATCGAAAGTAACCAAGTAAACGCATAAAACCTTGCAGTAATTATTACGATTTTAATGAGTCTAAAATCCACGTTACTGCCTCTATTAAGTCGTAAATTGACATTTTAAATTCCACTATTACGTTTCTTTTTATGGAAAACCGTTTTCATTTGTCTGTCGGGGTTGCAAGGCCTTTATGAAGCTTTTGTGAGAGCATTTCTACAATTATATTAATTATAGACGCGTTTGTACAATTAGATCATATGGCTGTGGGGACATTCGTACAAGTAGATCCACTATAAAAGCACTTCTATAATTAGATTAGATTACAACAGTGATGCCAGAAACAACCAGAACTGGTTGTTTTTTCCTCTCCTCCTTTTCCCCCTCCACTATCCCATTCCACTACCTGAGCACACTCCAACGTCCCCCACTAAGACCGTAGACTGGTCACATGACGTGCCGCGCAACGTGTCACATATTCTCTGGTCATCAGAGAGGTGGTAAACTGTATTCCCCTCGATTTAACCGATCTGGCATCACATTGCAAACCCAATGGTTTGGGACATAAATATCTTGTATCTAGACAGTTTCGACAAGTCGATCCGTTAGTTAAATTAAATCTGTTATTTGCAAGAAAAAGAGTGATAGCAACAATCCAACCCCACTATGTATACATTTTCGTTACTTATCCTATTATATTAAAAAAATGTGATCTTTCATTTGTTTTAAAAAGCAGCTAGCTTCGAATAATAAATATAGTAGTTTCGTAATAGATAGTATTACGTGTTTAATACATTTTGTGAAATTATGAGATTCTTTCTGTTAAACCGGACACCAAATAAGAAGGTAACTGACAAATAACAAGATTGGGGGTATATCTGCACACATGACATAACATAACTCATTCACTGGCTAATCACAAATCACTTGTCCCCCGGTATATAAAAATTCATGACGTTGTGGATGATCGAGTGAGGGAGCAGGGACTTTACGACAAGGCAACCGCACAATAAGATGCACGAAACAGGTTCCTTCTTGTTTGATGTCAACTATATAAACATATATTTCGTCATACTATTAGAATAAGTATTATGACTTCGAAATGCATATTCATTTCAATAAAATTACTCTTTTCAAATCTCTTTAACGAGCACTTAATGTACTTTTCTACATTAGTTTCAAACGGAGGTACATAGGTGTAATATTGAAATTATATTTATTGTTACAGTAAGAAACATACCGATTATACTACATACATATACGAATATTGCTATCACACATTTATAGATCGTTTGAAACAACACTTAATTCTTAACCCTTTCGCTACGGCAGACTTTGATGCGAACCGCTCGTACCATGCGGCAGGAATTCAATCGCGACCTCCACTGACAAGGAGAAGACGGGGTCATCGGGTCTTATATTTTGTCGAAACTTTGCATACTGGTAGATTTCGTTCTCCTGTTTATGAAAATATAGCATTATAGGCTTCGATACTCAATAATTTTTGAGATATTTAAAATTTGGTGCAGGCAGGGGCGATTCAAGACAAGTGGAGGCCTTAAGCGGTAAAAAATTCGCCCCCCCCCCCCCCCAAAAAAAAAAGTTTCAAGAAAACTCTCATTAAGTTATAAAGAAGAACGAAAAGTAATCAAAAATTCCATATCATAAAACATTAAATAGATTTAGTACAAAACATATATTTTACATATTTTTATACGAATTTCCGTCTTGCTTTATTTCTTGCAAATTTATCAATTATTGTATCAGTGTCAATTCGGCTTAAAATTTCCTGTTATATATACAGAATAGCCATATTATTCAATCTTTCTTCTCCCATAGTACTCCTTAAATAATTTTTCACACGCTTTAAAACAGAGAATGATCTTTCTCCTGACGCGTTAGATAAGAGAATTGTTAAAAAAAATTTCAATATTATTTCGACATTTGGAAATGTGCAAGACATGCCTTCTATTAGGAGTCCTCTCTAATTCGCAACCGTCTATTATTTATTCGGCTGAGGCTCGTCGATGAATGCCCATATAACCGCGCAAAACGGCGTCTAGAACAACTTAGAGCAGTGATGCCAGAATCGTGGAACCGAGGAACTTACCCCTCCGGTGGATCCTCCGGCTGGACCCCCCACTCTGACGTACCGCCGTCGCCTTACGTTGTTTCTTACTGCGCACGCGCTACACACAAGCGTACCTCTAGTCTGTCCGTGTGAGCTGCCTATTCGACTCGACGGCGTCGATTTGCCAATTTTGCCGCCAATTCAGGTGCGACAAAATTCGTTTTTTAATTCGCGCAGCTTCAGAAATTGCAAATATTGGGCACTTAGAACTACTATAAAAATATGGCTGCTATGAAAAATGATTCCAGATACACAAGAAAATAATAACATGTTAATTTTAGGAGAACTAATATTGTCATTTCGTCGACTACAATATTTTGCAACTAAGTTAACCTTTACTGTACGCACCGTATAAAAATTTCTAGGCTTCGAATATCGAAGCTTCGATTTCAGAAACTTCGAAGGTGATGAGAATGAAACCTTCGAAACTTCGAAACTTCGACACTACGAACCTTCGATTCGTTTTCAGTTAACGGATAAAACGAATAAATATTCATAATTTGTTTCTATATTCACCATCTGAATTATTTCAATAATTTATTGTTAAGATAATATACTTATAATTTGAATTATCCTTTCTATAGCACATTGTTAAAATAATTGTTTAAATAAATAAATTTTATAATTTGTTTCTATATCCATTATTTCAATTGTTATTTCAATTATTTATTATTCAAATAATTGATTAAATAAATAAATTTTTACAATTTGTTTCTATATACATTATGTGAATTATTTCAATAATTTATTGTTCAAATAATTGTTTACACAATGTACACGTATTTACATAATTAATATAGGAACACGTTTCTATAGAGTATACAAATTTATAATCTATAGAAATGTGTTTCTATATTCATTATCTAAATACTTGTACATTATTTAAATAATTATTTTAACAATGAATTATTGAAATAATTCACATAATGTATATAGAAACAAAATATGAAAATTTATTCATTTAAACCATTATTTTAACAATAAATAATTCAAATAACAATTCAAATAATGCATATAGAAACAAATTATAAAAATTTATTTATTTAAACAATCATTTTAACAATGAACTATCGAAATGATAATTCAAATAATAAATATACTATTTTAACAATAAATTATTGAAATAATTCAAATAATAAATAAAGAAACTAATTGTGAAAATTTATTTATTAGACAATTATGTTAACAATGTGCTATCGAAAGGATAATTCAAATTATATATATATATTATCTTAACAATAAATTATTGAAATAATTTAAATAGTGAATATAGAAACAAATTATGAAAATTTATTACTTTTATCCGTTAACTACAGTTTCAAAGCTTCGAATTTTTCCCACCTTTCAATGTTTAATATTACATAATATACTCTGAAAACTCAGAAAAGATTTGTATAACTTAGTTTTTCACGGGAAAAACACCGAAAAAATTGGTTTTGAATTTTTTCAACTATGACGCACCAGTCTCAGGAATTTGAAAACAAATGAGCATATTACTTAAGTTGGTATCTTATTGCTAAACTAAAGTTGTAGGTGTGCTCTTTCATCTTCTATATGAAATCTGCATCTTTTCAATTTTTTTCATGTTTTTCATGTCTTAATACCAAAATTTGCAACATCCACGACGAACATCGAATAGTACTACTTGACACTCGACGTCGATAGAAAAAACATCGGTGAAATAACGTTTTAAATAATACATTTATAATGTTTTTTCTGCCTTGGTGTAGCTACACCACGGCCAAAGCACGGCTTGAGATTGCTCGCTGAGCAACTTGTCCGGGACCACGTCAGATATCTCACTGGTTCTACCTTAGGTATCCCATGCGGGGTTGAGGGGTGCAGAAAGTGCTTGGGTTTCGGTAGCAAGCGTGACGATTTCAAAAGACACCGCCGTCTCGAGTGACCTAGGCCCCGCACGGCTATGTATAATATAGCCGACCGTGCAGCCATGATCCCGCACGGCTGTATAAATCGACCTTAATGGGTCTAACGAGTCTCGTAACGCTTATGCGAGACGACCCCATCAAATGTTACACATATTTAACCCACCAACGTTGCGCGGGTTATTATTTCCACTCGTAAAGCGAACCGGTCGAACGATCGACTGTTACTTTGACGCCTTTCATTTAGCGGGAGGAGGATCATTGGCATTATTTCTCCCTGTGATATACATATACAGAGACAAGTATCTACACGCGTGCGTACACGCGTCTACATATATTGCACATACGTGTACATACATATATATTTACATTGCGTATTCCTCGAATCTTGTTCTGGTTCACCGACTTGTCCCGCGACTTTACGATTCGTCCTGTTTTCATGACTTTCCAACTATCGTCGCAGATATGGTACGGCCGTCTTTCTTTTTCATTTCTTTCCCTTTTCGCAGCAGAGGAAAGTTAACTTTCTTACGTGATTTTACGTCCATTTTTATCTCTCCCCGATGCCCTGCAAAATTATTACTTTTTTTTGTTTTTTCATTGTTATCGCTCCCCCGGATCTTTATACAACCGTTCCCCTTTCGAGAACCGAATAAGAAAAGTCGACACGATTTTGTTTTCTGGGCCGAGGACGTTTTACTGGCGATCGTAAAAATATGCCGGCAGTACCTGTAATATGTATCGGTAAAATATACGTATCTTTGTCCGAATGAATTATTGTGGTGGTGCAACGGAATGCTATAAATGCATAAACGCGCTCCGCCGCTGTCCAGTTATCGCATTTCTCTACCGCGTGTCCGCGAGTAACAGTCAGTCGTCTCTCTTTTAGCTGTTTCGTATTTGAAATGTTTATATGTCCAATTATGTGTACTTGCATCGTTGTACGAATACCTAATGGATTCCTGTTTTAATGCTGCCACTATTAGCTGAATATTATTATTTATTATCGTAATTAACTTCTTACTTCCAAACCGAGAAGTATCCATTCCCAGAAATTGAATTTTAGGTAATAAATGTAATTTTAATCGAGCCGACGATGAACACTTTCACTTCTCTGTTAAATAAAGGGAAATAGTGATTAAAAGTGAACATAAAATCTTCCGCCAGAAATATTTTAATATTTAATAATACGTTTTGATTTATCTCCCCTTAATTTTCTTTTTTTTTTCTTTTGGTTTTATTTTTATGGAAACGCGTAACGATAGTGAAGTAGTTTGACTCATATTTGAGCCTGGTTATCACTGATGATTTTCCAGTAAAACAATACTAACATGTACTGCGAGATATATTATATATAATTATATCGGACGGCTCATTTAATATGCACCGAGAACCATTTCTTCACGAGTTTATCTCCTGCGCCAATAAACCAACGTAGCAATTATCGGTAATTGTTATAGCGCGTAAAGTAAAAAGGTTTGCTATACATAAACTATTACAAGCGGTCAATTACCCGAGCGTCTAATTAATATTTTCTCGGCGATTAAACCAGAATAATAGATAAAACTGATTGTCGATGGACGACTTCTAGTTCTTGAACCATAAACACGTCTCTATTAGCTATTAGGTGCGAGGAATGCCGATAAACAGTGTGTGTCTATTAAAATTTATACTTGGAAACAGTATAACGATTTACGCTTTGGAAATTTCTATGAACGAAACCATTTTATTATTCGAAAGGTACTTATAACCTTTCGACATATTTTCGTGAACTTCTTCTATGACCTGTAGAATCGATCTGAAAAATTATGATAATTACGAACACGAGGAATCATTTATAACAATAATGATCATTAATCGGGATAATGTCTTAGCTGTAAGCGCAAAAATGGTAACACATAAATACCAACGGTATTCATGGCTGTATGGAAAAACACTACAGGATATACCTGACTACCTACAGTATTTTAAATGGCACAATAGTCATAGAAAAAATGTATTCTCAAGATAACCTTTTTTGCGTAACCTTGAGATTACCTATTCACATTTTCATAAGTGGAATCACATATTTTTTAATGCACTCGTCGAGACAGTACACAATTCAGATTGATTACAAATTTTTTAATTCGGGATTATAGAAATTTTAGAGATCCATCAATGAGGAATTTATTTCTTTGAATAATTATTCTGATAAAAATTTGAATAAACACATTCTTGATATTTTTATAAAGTAGAATAGTCTTAACTTACGAAGACACTAAACTTATTGCGCACTGAAGGTGATTGATACACGTTGCGTTACAAAGATAACGAAACTGTGTTTATGTGGACTTTGTGAAATTTCTATTATAATGCGTGCTTGAATAGTAAGCTTTGTTGAATCAATTCCCATGGAGAGATCTTTATAGTTTTAATAATTATAAAATATGTAATAAAATATTTAAAATCGGTCACTTGATCGATGGTAGCAGGTTCAATGTTAATATTAGTATCGAGTGTCACGAAGTCACAATTAGAATACAGCTTTTTTAAAAACTATTGAGAATACGTAGTAAATATAGCCAGTTCATATTCTATTATTTTAAACTGGACTTTTCCCGATTGACCATGACGTGTCCCATAAAATCATGATTTACAACTATGCCGCATCGCAAACATTTTATTACGTGCTCGATGTTTCAGCGAAAGAATCCTTGTCGTTGATGTTAGCGACAAGTAAGAAGAAAACCACGGAAATATTCGAATGTCAACCTTCGCGCAATCCACGTGGCATATTTTTACTCTTTTACGTGTTTGCAAGATGCACGTTTCGTATAATTTGTACAAAAAAAAAATACTGACACGTTTATATACTTTTATATTTTTATTTTGTCCAAACGCACGGCGTTCTGACAAAACAGGAACGTATCCTACAAATATTGTAACATTTTCTGTGCTAAATTCTCAGACTTGTTTTAATCGCCGCAAGAGGTTTGTTGCATAGACATTCAAGGAACGGAATAATATTTATCACTATACTGTAATATCATTCGTTGTAAATATAAAACAAGAACAACACAAAACATTGGAATACAAATACAGTAACAAAAAAATGAACAGAAATACATGTTACAATATAGCGTGGTACGTCTTATTAACTGATACAAATTCGACCCTGTAATTAATGATTGACTAACGTTTAACGTTTCGATTTGTAAATAAAAATTGACTAACTTGTGACAGATAATAACTAAGCCGCTGTTTTCCGTGCGCGCGTTGCCACGTGCATACATATTTTGTTCACGTCTGGTGACTCGTCTCGTTGAACGGACTTTAGTCCCATATGTCCAATAGTTATTCTGAAAGATTCTTAACACTAGATTTACCGGCTATTTAAGTACATCTATTTCTACCAAGACCAGTCAGAATGACATTTAGAAAAAGTGCTTAGTGGTGTTTCTAGTCTTTATTTACTTTTAAAAAATGACAAAAAAAGTTGAATAATATTAATTGTAATACAAAAATAGATTTATAGACATTATCAATTAATCAAAAGCTTGATAGGGTCAGTGCTAGAAATTTACGGGCCACAACTCAATCAACTCGCCCAAAAGCGAGTCGACCGAGCACGGCCAAGACACTCAGAAACCCCGAGTATCGAGTTCGCACTTACAGATAGCCAAGTGTCCGGGACCCAAAGAGAACCTTATGTGCGGCCCAAAACCCTGAATAAATATACAATTCCATGGGCCGCTAGCGTACTGCATCAGAATCATGATTTTCCCGGAATTATATATTCTGTCCCGAAATAACGTTGCAGTACTTATCAATTGTTGTAGCTGCCCCAATGTCATTTCATCACATAGAAACATGCACCAGTCATTTTGACTGGTACTGGTATAAGTGTCAATACCAAAAAATATATTTGTTACGAATACATATAAAATAATATAAAGTTCATAAAACTGATTCTTTAGTTATGGCTACAAAAGTCATGATATCATTTCGGAAAGAAAATGTTACATGCAGTAGGAATTTTGAATTGAAATTGCAAAACCAGTCGTTTTGACTGGTCTGATAAATCTAGTGTTAAAAACTAATTGTTTTCACTGCCGTTACGACTCATTCTTGTAATCCAAGGACAATGTTGTCACCAGAAAGAAAGAAATGCGCTTTTTTAATCGAAAAACCCGAAGGTTCGTTCAGATGCCAGTCAACTAAGGGTCCCGGCATTAACACTAAACCTACCATCGCCTGTCAAATGACCGTTTTAAAAATGGCATAAAATCTAAATAAATTCAAACGTGCCATTTTTATAACGGAGCACATACTAGTCACATTGAATGGTCGGTAGGTTTAGTGTTAAGAAACACGCAATAATCGCATGCCATTTACTCTCGCGATAAATAATTTTGCGACTCAACCATCTTTCCCGGTGCTGCTCAACGAACAAAGACAAACGAATAAACTGTTTCGCAGCAACCCGGCGCGGCAATGGCAGTCGATTGTCAAACTGTTCTCTGTTTTCCAATTCGAAAGTGAAAAATCGGAACAGCCGGCGACTCGTGCACGTTCGGAACGGGGACCTGGTCAACTGCTTTCTCGACAGAAACTTTCATACGGCGGATGATCTAGGCAAGTCCCGAGTCCCGAGACAGCTCGAAAAGCCGTAAAAGGAAGTCTAAGGAGAAGAAGACACATTCAGGCACGGAGCTAAAATGGAAACGGCCACGGCCGTTGCGGGCATGGTGGGTGGAAGTTTATCGTCTGCCGGTAAGTGCTTCGCAGGTTCTCACTTCTACCCCGTCCGCGTTTCCATCTAAGCGGTGGGAGGCCCATAAAATCACTGCGAATACTTCAAATAATACCCATCTGGTGAGCACAGCCAGCCAAAGGTAAGATCACTCGATCCAGGAGCTTATCTTTCCAACGTTATCCGTTTATTTTCGCTTAATATAATGTGCCGCTTTCGAAACCCTGTGCGGCGCGGCGCGACGCACAGATTTAAGCCGAATTTACATCTCTCCGCCGCGGATCATCATCGCGGATGAATCATCAGTGAACAAGCAACATCAAAACCATTGAAAACAATGTTCCTCGGCGAATCAATCATCACTATCATTCAAAGCGAAATAAACAGGAAGAATGTCTCAGACATTCTGCGTTAAAATATATAGTGTCTTCACGCTAACTAGCCAGCGTTTTTCTTGCCAATAATAAATATTAGAAAAAAATAAAAGAGGAAAAAGTAATACTGTTTTTTGCGAGCAACATAATGGCGTGGGTAATTTTTTTGTATTTGCACTATTTTCATGAAAATGTCGGTGACCTCCAATTTTTGTAAATTGAGTGCTATATATTTTTTCATACCATATGAAAGCGTGTGTCAAGACAAATTCATTCGTATACAACACAATGACCTTCAAGATCACACAAGGTCAGAAATGGAAGAAACATTTTGAACATTTCATACTATGTAATGCGTTTACAAGTATACTTTATTGACGAGGCTATAGTAAATGTTCAATATAACTTCCTTATGCACGACCACATATTTTGGCTCTATTAATTACATTCGTGTTAGCTTTTTCTAACGTTGTCCGAAATATCAATGCGTTAGTTCCCTTTGCATGTCGTTTACATTTCTGGGCGTTATGTATCATGAATGATATCTTCACGAAACATTACGTACGAAATATTCAAAATTATGCTGCCATTTCTCACCTTGTATGAACTTGAAGAGGTCATTGCGTTGTATACGAATAAATTTGTCTTAACACACGTTTTCACATGGTATGAAAAAATATATAGCATTCCATTTACAAAAATTGGAGGTCACCTTCATTTCTAAGAAAATAGTGTAAACGCAAGAAAATTACATACGCCATTATGTTACTTACCTAAAACAGTATTACTTTATCCTCTATCATTTTTGTTCTAATATTTATTATTTGCAAGAAAAACGCTGGCTAGCGACAGCGTGAACACCCTGTATAACTTTAATTTTAGGAAGTTTGACTTCAGATGAGTACTAAAACTACTTGTACTGTAGACATTGTATACATTTTGTATTTGTTGTTCTTTTTTTTCATCTTTTGAAAAATGTACTGGACGACGAGGTAACTGCATTGGAAATATTGAATGAATTCTTAAGAAAATTGCAAGGGTCTTGCAACCAATAAAGATTTTAAGAATGGTTACATCCTATACGAATTATACAGAGTGAATGTTATTAAAATAATATAGAATATACATATATAATGAAAAGAACATCCAGAATCTTCTTAACACAGTAAAGGTTAATATATTTGAACAGTGATATTCAATAAAAGACAATGAAAGATTTCTGTAATAACTATAAAAAACAAGAGCCAAATCAATGATTTATTCTTCCTTTAATAATTTGGATAAAAACAACGTAATACGACAATCATACAAAATTCTTTTAAATTCCGAACTGTTTTAAATTTCAAATACCCAATTTTGTCATAAATGTATGAAATCCACAGTCTAGTGGGAAATAAATTACTGTCGTTCGATAGGATGAAAGTTAAATATTAACACACTGTGAGGATTTCAATTTATTCTCGCCTATGTGATTCTAATTAATTTAGATCCGCAGAACTCGTTTGATACTCTTCGAGGCCAGTTGTGTAAAGGTAAAATTGGCTATAATGAATTACTTCGTACGTTTGTAACATAAAAGGGTTTGACATCTCAACCACGGTCGGTCTACTATAAAAACTGACAACAATGATTGACATTCCAATTTTGCAGTGTTTCATTTCGGTTGCACGAGAGACTCTAAAAGCAAATACGATATACATACGTATCTGGCGCAACGCCTAAATTTTCATAGCTTGCGCGGTCACGGTGTATTTCCATATTTCAAGTACTAGAGAGATGTAAATGTTCTTATTCCCTATTAAATCTCGATGACAGCTTTGCTAATGCTTCTTTTTATGATGTGACCGAAGCCAGTCTGAACGGAACATTCTCGGTACAATTATTACAAGAAACTTAATATATAATTATTTTACGACGATTCGAAACGCATTTAATGCAAAATGTGCAGAACGATGTTGTGTTTGGACTCTGTACCAAAACTGTAATGCGTCGATTCTGCTTCTATGAAAGTCTGTATGAATAATCATTTATTCATTATAAATTACGATAAATTTTGAAATTCTTATAGCTTGTGCAATTATTGTCGAAGCCTCTTTGAAGAACACATAGAAGCTTAATTTTAACACTAAACCTACCAAGTACAAAACATTAAAAAATAAAACGCCTTAAAGAAGTGAAAATATTGAATTTCTTTAAACTTCGTACCGTTTCCATAATATATGTGCTTAAGTCAAGAAGTCAATTCAGTCATTTCCTTGAAATCGTTTTTCGAATTTAAATAATTGTAAAATAGAATACCGGTCATTTTGACCGTGGTAGGTTTAGTGTTAGCTGTATGAGGCAGCTAAGATACGAATATACGTAATAGGGTGACCTGTCCAGTGAATGAACACCTCCTAGTAAATGAACACAATTCGTATTAACCCCTTGATGACATACCCGCTAACTCCCGATTGCTCGGGCCATAATAAATAAGAAGGTCGGTCACGCGTCGAGCCATTTAGCTGTTTAGCCGTGTGCTCGAACTTGCGCCAAATGTATTCGTCTTATGACATGTATATTTCGGCGCAACGAAAGGAATTGTAAAATAATAAACACGTTTGGGCACAACTAATACTTTTAAGATGTCTGGGAAGCAATTGTGATCAAGTCATCGGTGAACAAAAATGATTTATAATTTGAAAGTGGATAGTGTATCAGTAGCAATTTGTAAATTAACACTTAATTTAAATTCATAATGTTCTGAGAAAACTCGTAGAAATTAGTAATCTTCGTGTTAGTGTTGTTTACGTTTGTCACGAATGAAGTACGACGAGCCAGGCTCGCGTTGTTCACGTTTGGTCCGAGCGAAGTACCACGAGTCAGGCTCGTGTTGTTTATGTTTGGTCCGAACGAAGTACAACGAGTCAGGCTCGTCCTTATTGTTTTTGATACCAAATTTCTTACCACGAGTCTCACTCGTTGTTGTAGGCCAAGGGGTTAAACGAAAAAAATAACATTTGCGATGCCCTCTTCACGTTGAAATTTATGCAGTAATTGTATTGGAAATTCATAGATGTCTCGCTAAAGAGACCTAATTTTTTTATAACCTATTCGACACTATATTCATTTATTTAGCAGTGGTTATAATGACATCCCATATAGGTAATGATATTTGGTCCCCTCAGTGTTTCAAATCCATTTTACCACTCTCCCCTTCTTCCACTCGGACCGACAGTTTTTGTCATTTTTGAACGCAGTCCCTGCCATAAAATATCTGCACACTTTATAAAAGGGTAAAATTTGTAGCGTAATCTCTAGAGATATGTGTAACAACTATAATAAGCGTTGATTGAACATGATTAGTCAATTAGTTATTGACTTATGCTATAGGCCAATTTAAAAAATATCGCGTTTTGTACTGACACTGCTACTCCCAAACATAGTTTTCCCCTACAATCGCCATAACTTCGTCATTTCAATGAATTTCAGTGTACAATTTTGGGAAACCATTTTTAGGGTTCTATGCTTTGCAAAAATACAATTAAAAAATCGATTGTTTCGACCAGTTTCACGAGAATCCGCCCATAACATGTTCGTTAGTATCATTTTTTTCGCAGCCTACCTTCAACGTTAAAATATTTTATTGAGCATAGTGCCACCTCCTTTATAGACCATTGAAATAATTTAATAGAACACAGTCATGGAAAGTCTTTAAATATTATGCTGTGTACTGCAACTGTAAACAGTAAAGTGTCTAGAATGAATTGGACTATATTTGAGTAAATTGTGAAATTGTAAATGGAAGAAAAATAGTACAATAGCCGGTCGTCTGGTAACTCATGCTCGTCCTTCTTGCCAGTCGTAGATCGGTCTGCGAGGCAAACAAGCCCGCGACGACCAATCTGCGAGGCGAATATATTCCTTCTATTTTATGTTTCCCTCGTTTATCGTCGTGGCTCACGTTCGATCGGCGCGGGCCATAGTCCGAAGCCGAGCAAGCGCGGAGCGGTGCCGAGCGGAAAGAAGAGGAGAGAAGAGAAGCCGGGCTTGAACGACGGACGGGAGGAAAATCGAGGCGATTCCTTGAACGCGGGTGGCCGTTCTTTTTGGTCGGTCATGGAACTCGATTATAGTCCATGAGCAGAGATCAGTAGGAGGCGGGGTTCTTTTCATTAACGAGAGGAGAACGCATACCCCAGCCTCTGGACCTCGGTGGCTTAGCCTCCACCAGAGAGGTAGGTGCTCGACAGACGTCGTATTTCATAGAGGCCCCGACTGTATTTTCGCGCATATGACTTTAACTGTCGATGCGGACTTCGCTTGTATTTCTTCTCAAGTTTTACTGGCGCTAGGTCGACCGCTCTGAGCCGTAAACGTCAGTCCCCGGCTAAAGCCCTGCACGCCTGCTTGTCAGGTTCCTGCCTTCTTCAACCTCCTCTTCTCCTTTGCCTGCGCGCCGTCTCTCCCTCGTCTACTTCGGGAACACGCCGGGCAACGCCAAGAACCGTCCGATGGTTTAGCGACTAAACTCTACACTGTGGCCACAGGCCAAGAGGATCGTACTGCTCGTCCACGACCGAATCAGCATCCGATCACGATCGATACTGCTCGATCGAACACAATCAACGTCTCTCTTCCCTCCGCCCCTAATCCTCTTTCTCTCTTGTCCTTTGGTTTCTGGTGGGGATAGTAGTAATAGAGACAAAAATCAAAACTTGAAGAATCGATTCTTTGAAAATCGGTTTAAAAAAAAATCTATAAATACAATACATGAAAACCAGAATGAAATTTCTGCAACTAGATGTAGTAAAATTGTATTTCCTTTTCATACTTCGAATATTTCGGGAACAAGTTGAAAAGGAATACAATTCTAAACTTCAGACCTTAAAGACCTTCGTGAAATCTCCTTATTAAACGCAACAGTGATCGTTCGAGTAAGTCGAGAAGTCTCCTTATTAAACGCAACAGTGATCATTGGAGTAATGGTAAAAACCCGATGAAAATTACGAGCATCATTAAAACAAGTTTCGCTGAGACAATGGCGAGCAATATCGTTTAAGTATAATGACCACAGAAACAATAAACTATCCCCGACAAAAATGTCATTAACGACGAAGGGAAAATACAATAATAACAGCTGTTATGTATAAATAATCGAAGGGAACATCGTCGATCAAGGGAAAGATCAGAAGAACAAAAATATCCATTAATTCGCGGCGGTAAACGAAACGAAACAAAGGAATCCCGTGGAATCGCATTCGGATTCTATGGACACACAAACAAACAGCGTCGGAGCGCCGAAAATAAGCGTTTTCGAGAAATTCTGTTCCCAGTGGGCAACGAGGTCAAGACGAAGAGAGGTTTAGAATCCACCGGAAGACGTTGGTACCCGTAACGTCTCGAGACTTCATTAGAGATGCAATATGGCACGGTTTTTGCCGGGCAAATGAAGGGAACTGGCTACGTGCAAGAGAGCGGTCGGTTGCTTTCAAAAAAGTTACGACGAGGTTTTATGGGGGTTTAATTGTAGCCCGCGACTGTGGTTAGAAAGTAGTAAAACCCCGTTTGCCAGGAGAGTCTGGCAAGTTAATTATTGCTTTGTCTTGAAAATTGCGCCTCCATTCTTAAAGAATAGGGGCGACGATCGCTGTCAAGGCCGACCGGACTTTCGTACAATATTTTCCACCCTGTCATCATAGTTGTCCTCGAGTTTCTCGAACCAAACGACAGTTTTATAATAGGCCTTAAAACCTTTAGGTTTATTTATATTAGTCGACCACGCTTTCTGACGCCATGGATGCATGTTAGGTGCATCCGAATCCATCAGTAAAGGTCCAAAGACCACATAGGAGGGCGGCGTGATGTTCGCACGAAAGGCCAGCTGCCGAAATCATGTCGTTTGCTACCTACACCCCAGCAGATACCTAATAGTATTAGAATGTATGATGCTGTTTCACCAAGTGGCAAGAACGTTTCTTATCTCCATGATGTTGTACAGGAGAGATACCGATAGTTTACCTGAGGAGCTGGGGAGCCCCTGAAAACATTTTTTTTTGTGACATACACAGCAGGGAACTGTCAACGCACACTCGAAAGGTTATCTGGTAATGGTCAGACGTCAATATAATGGCCGGGCCGTGACGAGAAGAAGGAATCGGTACCGTGGTGCTTGAACTCTGCCCTGGGTCCGCGTGTGTAGCTCTAGACCAAAAACTATGTAAAAAGAAACATGGCAGTGAACGGCACGGCAGGATATAATATACAGACCTTGGAAAGATTTTCTGCGGATCTCTGTCAGCTACAATCTCTCTGTCTTTAATACAAGCGTTCGATCAAATATCGTTCGTTGATGTCGTATCATAAAATTCGTATCATAAAATTGGCTAAAATTCGGAATAAAACCATTCTTGTGATTTTTATAGCGTAATGTAAAATTGCCAGTTTTAGTGCTCCGTAGATCTAGTGCTAAAAATTGATTTAGCTAGGTAACCTACAATTCGTTTATTGTACCAAAAAGTGTGTAGGGGTTTAGCATAATTCAGGAAACGTATGAAAAGGTAGAACAAAGTAATAACTGCAGTAGAATCCATTCCGAGTGCTGCAATGAACATTGACCAAGCGTGTCACGTATTTTTTAATAACACACATTATGTTAGAGGGCGAAACCACCCTTCGAATATTAGGTTGGAGTGACAATTTAATTATGTTGAATTATTATCCCACAAAACCGTCGAGATAGAAACAAATGCTCCTTCTCACAACTTTTCCATTATAAACTAATGGGGGTGTGAGTAGAAAGTCGAAAACGTTAAAAGTGGAACCACATAGACTGACACACAGGCATTTCGTAGTACAATGTGGAAAAAAATAATTTGAAAAATGAAGAAGGTAAAATCCAATTCTTTCATATGCATGTTCTTTATCAAGAAAATGCTATGAACACGATTGCTTCGAATACTGCTAGTCAATATGTCTGTGTATCACGCACCATTTCCACTTACGACATAGTAGAATTCACGGTAGCGCAGTATTATGCCGTTACCATCGATTTTATTAGACTTCACCTACAATGTCGTACAAATTGTGTCATAAATGGTGCTGCGTTTGAATCTATCAAACAAAGAAGAATTTCTGCAGGGTGAATCTAAACTTCCACACTATTCAACACTGAAACCATTAAAAATAGTCAGATAAATGGTTTAGCGAGTCTTGAACATCCAAAACTGCTTTTGTAGGAATGTATTCGATAGATCAATTCATTTATACTCACACTGAGAATCAAAATTAATTGTCTCAATTAATGCATTTCAATAATGTATTTGATAAAATGGAACCCTGTAACTTTGATAGCTCAATATTTGAAGTGTTAAAGTAATTTCTAGAGAATTATTTTATTACTCTTGTATTTATCCTCTACTATTTTCTTCTTTTTTGTTACAAGAATGTATCCTTCAATACAATACAATGACACAAGAATCTACATATTCCTTAATACAAAATAATAAATTTCAACAAAGTACCTCTTTTGCATCCAGTTTACTCTGTACATTTCTGTTTTCACCTTTCACATAAAAAGACATAAATATTAGCACACAAGGTGTACACTGTGCATAAAGCAGCAAACCAGAAAAATAAAATTTAGAAAACAGAATTCAATTTTCTTTATAATTCATTCATTCCGAATCAATGTATTTCCCTGGTACTTTCTGAAGATTCCTCTCGATTTTCATATCTCATATCATAACGCGTTTATATCGAGGCAGTTTTTCATCAATTCGAGGATCAAGCGAGCGATTCTAAAGAATTTTGGCAAGTTTGTGCAAATTTGCTTTTCGCACTGGTTAAAATTGCTTCCACAAACAATAACATTCTATTCAATCCTTTCAATGATACATATAGGGTGTTCGCGCTATCACTAGCCAGCGTTTTTCTTGTAAACAGTAAATATTAGAAAAAATGAAAGAGGAAAAAGTAGTACTGTTTTTCATGCGCAACCCAATGGCGTATATAATTTTTTGTATTTATACTATTTTGTTAGATATCAAGGTGACCTTCAACTTTTCAAATGGAATGCTGTATATTTTTTTATATCACATGAAAGCGTGTGTCTAGACGAATTCATCCGTATACTGCACAGTGACCTTCAATGTCATGCAAGGTCAGAAATGAAAGAAACATTTTCATTATTTCATACACACTGTATATTTCACCTGAAGGCAGGTTTTCCGTCAATTCGAGTGATTAGAAAAGACCATGGCGGTTAATAAAAAATACAAGGGACAGGAATGTAAGAAACCGATCGTGGTGTACAGTGAAACAGTCGGTCGGACCGGCCGGAGGGTTGGTTTTGCTTTTCGTCAAGCGAGGGGAACATCAATGTAATCAGACAGGTCGCTTAGAGCGGACTTAACGACGATCGTAAACGTGGTCCGCTTTACAGCTCGCGGTGTTCGTGTGCTTCGTCGTTTCTTCTCTTTTTTTCTCCCCCCCCCCCTCTCTCTCTCTCCCTTTTTCTGCGCAGCGTTCCACCATTCCTCCGGTTCTTTTGCACGTTTTCCTGTTCTCTTTCTTAGTAAACGTGTCCCCCGACTTACTCAACTGCTTTCGCCGGAGCGGTGCAGAGCTGTGTGGACCTGTGCGGCGTCATCGCGAAGTCGTAAGTGAGACGCACCCCAGACTCTAGCTTATTTTACTCCAACCGTAGTAAACTAGCCGACTTTATGTGACAGACACTACCGAAGTCGAAACCGTCTCACAACTCACAGACCCGTGATCCTACGAGAACACGCCGGAACTGGTGGGTTCATCTTTGTCCTGGGTCGTAAACGTTCCGAATACCGTGCAGGAGAAGAAGAAACGCTGTCGGGGCGGAAGGACATCGAGAGAGAGAGAGAGAGAGAGAGAGAGAGAGAGAGAGAGAGAGAGAGAGAGAGAGAGAGAGAGGGAGAGACAGTTCCTCCATTAAAACTGATCGACGACGCTAATCTAACCGTATATCTATATTGTCTGTCGCGACAAAGTGTTTCACCCGTGTCCAACCAATTAAATTTATCATAACCAGCTCCATTTTTAATGCGTCTCCCCGGGCCCTGAATTATGTCACCCGTTACTTTTTAACCGAAATTGTAGCTGAGTGTGAATATGAGATATGCTGTAATGATTTTAACTTGTACACAGTGCCAACTTTGAGACCAATTGTTAGAATGCGGATCTTTATACAAAATAAAAATTTTCTTTTTTTATTCAATTGAACAAGTTGAAATTAATCGCTCTCTATTTTAAATTACACATACCCAATTTTGTCATAATTGTATAAAATCCGCAGTGTAATAATTGTATTAATTATTACTAGGCTGCAGGTTTTGTGCGTTTATGACATGAATCTAATTATGACGACTAAAAATACTCTTGACAGGCATCGTTTCTCTGTTTGATAAATTTTTTCTCTTTTGACTGTAATAGAAATTCTTGTCTACGTGTGCTTCTTGGCCGTACTTCACTTTGGGGGACCAATAATTTCCAAGTTTTCTGTACGTAATGCTATCCATTTTTACAAGAAGTGTTGGTCCGGGTTAGCTTTGCCGGGCGGAGCCCGGAATCGCGCAAGCGACTAGCAAATGGAAGGGATCCGTGCTCGTGAGCTTAATCAATTGCGGATTTCCTGAAATTAAACATCAGAAATTCGAATTGCCGCTGTAAAATGGCTGCTTGAATGTGCTTGTGATGTGATGTAACAACTCTGCTTATTAGATAACGCATAAGTATAAAGCAAAATAGAAGTGTTCTAACCTATCAAAAGCGCTTAAAATCGGCCAACTTTACACGCGTATAACTTTTCAACCAGTTAACTCTGGCAACTAAAACTTGAATTTTGCGCACTAAAACTTACACTTTTTGTCATTATATTGCCAAAATGTATAGCATTACATACAGAAAACTTCATAATGTTTGGTCCCCCAAAGTGAAGTTCACCGTTTTCATTGTTTTACTTCTAATCTGCTAATTTTTGTCATAAACGCATTAAATCCGCAGTCTAAGAATACATAAGAGAAAATGAAATGGCAAATTAATAGAAATATGACACACATTATTGATCTCATTCTGGTTTACACATAATTAACTCTACAAAATTAAAATTCAGCTTCTTATCGAAAATAGAATGACTGATGTAAGGTAAAAAAGAAAGGACAAAGTCTGCTACCGATATCATCAGTTATATGTACATAGAAAATTGAAGTAATAATATACAGCTACATAAATTCACCCATGTACTACTATTATCCATCTACATATTACATATTTAACATTATATTCTTCAAGTCTAATATTTGAAACACTAACTTGAACTTGCCTTTGAAGCAAGTAATAAATGGCCAGCGAAGTGCTACTGTCAGTGGACTATCACTGTTGCGCATAATCAGTTAAAATTACAATTGATTATCATGTTTTCTACCAGCGTCATTTATTTAACAACTACCTCGTATTTTGCACAAAAAAAGTCAAATTGACTTCGCGTACATTTTCATTTACAACCGTCTCACGTGGAGTAGTATTTTAAAAAACTAGGTCTTTCGAATTCACATATTCAAAAATATTTCACAACAACAATACGATGCATTTAATAATATGTTGGTCATTTGCCACCAAAATCGTGGACTTTCTTCTGTGTACATTTTCATAAATAGTTCATAAAAACTATTTGATACATTAGACAAAATATAAAGTGAACGTAATAATTATTTCATTTATTTAATGTTAATTGTTGTCGATTTTATGCGACTGAACAAAATTCAGTAAAATGAAAACTTTACGTAATTTGAATACGAGACCAACATTTTTCAAAATTTTGGTCTTTTAACAATTCGCGTTTATGTCAGTTAGTCGTCAGAACCTCGATTCCGCGTGAACAGACGCAGCATTTATCATTGCAAAGCAAATGCAATCGCTGTATAATTGCGGTAGATAGTTCAATGTTTTCGAACAAAATAGAGCACCTGTTCCATTGTTGGAACCGCAGACGATTAAAGAAAATTACCTTTGCTCCTTTCAACAGACGGTTGCGGCAGCTCGGTTTTCTCTCGTTCGCACTGTCTCGTCGCTTGCTGGTGAAGGAAAAATGCCAGCGCGGCAACATCTTTTACGGTCGGAGATTTACTGACTCTTTTCCCTCTTTAAACAGAACATCAATGTCGTCTATAAACGAGATGAGATTGACCTATCGTATATCTCAGCAGAATATTTTGGTAAAGTAGTACTGTTAGAGCTTTAAACTTGGCCGCACCCCAAGCATACGTGATTCATCGGCTTTATGTCAAATGGAATCGCTTAATGCAATTCGTTTACAATATCACAACAAAACCAGCTTCAAACCATCAAGTCCAGTCACGATTGTTTGTTATTATTCCCTGCGTATCAATTTCAAATTTAGATGATCCTGTTTCCAGTTGCACAAAAGATAGAATACACAAATTAAAACTAATTGTGGTGACTATCTCCTATGCTCATCAACAGATGGATAGTGTTGTATACCGTCCTAAGCTGTCCTTGCAACATCCCGCATCTAACAAGGAGAAGACGCGGTCATGGAGTCTCAGATTTTCTCGAAACTTCGCATATTGATAGATTTCGTTCTCCTGTTTATGAAAATGTAGCATTATAGACGTCGATACTCAACAACTTTTGAGATACGTTAAGATTGATGAAGTTAGTGTTTCTTTCATATTATGTTCCTTTTCAATAAAATTTTTATATTTTGTTTCCTATAGATATTATGAGTGTATTTTTCATGTGCAAAATACAATTAATTAAAATAGATAAACTGAACAGAAAAAAAAAAGGGAAAAAAAGGAAAAAGGGATTTGAACACTGGCCTTCCCGGTAATGAGTACGTTACCATCACGCCGTTTGTCATTTGACATAAACTTCAAACAAAACTGCACTTAACGGCTTAACGGGTATAATGAAGTTTAAATTGTAAATATCTTAAAAATTATTGAGTATCGACGCTTATAATGCTATATTTTCATAAACAGGAGAACGAAATCTACCAGTATGCAAAGTTTCGACAAAATCTAAGACCCGATGACCGCGTCTTCTCCTTGTAAGTAAGGCACGGGTCCGCTAGATAGCCTTACTGACGAATCCTCTGGCGGGCCTAGGACGAAACGCTCCCCTCTCCTTTTCTCCATATTTTCGTAATTCACAATAGCCGCTAAATGGTATATAATAAGATGTCGCGATACGATTGATCTTGATGTATGAAGAAGTTCGACCATCATTGAAAATGTTTAATATTGTTTGAACAAATTTTCAGTGTCATAAGATAAAGAGGATACAATTTAAGTTGGAAATAAAAATAATCATTCTTTGTTAATATTATATCATTGTTACATGAAATAACATCAGGATTCAATTGAATTTTCTGAGTGAAGATGATTGATTGAATTATTTGACACTGTTTGAACGAACTTCTAAAGTCATACGTCTAATACTTTTTGAACAAACTTCTAGTGTCATAAGATGAAGCAGATAGAATTTTGATTCAAAATGAGAATATTTATTGTTAGTTGTTCTCACTGTTACATTCTCGTTCAAACTAATTGATACTGTTTGTACAAACTTCTAGTATTATCAAATGCAATGCTACAGGATATTTTTATTTTTTTTCACAATGTTACTAAAAATGTATACACTGTACTACTCTGCAATGTAAATTATGTTGTAATAAATCTCATAAGAAATTTTCTAATAAAAAAAAAAGATGCAGTGCTACAATTTTGAATTAAAAAGAAGAATCCTCAAAATTTCATCGTTTGTTGGTACTATTGTAATATATATACTTTATATGATAAAATTTCATGATCCGTTCGATCATATATACAAAATTGCTTTATTTTATGCAAAGCAGATTTAGATGAAAAGAACATTTAATCTTCCGTTGTAATCACTATTAAATATGGTATTATCCATTTACGTTTTTGTCAGGGTGCACTTAAATTTCATCTACAAAAAAATTATAACGACTGAAACGACGGTAATCAAATATGTGTCCGAAAATCTCAAAGCCAAGAGAACGGTCTTTGGCTCAAAGGGATCACGATTTTAGGCTCATTTAGTTTCTTTGGAGTAGGTGGAATGAAGCACGACTCCATCGAGGTATTATGGGTTGCATTTCACGAGTAAAAGCAAGGTGTTCGCCCGCAATCGTCAAAAGATCTGTAGGAGTATGAATACGACATAAGCAAAGAAATGCCTCCCGTTTGAAGCATACTGCTCCGAATAGCAACGCCACTCGCTACTAACTCCATCAAAGCTGCTGCTAGCATTAGGATTGGCGCACAAAGCAGCTCGAGGGACTAAACACGGTCTCAACTTTAACGATGACAACACTATAAAGAAAGAATCGAATTTCCAAGTACTTCGTCACCTTTCGTGCTAGCTTCGTACGCGATACTCGTTAATTAGTTCCTTCGTCGAGCATTTCCGTCGATTTACATCTACCGAGGAAACGAAATGCTATTGCGTTGACGGCAGTTGGTTGATTAATTGCCTTCCTTGAATCATTCGCTGTGATATTTGTACCATTTTCTATTCTGGACTACTTATTTATTTACGAAGAAGTGAAGCATTTATATACGAAGTTTTGAAGCAATTTGATACAGCTGATTATGCAAGTATAACCAAATCATTTTGTGTGAAATTCACTGACGCAGCCGTACTTAGTGTACATTTGATTAAATTCGTTAAAAAATGTTTGAATTCTTAAAGTAATTTATTTCATATATACTTTGAAACTAATACGAAATTGATTTAAAATTGGTGAATATCAAGGATGTAACTATAATAATTGCATTATAAATGGATATACTGTCAGGAATTTCGCTTTTGTCTAACGGTATTGTAATTTTGTATTCGTATACATTAAGTGTCACCTGGTTCTATTCTTCATTAATTAGAAAACAAATTTTAAGCTTCACTAAACCGAGTATCCCATATATGTCTATTAAATAGATATTCGAAAGAATGTAACTACAGATGTTTGGCTACTTAGAACGTCTTTTAACTCAATAAATAAAAAATAATGTGAACATGAATTTTGCATTCGTACAACATCCGTCACGAATCGCAAAGCATCATAGTGTTGCATTTTGTTCCAAACGGATTCCGCGCGACTTGGAACAGAGAATACTATAGCACAGCCATTAATAGTTAGCTCGAATGCTAACATATGCCGATGTGCATTTTGCGGTTATTGACGCTACCGTTTATACAAAAACATCAATTAAAAAACAACTACTATTGTGTTACAACGACGGCATTTTATTATGTCTATATTAACCAGCCATTACGCGCGCGTCAGTGCATGTGACGATGTCTATTCGCGACTTTGCGAGAACTCGCGGCGACGACGTAACAGTGGAATCCGCGTTACTGAAATTATTTCTGTCGCGTGCGCCGGCCAGATTTGATTTACCCTTGCGTACGGTTCGCGATCTTGATTCGTCGCTTCGTGTGAAAACTCAAGTCCTGTTTATCATCGGAACAAACGTGCAATAGAAACATCCTGGATCCGCGAATGCAATTAGTGAACATGTCGCGATCAACGATACCTTATTTTCGATCATTCGAAATGGCCTGAAGAAGCTACCGACGAAATATGCTGAAGAATTTTTCACGGTAATTTCTTTAAAGCTAGAAACTTTGCAAGTTTAGCTATTGCAGAAACACAGATATTTTATTTCAATGATTATTTTTAAAACTTTATACTTCCTCGTCTTGATCCTATTCTTTGATGTACTGAATGTATGTATTGCTCACGACAGCCAAATTAGTACTCGAAAGAAATGCGAAACGAATTCGCAAAGAAACCGTCTGATTGGTCAGGCGCATACAGTTGAGACCTTCTCGCTGTTCGTTGAGAAGATTACCACTACTACTTCAGGTGTATCGTATCGTGTGTCTATGAACTTCGCGCCCCTTGCCCCTGTGCTGTCACGAGTACCACTTCAGTTGTCGTGAGCAATACGTACTTTAATGTAATGAAATTACGTTTGATCTTATTTGAGGCCACTTCAAAATGATTTGTGACGAACACGTTTTGTTAACATACTTGATTATATCTAGATATAATATATATATCTATAATTATATCTAGATATAATATATACACGACAAAATAAAAGCTGCATAATGTACCGTCCGTCCATCAGGAGATGACAATGATTTTCGACAGTGGGGTGCAGGGGGACTGCGAGACCCCACTCTAGACATCTCTCTGCCCCAGTCACACGCATACACTCGTCTTTGACGAGCGATTCGGTCCGTCTTTGTCGAGATCACGTGATACCTACAAGTTTCACAATCTCCCGATGGACGGACGGTATACATTTATACATACTAGTACTCATCGTAGATAGACAACTACAGTAAAGTCTTGATTTTAGTCCAATACATAGATCGCATGAGGCTACTATTTTTTTGTAGCCTTGCCGACCGCGCCGAACGTTGAAAAGGAGGGCATCTAAACTGTAAACACGTACCGCTATCCTCTTCGATGTCCGAAAGTCACTTTAACCACCAAATACCGTTCAAATTATAACATGTTCAGTGTCATTTTTATCAGAAAAATGCCGCAACAAGTTGGTGAATCTGCCATAAAAAGGTAATGGAAAATAAAAAAGTTTTGTAATTGGGTAGTGGTTCACACCGATATACTCGACCGGTACCGGATTACACGGCATGTTTGCACTACTCGGATACTGAGACAGCTCAAGCTTCATATCCCCTCGCGGAGAGGATATAATAACTGACAAAGATCGTGCACCTCCGTCGGACTTAGATCAAGACTTTACTGTATAATGCTCCAGAAAATAAAAGAAACACTATACATTTCGTGTAAAAAATCTGAAAGTATCCTATTTGTGGGTATTCAAAAATATAAATTCTTTGCTTTCGTAGCCATGCATTCAAAATAAATTTGTTGAAGCCCTTATTTTAATGTGAAACGAAGTCAGAAACTGAAGTTGCCATATTTCTTTTAAAATTTTACAGATTCTCCAGACTCTACAGAGTTTAAAGACTATTTATCTAGTAACTATCTATTTAGACTAGTAATCATCGTTTAGTGAATAAGCTTTGATTTAATTATGGAGAAAGAGCCGGCGATGGTGATGTAAATTGTAAGAGATCTTTCAGTGGCAATAGTGATAGTCCACAATAAAAAGAAAGCTGTAAAAGAGGAGCCCTTGAAAGCGAAATCAGAAAAGAAAGAAACGGAAGAAGGGAATAAACGGAAGTTGGGGAACAGTTTGCTAGTCCGAACAGCACGGTCTGGTGAGCTCTCGAAAGGAAGGGCATTTTATAGGTTAGAATCCGTTTTATGTGTGCCAGATTTCCTATTACGACCCCAACTTCGAGCGCTCCAGACGACAGAAGAGCGTCTAGAGAGAGCTTTATGTCCTAAAACGAAAACTAATCCTTCACCCGTATTTCTCCGAAGAATCATAATCGTTTTTTGTCCGTCGATTGACATCAGATTAGGCTCAAGGACTTCGCACCGGCACAAAATTTAAGCAGCACTATAATACGTTTATTAATCAATGGAAATATTTTATTCGTTTCTTTTTGTAAGTGTCAGCATGCGTATAAATATTCTGTAAAAATATCACTTTCTAATAAAAAAAATTTTGAACCTGTTTTTTTCATTGCTTTGTGAGTAGAATAACCCATGTAAATATCTTTGAGTTTGCTACCTGGCCCGGAGAACGTAAAAATTTTACGATCTGGCCCATTCCAAAAATGGTTGCCGACCCTTGGTCTAGACGATGATCAAATAGAAAATTTGTATGATAGACTTCGTTCCCTAATGTCAGATAAACTATGCGGTAAAGATATTAATCCTAATAATTCTAAATCTTCTTTCTTGCACACACACCATAAAAAAACAATAATTCCACTTCGAAACTCTCGCGTAAACTAAAGAGCATAATTATGGAACGAATACCTAACAAAGAGTCATGTTGAAGATTCAATGAGGAAGATTTTGAACACTATCTCTTAAATATGTATGCATGCCATTAAGTTCTTTCGACTCGAAATAACATTCTATTCTCTTGTTATCCATATTTAGTAATTAAAAAAAACTACAAGCATACAATAGTTTTATTTTCATATAGGAAATTACGAATGATAAATAAGTCCTAATCACTATAGCAGTAAACTAAATTATAAGGAAAGGGTTTAATAGCGGAATCCTGATGCAATGATATTAAATAAAGTAAACTTATCTCGTCTGTCAATTGATGTTAATTAGGTATCGTATAACTTGTTTGCGGAAAGAGAGATACGACCGTTCATTTAAATTATAGGAATAGTTCGTGACATGTAATAGTAGGCAAAAAGGAAGAATCCTGAAACAGTTATCAGAAGCGCACAAGAAATATACGAATTAATAATCTATTGTAAGTGACTTATTAATGCGAGATTTTTATCAATTGAGCCGGAATAAAACTTTCATTTAGCTGTCTCCAATCCAAACTTCTTTTTCTTTCGTAACAGAGGCCTTTAATGTTAGCATTCACAAAAAAAAGAATTTCTTAAAAAGAAATTCGTACGCGTTCGACATCTTTATTTTATTAAGAAAATTATTATTATAATGTTAACATTGTTCTTTTGCCAGTAAAGGATTAATCATAGAAATATTAACCTCCAAAATTGATTTCGTTAGAAAGACAATATCTTTTAAAAATAACAGAGGCCTTTAATGTTAGCATTCACAAAAAAAGAATTTCTTGAAAAGAAATTCGTACGCGTTCGATATCTTTATTTTATTAAGAAAATTATTATTATAATGTTAACATTGTTCTTTTTCCCGTAAAGGATTAATCATAGAAATACTAACCTCCAAGATTGACTGTGTTAAAAAGACAATATCTTTTAAAAATAAAAATTCTGTTCTGCAGTATTACTCAATTTCAATCTTGAGTAGGTATAGGTATACGCGATAAATACTTTCTTGGAAGCACTATAGACGGGAGAAGTAACATGTATTTACTTTTGATTAGTAATGGTATAGAATACGCAATGATAATACACCCAGGAAATTCTAACATACGTTGCCCGTAACTAATAATGCCTCTAGCATTTTTGCATAGATAAGAAGACTGTTCAGAAGAAAACAGTCAATATCCCAACCTATGTAAAACAAGAATAAAGAACCATCTTAGAATAATTTGTTAGTAATTGGAACAGGTTTTTAAAGGTGGTAGTGAACTCTGACGAATTAATACTAAACCTACCGCCAGCGGTCAAAGTGATCGGTACCAGCTTTCTATTTTACAATTATTGAAATTATAAGAATGCTGTCATAAGAAATGATTGATTAAATATCTTTAGTAGATCACACATTACAATAAGAACCGCAGAAAGTTTAAATAAATTTCAACTTGTAATTTTTATAGGGCAATATGTAGTACCAGTTACTTTTAAGGCTCGGTAGGTTTAGTGTTAATACCTAATTTAGCCCTAGTTAAAAAGCTAAACTACTTGGATTTCGTGGAAATTTCGAGGTTGATGTTCGACACTTAAGGTGTCTGTGTTGTCGAATCGATCACCTCGAATTAGGGCACTTTGATCCGACAGGATTTATGAAAAATGGGTGTGAATTCTAACTCCGCAGAAGAACTCGTTTAGTTTGGTAAACTAAAATAGGCCCGGCTATACTTAGCGATATCGGTAGATCGGGGGTCGAGTGAGTTTTGATTTGGTGGAGTTGTGGAAGATTTTAGGAAAGCTGGGATGTAGGTGTGGTCTTGGAAATCTGTATATGATTGGTTCTAGGGTGTGTCGGAAATAGTGATGGAGATGGCGAAAAGATAGAGTGGGAATGGAGAAAACTAACCAGGAGCAGACGCAGTCATCGGGTCTTAGATTTTGTCGAAACTTTGCATATTGGTAGATTTCGTTCTCCTGTTTATGAAAATATAGCATTATAGGCGTCGATACTCAATCATTTTTTAGATATTTACAATTTAAACATCATTATACCCGTTAAGCCGTTAAGTGCAGTTTTGGTTGAAGTTTTTGTCAAGTGACAAACGGCGTGATGGTAACGTACTCATTACCGGGAAGGCCAGCGTTCAAATCCCTTTTTCCTTTTTTTCCATTTTTTTCTTTTTTTTTGTGTTCAGTTTATCTATTTTAATTAATTGTATTTTGCACATGAAAAATACACTCATAATATCTATAGGAAACAAAATATAAAAATTTTATTGAAAAGGAACATAATATGAAAGAAACACTAACTTCATCAATCTTAACGTATCTCAAAAGTTGTTGAGTATCGACGTCTATAATGCTACATTTTCATAAACAGGAGAACGAAATCTACCAATATGCGAAGTGTCAAGAAAATCTGAGACCCCATGACCGTGTCTTCTCCTTGTAAGGTGGAGTAGGAGTAGAGTACGCAGGGTGACAAGAGACTATAATTATAAATTGCCATAGCTAAACGCAGTACAGGACCTTCAAAATATGTGGCTATCAGCTCTACTCTGGACAAGTCCCATGTTGTTTATGAAGTTTATGGTCGATACGTAGCAAGGCAGTTTGCCTGACCTCGGTCGCGCGTTTGTCCCTGCGCACGGAGGGATTTACGATGGAACAGTGTCCAAATAAAATCATAGAGTGCAAGAAAGCTTACCAAGGCTACGTAGCAGAGTGCTCTGGTGGGCTGTCAGGTCTGAATGGTACTCTAGTGGTAGGTAAATGAGAACTCAGCGTATGAGGAAGGGGCCCTAAGTCGATAGCACCTATAGGCGGTGTAGCTCCAATATAGGGCACCTGTCCCTCATATGTTGGCGCCCCTGTAGGGGCAGTGTTTCCGGGACAGTAATGCCAACCAGGTTGAAGCATCCCGAATTCATTCCAGAAACGCATTGTGCGGATATCGTAGTTAGCTGCAACCAAAAGAAACATCAAATTAGCATCATCACCTTCAACATTGCAACACATCTCATTCACACTATATAACTAAACTTTCGTAAAAATGACGATCAGAACATTTGAATCTTGTGACGTCAGATGATCCATCAAATGTATCGATTAATATATCAAATACTAAATATGACTTTTACATTTCATTTACAGTAGTTCTTCAGAAAGTAAAGTGTTGCTGTTGCTACATAAAAGACATTCAATTATATTCATCTTCCTAATTGGCGACGTTATTTCCACGCATCATAAGCTTAGCACTAGATTAACACTAACACAAGATTAACACTAGAACTACAAAATCCGTCAATATGATGAGTACCAGGTTGTCTATTTTATGATTGTTCAGATTGTGAAGGTGTATGGAAATGTTCGTAAGAATTTATTGTAACATTCAATCGTTGTAGATCAAATCATTATCATCTTGCAAAATCCCTTTCACGCCTACATATAATAGATAATTCCAAATATAACTGCGACAATGAGGTTCAAGATCTTAACCATATCATTTGGCAATGTACCTTGTTGGAATCACAAAGAGTTGACCTTATGAAAAGATTAAGCAAGTTCAATTTGTTTCCACCCTTAAATATCAGATCATTACTTTATAAACCGAATATCCAGGCATGTCATGTTCTTTTTAATTTTTTCAAGCAATGTAATTTAAAGATTTAAAGTTACGTACTTAATGTGTTCTATTCTACTGTACCTACACTACTAATGTATAATCCTAATTTATAACCCCCATGGAGAGTTCCACTTAAGCTTTCAATAAAAAAAAAGACCGCAGCTACAGCTGACGGATGCCACCTCGGCGCAGCGCGGCGGCTGATTCTACGGAACGGTAGCGTTGTTGTCGCACCATGCTTGAATCGGGAGCAAGAGAAAGAGTAACAATTTATTTAAATGAAACTCGTATATTCTGCCGTAAATGCAATTACTGATTCAAATTCTCTTATACGGCAATACCGAGTTATTTTTTTCTAATACCGAACAATAATTGCACGCATGCTCACTCGATTGCGTTGCTCACGATTGTAGCACGGGGCTACACCAACGCTAACGCTCAGTAGAATCAACAGCCGCGCCGCGCCGAGCCGGAATCCGTTAGGTGTAGCTGCGCTCTGGTTTGCATGCATTTTTCATTAATATCTCGTAAACGAAGCCGCAAACGAAATGCACCCCTTCCAAGGAACTCGAGTATTTTTGCGACACCCTGTATTTATTTCTTTGGTGTGTATATGTATATGAAATATATACAATATATAATATATAATATACAACCTATTCTGATAAAAATTGTTAAAAATCTGGGTAAATACGTTCTTGTCATTTTTATGAAGTAATGCGTCATAGTCACTCCTAGTGGCCCATAGATTTAGCACTAACAGACTGCAAACCTAAATTTTATACATTCATAAAATTTCTGTTCTTTTTCACATCTTTTTTTTAAATACATTGGAGGGCATAATCATTTTCTCGTTTTCAAGTTCTATGAATCAATATTTATAAATCTAGTATATATTCGCATCAAAATGTGGGCGGAGAAATTTCAGTCATAGTTATATGATACACCTGCGCAGCGTTGGTAGCATTCAAACATACTCAAGTGCAATGTTTAGTTGATTTGTTAACAACCCGTCGCTCCGCATAAAACAGCTCCCTTTATGAACATTTCTAGAGAACGATCAGACTTCTAATTAATTAACCACGTAAAGTAGACACCATGAAATTTCTCGTACACGGCAGTACAGTTAGGGCGTTACGTCCACAACAGATCGATAAATGCCATCGTTTATTAAACCAGTAATTTTCTTACAACGGCGGGGGTGCATATCTTATAATTCTATCAGCATTTTTGTACTCCCTTCCTCTCCTCCCCCCCCCTGTCACTATTTCCTATTGCGTGTTTCCTTTATGCAACGAAATTAAATTAATTAAGCCCGTGAAATATTCGAAAGTGAAGCTTGCCCCCGTAAAGACTTGAACAGATCTTTGATGGTCGCGAATGAAAATCGAATCGAGCTCATTAATAACGATTCGAGATTCCATCCAACATAATGGGGATTCGACCATGAATCGAGCATCATCGAAGGGGATTCCGAGAACGGTGCACCCAGAATTCACGTAGATCATAGCCAATAGAAATTCACCCATTCAGGCGTCAAGATGGCCGACCCCTCGAGGCGTGGTTTTCACAAGGCCGTACATATAAACGGCAGACCCTGTTCGATCTGCCACCCTTGTCACAACCCATAACCACGGCTTCGCTTGTCGATCCAGCAATGCCACCGTTCTAATAATTGCTGTTCATTCCTTCCTAATTGCCCCAGGAAAATTAATTAATGGAGGCGACGCTTGCACTTCGAGACGATACAATATGCACCCTTTCCTCCCTTTTCATTGCAGAAATGAATACTGAACATCAAGGTAACAATTTTGGCCAACAAAATGGACTAAATAGAAAGAAGATGTTTTCCTTCCAGGAAATGTTACAGGCTTGTATAAATATAAATTTATAGTCTCATTGTTGAGTAACGTCGAAGATATGTTCCAAGATGAATCTACCTATTAAAACTTGATATTCCTCTAGATTCGACAGTTTAATAAATTATAAAGAAACTATTCATCAATATTATATAATTTTTAGTCTGATCAATGTAATCTAGATTATTCTACAGACAAAAATAGTTGGAATGATACTGAATGGTTTCCATCCAATTCTATGAGAGTTTATGACAATCTTTAAATATTCACAATTCACTGTACTGTATGTAGGTCACAGACTAGTTCGGCTGAATAGTCGGTATATAATACGTTTTTCCGAACAAATAATGCGATCTTGATGTATGTAAAGAAAGAAATGTAGTACACATTGTCACCACATCAGCCAACAATCTCCATGAACTATGCGAATAAAAACTCTTCTCGAATGTTTAGCTTTCATGTAACAATCACATAATATTTAGAAACACTTTATTTACTAGACTGCGGATTTCATACATCTATGAGCAAAATGAATAGGCATGATTTAAAGAGGTATACAGATTAAAAGAATGCAAGAGCTTCAATGTATTAGCGGACAGGAATTATTTTTAGCGTACTTATCGACAGATCGAATGAACAAATTTCCCTTGTGAAATGAAATTGTGCACTGACAGCTTAGTATAAGAATTAAATGAAGAAGCAAATGTTGTGTTTAGTAAAAACTTGTTTCATGTTTCTTGAGAGTAATAATTTTAAAAAAAAATTATTTGCAGTCACGGATTAGCAATTTTACTTGGACGACTGTCTGCAGACACGCGACCGCAAAGAGTTAGTTTCAACTCATTAAGATCACTGTGGAAAGTAAGAAATTTCTGTCTGGCTTCTCTTCGTCGTAAACAAATAATATTAAAATAATTTTTATTTTGTATAAAAATCTGCAGTTTATGTGTTACATTTTACACAATGATTCTATGTACAGAGTAGGAATACTTTAAACAAGTTTGAGACGACGCTGTTCAACGGACGAAAGAAATCTAATAAACGGTAAGTTATGTTTATAGGCGGTACTGCAAAATGAGAGACTGAAAGTGTCGTAGATCAGGAAACTTTCTCCTCTACTATATGTATAAAAACGTCACATGCTCGCCCGAAACTGTCATTCGCTGTCATTCGTCGAGCACGCTTCGAGACGCATTTCGCAACATCTTATTCCGACTTTACACGATATTTCTTGTCTTGTTAGAATGCGGTTGCTGCGAACGGGACCAATTCAGGACGAAGTAGGTGACCCGTCCCGTGAATGAACACTTCCCAGTGAATGAACACCACCCAGTGAATAAACATAATTCGTATTAAACGAACAAATAATTTATGATACCTTCTTCATGTTGAAATTTATACACCAATTGTACAGTAAACTCACGAATGTCTCGCTAAAGAGATCTAATCTTTTTTATAATCTATTCGCCACTACATTAATTTATTTAGCAGTTGTTTGAACAAAATCCCGAGTATTGTAGAAAAGTATTGTTGCAGTATAACAAAATCAATCGTCTAATTGTAATCAATTAGAAATTTGTATTTTGAGGTGGTTCGATGGACCTATGATAAATTTGTTTGGATAATTATCATTCACTGGGGTACTTTTACTCACTCGTCAGATATCGATGTTCATTCATTGGCCATTTGACCTATTTTTCTCTTAACCCCTTACACTATAATATCGACTCAGACACGTGATGAAGATTTGGAACAAAATCTACTAAATATGTATATTATTAATTTCCTTTAAACCCAACCAAACTTCTATTTTGTTGTTTTAGAAAAATAGCCATTAGAGACTGCATAAGCATACAATAAATATAAACTTCCTTTTTTTTCTAACAAGTTATAAACGACAAAGAAGCTCTAATCGCCGCAATCATAAAATAATTCGTAGTGCAAGGGGATAATCCTAAGCCAGATTTTGAATACAATCTACAACAATCAAATATTGTTAGAATTGTGTTCTGGAATGTGAGAACTTGACAATGGCACAGCCTTCTTATAGAAATAGCGTTCAGGAAATGAAATATCTGTTTGCGAATACTAATTTCAACAGACATGCAGCTTGTGTTCATTCTTTAGACAGGTCCACCCTTTCCAACATAATGTGGCCAACGCAAAGACGAAACAATTCGCTTTTTGCTCTTTCACGTGTTTCCTGCCCGGTTTTCGACAACTTATGTTCGACATTACCGAACAATCAATCGGACATCGTGTTTTCTTTCCGGCGAAATTGTACTCCCGCCGTTTCCTCTCTACTAAATTATCTCAGGCTTTCAATGAGACGATCATGTTCAATTACATTCTACGCGTGGCGACTTCATTTTCTCACCCGGCGATCCTGACAGAATTTATATGTGAAAACCTGTTCACAATTTGGTCCGAAGTCGTTACATTTTTAGCGGACACTGCGAACAAAGACAAAGAAATCTGCACAAACAAATTCGCGTCCCCGCGAGGTTGCACTGACGCGTGACGCACCACTACACCAGTACCGATAGGTATAATTAGACTTTAGACAAAAGATTTTAGAAGGTAAAGCATCTAAAATAATCGAGCTCCGCGCGTATGTGTATGTATTACTATGTATACCAGTGGTGGGCACGGGTGGAGCCTCTCAAACGCCTTCTTCTCCCACCAACCTCTCTTTTATGCAGCGCGCACATTCGTCGCGTACGCTGATGTTTTGTGTCTTCGTTGCCCCATTGTACCGCGCTTGCTGGAAGGGGACGGAGGGCGCTACGGTGTGGACGGTTTTGCCTCAATTGAGGCAAAATTGCCCATCACTGATGTATACCTAAAGCGGCACGGACGGGGGCGACGATACGGTTACAGGTTAAAGTCAAACGTTAAACATTTAGCAAGACTACACGTTTCGTACTGTCACGAGCAATAAACAATATCGTTATCCAAAATCGCGGTGATTATTAACACGCAAAGGAAATCCCTTTACATTTTTCTGAGAATCGAATTTCGTGCTATAGGAATATGGGTACAGAATAAAGCACACTCTTTTTAAATATGAAATAGAATTTACTCGAACTAAACGTTTGAAGACACATTGTGAGGCACGTCCTTATTCTTCGACAAAATATTCTAGAGTGAGGACCGCTCTGGAAAGAAAAGTATATGATCGACCGAGAGTCGAGGGTCCCATAACGCGGGCAGCACAAATACAATGTATCATTTGTATAAGCCCGTGATGGGCACGGTAAGGGCCCCTTAAACTCCTGCTTCTCCCACCAACCTCTCTTTCATGCGCGAGGCCTGCGCACTGTTCGCGACGTGCGAAGCACTTCCTCCCTCTATGGCAGGGATGGGCAAGCTTGCCTCAATTGAGACAAAACCGTCCACACCGTAGCGCCCTCTGTCCCCTTCCAGCAAGCGCGGTACAATGGAGCACCGAAGACACGAGACATCAGCGTACGCAACAAACGTGCGCGCTGCATGAAAGAGAGGTTGGTGGGAGAAGCACGTGTTTGAGGGGCTCCACCCGTGCCCACCACTGCTCTATGGCAACGGCGGATGCTGATGGGGCACAGTGGGCACCATGGTGGGGACGGTTTGTCTCGATTGAGACAAAAATGCCCATCCCTGGTATAAGCCATAAGCACTCGAAAGTCAAGCGATCGAATGTGCCTACTAAATAACAGAAGGTTATTTCTGTCAATTTGTTTCTTGAATAAATTCCAACACGTGCCGAACACGGAGTAAAATGATTTTAGAGAATACATATTACATAATCTTATAGTTTAAAATTTAGTAGTTATTGTTAATAGGCTTTCTATTCTGA
This sequence comes from Sphecodes monilicornis, assembly GCA_913789915.3. Taxonomy (NCBI): domain Eukaryota; kingdom Metazoa; phylum Arthropoda; class Insecta; order Hymenoptera; family Halictidae; genus Sphecodes; species Sphecodes monilicornis. The sequence continues at coordinate 13,774,399 of OU565292.1, forward strand.
ATCGAAACAAATTGTCTGGATGAAGAATATTAAGGAAATCTTATTCTTTATTTAAATGATAAGTCTATAGGAATATTAAGGAAATTAATTATAACGAAAATAGGACATTGCTCGTTTACAATTCCGGTAACGCTTGAATAGTAAACATAATAAAACACTTTTTAGCTTTGTTATGAATATATCATTATCACATGTGTACTTGTTTGTTTAGTTACACCTTTTCATCGTAAGTACATGTAACGAAGAAATTGTATCTCGTTTTATAGCGTTGTCAAGTTATTCACAATTTTGAACCATAAAATTATACTAATTTCTAATTGGGTGATACGTGTAATCCATGCATCAAACCATGGTAGTAAAATTAGCGTGGCCATTGCAGGATTAAAGGTGCGCCTAATGAAGATTAATAGCATCCATTGCGCATATCGTATCTTGCGCATCATAATCCCCAGTTAAATTACTATTGGCCTTGTATCGTTATTCTTGCCTTTGACAAAATCTGCGACATCTTGTACGACAAATTTCTTATTCCACGAACCGCAAAGGTACTTTTTCGATAAGTCAATAATTCATGCAAACACTGAATGCATACTTCCAGGTAAGCTATCGATGAAGGTAATTTGAAAAATGCGTACATAATTAAGTCTTATCTCGAATGGCCCACTGTAAGAGAAAGTGAGGAGCAGATGGAGTTTATTGACTCGATATATCTTCTTAACAAATGTTGTGTGTTCGGGTTTTCATTTTCGGTGTACAGTATCATTACTAGACTGTGGATCTTTATATGCATTTACGTCTTCTGAAAATTGTCAAAAAATGCTAGAATATAAAATTCGACGGAATTTAGTACGATTTTTATTTATTTGAGATCTACAAAGGCCACTACCATCGAAAATAAGATTTTATTATTTTGTTCCACTGTCTTAACATTCGTCTCCGAAAATTACAAGTTGCATAAAGATCCGCAGTCTAATCATTACATTTCAATGATTTTATCATGCGATTTCAGAATATCTTGCAATCATTCTTGTTACAAAAAATTTAAAGAACGGTTCTAAGAAAAATTACCAATAAAATTCTACAGTGATTGATCTAGGATTTCATTTAAAAATTTCAAGTTTCAGTTCTCAGTGCATGGAAATCGGACAAATTATCCAAACTTTGTTGTCATTTAAATTATCCGTCGCAATACGACTATGAATTGTAAAATATACAATGCAATTTCATTATTAAACCGTGAATCTTTATCCTAATTGTTTATATCAAAAATCTTTTGCCCAACGAAACACAACAACTTATCACAACGTCTTACATCTAACGACTTGTACACAATTTAGAATTTATTGCTCTTTTGACAAATAAAAAAATGGTCTCTTATTTTCGATAGGAAAATAAACTTCCGAAAGAACATAAGATTTAAAATGATTCCCGTACACACGAGTTTTGTGGAACAAGAAACAAGCAATTATAAAATGTCTCGAGAAAAAAGAACACCATCTGCCACGGTTCGCATTGTAACAGGAAAGGCGATGGAGGTAAGAAAACCGAGGTGGAACTAACGATAAGTAAAACGCACAAGAAAGGGGAGAAGGAAGTATTCTTGTGACTCCGTATCAAGATAACGTGAACGAAATCAACGAATCATTACGAATTCATTTTAGCTAATGAGTTGAACCAAAATTTCCGAAAATTTAGTGCTGTTTCACTACGCGATTAAAGTAACTAAAAAATATTTTTCTAATCAAAATGAACTACATATAATAAAGTAACAATGCCATATTTTCAAAACGTTGTTAAAGGAAAAGGTGTTACTCTAAGAGATTTAATACATTCCTTTACCTCTGTGTATGTCCCCAACACGAATCAATTTTTAAGTCGAAAAACGAAAAATTGACAAAATGGTGCCATTTTGAAGTCAAACATTCCACGTGCCTTGTAAATGCAATTTTTCCATGACTTTCTTAAGAGTTTCGCGATAAAAAATGAATTGTTTGCACAGTAATGTGCAAAACAGTAGGCCCACGCCGAGTAGAGAAGATTGACGAATACGTATGCAAAAAACCAAACCAATCGGTGGAATAATTTTAGAGTAACGTTACAGGGTGTCTGAAAAATCCTATTTCCCATAAACTGCTCTAATCAGCGCCAACCACTAGGTAGCGAAGATGGCAAAGGGTGTATAATTTCTTCGAATTTCGTTAAATGATTTCGGTAGTTTATTTTCGAGGGGCAATACTAACAATTTGTGGTAAAATAACAAAAAAGGAAAGATTGATTATTTTTCGAATCGGTAGACCGGGCTGGCCGCGTAAGCGTTGCGGACATCGGTCGATATCGAAATGATTTATTCGTGGTTCGAATCGGGCAGATGAATCCAGCGAGCGGAACACACTCGAAAACCGGACGTAAAAACGCTGCACAACTCGTAAATTATATTTAATGGTGTGGCTTCACATGCAGAGCCGCCGGTGGATCCTGCTTTCGCAAGGCCCTCGCCAATTGCCGGCTTCTGGTGCCGCGACTGTCGTGTTCATCGTTGGTAATTTGATTCGAACCGAACACTCGCTTCACCGCACGATAATTCATAATCTAGATCGCGTCGAAGAATTATCTTGTTCATGCTCTACGTATGCATGTGCGTGCGTGTGCGTGCCTGTTCATGATGCAGTGTCAGAGGCAGGAATTGTAATTTCACCGCCACGGCTTTCATTACTCGGGCCCGCGTTCCAGCTTCGAGAGCACTTACATCGATTTTATTCGTGTGCAATTATTCTCCGCGTAACAATTTCAAGTCGCACTCCCCGAGACGCAACGATGAGCCCAGCAATTCTTACGTTCTTGTCCGTGCGTGGCCGTTTGATCCGCGAAAGCATGCTCGATGACTCTGGAACCGCAGCGTTTGTTATACTCCGATTTCTACTTTAATGTATGGGTGTGCGGGTACCCGAAATTTCGGGTATCCGAGCCTCGGGTCGAGTCGGATAATGATCGGGTCGGGTCGGGTCAGAGTCCCGAAAGTTTATAAACTTTGGGTACTCGCGATTTCGCGTACCCGAAATGGAAGTCGGGTCGGGGTCCCGAAAGTTTGCAATATTCGGGTACTCGAAGTTAAAGTTCATAATGCTGTTTTATGATTTTTCAGTTAAATCTTTTATTTTCAATGGCAGGTTCAGAATGATTTTTGTATTTTTAGTGTAATCGGTTATCAAACTTCGCGAGGAAAAAAATATTTCAGAATACACACATAAACACTGTTTTTACAAGACAAGGACTCTTCGTCCGCACACTGTTTCGTAAACAGTGTTTACTACAAATCAAAATATTATTCAACCGATGATTGGACGTCTTAATATGCACAGAGTCGCAGAGTTATTTATTGCTGATTTGACCGCAGACTTGCCCCAACTTTAACTTCGTGTACCCGAATATTGCAAACTTTTGGGACCCCGACCTGACCCGACCCGACTAGCTTTTCGGGTACCCGAAATCGCAGGTACCTGAAGTTTATAAACTTTCGGGATCCCGACCCGAACCCGAAATTTCGAGTACTCGCACATCACTACTTTAATCCATTACAGATATCGATTGCGGTTTTTCTCGTTGCTCGAAGGAGCATTCGATTTCTTCAAATTCTGTAGGTCTGAACGATTCATTCATTTTAAGGAACCTTTCATTTTATTGCATAGTTTATCGCACTTCCTCCGCCTCCCTAATTAGAGGATGAGAACCTCGCCTCATTGGTTACAACTACTTCAAATCATCGCACAGGCGGCATACTGAGGACTAAAACGAACAACAAAAAGTTCGGTTCAATTGATCGAATTGTTCGGTGATATCGGCAGTTTTTAAGTAAACTATGCAAATGCAATCATTGATTTCCGTAAAAATCGATAGAGGATTAGTTAAAATTGAGTATATGTAGACATAAAAATTTAATTTCTAGAAGATCAGCTCGTTTGTTTAATATAATACATTGTTGTTTGATGACGAGTGTTAAATAGTTTTTGTTATACCTTAACACTAAACCTACCAACACCGATCATATTGAACGGTCTGAAAATTTTTATTTTACAATTCTTGAAACTACGCAGGATGTTATTAATTTTTTTAGAGAAATTCGTACGTAATCGTGATTTAGTTGAAGAGTCGATTTCTCAGCACATTTATTCTGAGATGTCAAAAGTTTGTAAAAAATCTAATGAAATGGAAGAGAAAATTAATGCTTAATGTTTGGCGTTTGTAAAAAAATGAAGAAATTGTTTCCGAAATCGATATTATTTATTTAAACGTCATCCTGTGTGGTTAGACATTGAAATAAGTGTTGAAGATACTTAAATGAACCTATAATACATTTTTTTATTTTTGTCTCGAATCCCCATTTAAATGCCGCACTGTAGCACCGGTTCGGATTTTTGCAGATTCGCGACCAACTTAATGCAAAATTCGAGTACAATGGAGCCGTAAGAATAAGTGCTATGTCATAGAATTCTCCGAATGATTTAACGAAATAAATAGACAATCTTGCGTTTACTTTTCTGCTAGTCTCGGTAGATGAAAATACAATGAGGCTAATAATATTTTACTTTATGGTGTGTTTAAATAAGCGGTCTCAAAGTTATTTTTTCGATATTGCACATTTCTTTGTTTCTGATGAACGCATCTGCTTTACATGGAATGAAAACGTGAATTCTTGTCTGTAGATTCAAACATTGGTAGATTTTTGGGGACGAATTCAGTGCAATATGTCTGACAAATAGGATAATTATAGACATTTTTCAGTACTTTATGTATATCTAATAAGCAACGCAATTTTGTATAAAGGATAGTTTAGTTTCATAAAATTAATAAAACCGTTTCTGTAAATTTTTGTCTTCCTTCTTTCGTTTATATCGTAACAATTCATTGAAAAATGATTAACTCTCGTTCTGTTAACAGCGAGCACGTTTGTTATTATTAGACCGTATATTTTTGTGCATTCATAACACTCAAAAAATGTATAAAATAACAAGAAAAGTGTGCGGTAATGACGATTAATGTTAATTTGCTTTTGACTACAAGAAACCCGACCCAGAAGGCAAATTTTACTATTAATCTTAATATTATGACACAATCTGCAGAATTTGAAATTTCTAGTCTAATTGCTCAAAAAATACATATGAAATAACAAAGAATATATATATACAAGGCTGCAAAAAATAGTCGATCATCACCCTGACGTAATTGCAATGAAAATGTGCAGTTAATAAATCCGCTATATATTTAATTTTATACCAAAGTGTTGATCGCACAACGAACATGCTCTCACACTGTCAAAAAGGTTCGAACTACCGCCAAGGGCATTCAAAAATAGGATCCCCGCAGCTGCGCCTGCAGACGCAGTGCCTCGGTTTACTGAAACTGCCATAACTTCCGGCACCGCTAACAATCGCGTGACGTCACTGTCACCATTTGTCATGAACACCGACGGAATTCTAAATGCGACTTACATATCGTCGAACTGCTGCCATTTTTTCCCTTCTTCTTGTTCCTTCAACGGACCTCCTCATTGTTTACCTGTGCTCATTGGTTATCGTCACGTTTCATGCGTCGACGGAAGTCATTCCGGTATTTTGATAGGACTATGGCACTAGTGTGACTATCATAAAAGAAAAGGATAATAACGACCCACCGACGTTCGTCGTGCAAAATATATATTATAACATTGCTGCAGTATTTCTGCACACCATTACAGATCTGTAATCTGCACTATCTCCAAACTTAATGTCAAAATAATGAATCTAGGATTTATTTTATAATTACAATTGGATTTCGATAATTCCAACACCTTTATAAAACAAAAATTTTGTTTACCCTCTTCCGTTCTGTTATGAGAATAATCTTACATAGTCTATAAATCGTAATAATAATAATGTCTTTATTTCAGCCTTGCCGGCCATGAAATTTGGATTTGGTTTCCAATTCAGTGTTATACCACTCACACATTCTCTCTCTCTCTCTCTCTCTCTCTCTCTCTCTCTCTCTCTCTCTCTCTCTCTCTCTCTCTCTCTCTCTCTCTCTCTCTCTTTCTCTCTTTCTCTTTTCTCTCTTTCTCTTTTGTTACTACCTAAACTTAAACCTCAATCTAAGTTCTGTGACCTGAGTGCTGCAACCTAAAACCTAAAATCTTAAACCAACATCCTATAACCTAAATGCCTATTTTCATAAATCGAAATAAAATTTACTTTAGCTTGAATTATTTGCCACATGCACAGATTATTTTACCTTTATAACCCGAATTCAGGATAGTCAAATCTCCATAAGTCTGTTACGGTTAGAGAACGAATTCCGTTCAACTTTCTCACAAGAATCCCTTCAATATCGTCTCTGGCAGGAAGCGTCCTAGATAACCTTTCATATCATAATTGACCCTTTTAACGATGAATGAACTCTGACCCGACTTAACTAAGAAAGTGACTAAAAATAAGATTCTGGCTAACGCATTTTCCACGTAATAAACAGGCACCTCCACTCATTTTTAGGGTATATAAACTCTTAGATTTTTACTCTCGCGGGCTAGTACTAACGTAGTTACGAATCGTATAACGTCGTGCTGCATCTCGTGGAGTCGACTTTCTTAGTGAGATCGGGCTAAAGTTCCCCTTCGGATCAAAAGTAAAAACCAATAGAATTCCGCGTTGTTCGGTATCTGTCTATCTGGCATTCTCGAAAGTCACTCCAAGACCCCGCACTGCCTGTGCGTCAACATTGTGCATTAATAGGTAATATAATCTTCTTTCAATTCCAATATTCATTCGCGACAATTCCAATTGTATTACACACTCTAGATATTAGAATATATTTGTGTTAATTGGTAAATTCGTGCAAATCACTAAACCCATAATTATCCTAAAATCTTTAACCAAATAATTGAACGTCCCCACACGATACAATCTAACCGCTCGGATTGTATCAATTAAATTATACTAGTTACGAGGCTCACTACACCATCCTAGTAGCTCCCCAATTTCGCATTGGGTTCGTCTGCTTCCTAATAGCTAACTGATTTCGCATCAGGTTCGTCTGTGTTCTCATCCAACCTCCCAGCAGCTCCCCGATTACGCATTGGGTTCGTCTGCGCATAACCAACTTCCTAGAGGCTCCCCAATTTCGCATTGGGTTCGTCCTCGACATCTACAATCCTAGCAGCTCCCTGATTAACGCACCAGGTTCGTCTGAGCTTGATTCCGATCCTAGAGGCTCCCTGATTTAGCATCAGGTTCGTCCTCGACGTCTATAATCCCAGCGGCTCTCCAATCTCGCATTGGGTTCGTCCGCGCACCCCAATATAACACACTGGTTACGCATATCTACTAACAAACCAAAACCATCTATATATATGAAGAAATAACCCTTCGCCGGCCACTCGCCCTACTCGCGCCCTGGCTCGTAACAAGTCAAAAAATTTACCTCTATGAATCCTCTCGAAATTAATGTTTACAAGTTGACAACTTCTTCAATGACATTATAATGATGAATTCTTAAGGGTGTGGACTCATTGTCACACACACACACACACACACACACACACACACACACTCCGCGAGATCAGCATATACGTGTACGAGCAGAGAGAAATCTGATACGAATTTCAAGGTTTCCGCGGGGCAACAAATCACGCCGAAAAAACAGAAAAGTAGGATGTCTCTATACGCAAGCGCGCTGGATTTATCATTCATCTAGCCCGGTTGCCTATAGAGACATCCTATGTTTGCATTTGTGAGGTATAGTTTGGAATATTCGGCAGAATTATTTATTTACGTAAATAGAAGTCTTCAGGAAAGTGTGTTTTATAGTTTCGGCAGATTTCGCTACGAGCGCTGATGTCTACGAGCAATCACCAGATACAGATATCCGCAATTAGGGTTTTTATAGAGACAATTGTATGCAAGTGCACTAGCGAGGGCATATACAATGTCGATGAAATGTCTATTATGTTATTTATTTATGTATTTTAGGCGTAAATAGTGCCTCCACAGTCACAAACACCAGCGCTCGTAGCGGATAATGCCAGAACTATGAAACAGACTTTCTCGAAGAGCACGGTTTCACGGAAGGCGCAAGGATGAACGTACAGTATTTCATTGGTAATTGTCCCAAATGTCTCCGACATAATTGTCTGAGATATCCCCACTAGTGCGGGGTGTACTCCCTTGAAGGGCCGTGAAGCTCGAGAGGCCTCGGTCAATGAGAATTTCCAACTTCTTTATTATTCAGTATTTTTTTCTGGGACTTCGATAACCAATCATAAGTCACCAAAACTTACTCCATCGTCAATTAAAAAAATAGATATGTATGTACAATCAGAAAAATTTTGATCCGAGAAATATTACAAATATGATGGTAAAAGTCTCCTAAAAGATTAATTAAAAATGAAAAAGTGTCGTCATTGCATTACTGTTGCCTCACCGATGTTATGTACCTGACCTATACATAATGACCATACACCTGTATATGATCCGAATTATATCGTGTTTGGTATCATTTTAATCAGAATAATGTCACAAATCTATTAGCAAAAGTCCCATAAAAAATAAGTAATAATAAAGAAGTTATTCCTTGGTAATACATTGTGAGGACGCGCGAGCCTTTGAACTGTGTCGCCGACTGCGACTCTCCGCGTCTCTCTTTCTTTCCTATACGCTATCCTCCCTCGCGCCCGAAGTCCCATAAAAAAATAATTCAAAACTCGAGCCGCGGCGCCATCTACGACCTTCTTCATGCCTGAGACTACGGCTGCCACCCCTTACAAAGACCTCGTCTTCCCGTGTAAGCTCTTGTCAAAAATGCTTGAAATCGCTCAAGTTTATGCGCATATAATTTCGAAATCAGTGAATTCCTAACAATAAAACTTACATTTTTTGGAGTTTTCTCGTCCAAATCGACAGGATTACATTAAAAAAAGTTTAAAAAAGTGGTCCACTAAAAAGAAGTTTAGCCGTTAATCTAATTCTGCACTGTAGCGCGTTATAGACAAAGAATGCCTATCGCGCAGAGGTAAAGATCGCGGAAAATGTGGGTACAGATATACATAGAGTCAATCCTATAACATATACATAGGCCGAATAAAATAACAGTCCCTGCAAGCACCACACGATAGGCGAATGTATAGACTATAGACCTTCGTCAACAACGCAAACATAGAATCGAATGATAATTCAACGACGAAGAATTATCCTCCATTTAACAAATATATATAGTTAATCATGTAGTAAACTAGTCCTTTTAAGTTCTTGAAAAAAACTAAAGTCGTTTGGTGCACTTTTGACAAAGTTGCATTATTTTAAAGAATGTACAAACACTTGTCTGAGTGATAAAAAATTTAGAATGTTATTGCGATTAAAAGACGACGACGCGCAATTGTGCGAATTTTCCGCACTGTTTTCCATTGTTTCCCGATCACGTTGCTCGCTCGCTGTCTCTCTTACAACAGGTTCGAGCAATGGCGACGGCCGTATTTACTAAATGGCGCCTAGAAACGTGTACATTATACCCGCATTGATGTTACCAGTGGCGTTATTACCCACGATATACATACACACAGGGAGTTGTAAGTTTAGCTGCCGAGACCTGGTTGTATGGAAGTAAGTTCCCGTGCACGAATAAGCGGAGTACTTGGGCCAATATTTACAGTGGTGCCGTGGTATGGGACGTTGATATACTCGGAATTAATCGCCTGTCGCTGACCGATCGTTATTATAAATGCAGTGCCACAGAAGATTAGGAGAACACTGAATTGTAATTGAGAAATTATTGATCTTCAAACTGTTATTATTTCACTGTTAATTGTAAAAGAGGATCGTACAACAATGAACCACATTTTAAAGCTTGAAATTTCTAGTTTATAATCTTTCGTGAAAAAAACCTATTTTTTAAATTTAAACAAATATTGTAATGTTATTATAGAAGATATTGAATTGTTCTTTGCAGCAAAAGATTCTGTAGAATTTCCCGAATACAGTGATATCCAATATTAGTACACTATGAATGTGTAAACACGTTTAAACAATCATTAAAGACGGAGAGACACCACTTTTGCACCAATTTTTGAGGATATTTTTGAATTTATCTCAATTAATAAGGGTCCAGCGTATAATCGAACTATATCATACGATCAACGTCTATTTAACAGAACTACATAAATACATAATTAACATAATTTAAACTATAGAAGGTATACACCCAGATAGCACACGACGTCTTAAAGACGTCCATTTTACATCCATTTTAGTTCTGATCGTCTTACGACCTAAAATGGACATGTTAAAAGCGTTCCGAGATGGACATCGTTATGTCTGACATATGAGCCGTTCACAGGCCACATCCAGTAACTGTCATTCAAGTTTTCTTACATTTTTCTACCAAAGCGTTTGCCTCACATTTAAACTATTGCATTTAAAATGAATTTCTTAAATAACTGAGTTCAATATTACTGAATGACAAACACCGAAAAAACTTTTAAAAATGGATACACACTATTTCATTGATTTTCTATACTGTTTAAATCATGGAGTTAATCCATTTGGCAAATGAGCGGCTCATATACATATGAATATCTTCAAGGCATGTGTATTAAGAACATGAAACTGGACGTAGAATTAAATACTTCGGTTTAAATATGCAGAGAAATTCCTTAGGCTTACTATTTGGTTGTTTTTTCAAGAAATTAAATAATAATGTGTAATATATATTATACGAAACAATATGAGAATAAAGGAATGAATAGGGACAGGCAGGCGATGGAAGACCGCCAAATTCAAATTCAATGTGCGCTGAACGTTGTGATGTGAAGCATGACAGGTATGACTACAACACTATCATCTTCGAACGAGACATTTTATATAATCCTGATAATATATAATTAAGTTTTGAACGAATTATCTCAGACGACCGTCTCCGTTATCAATTCTCAATTTTAAAAAGAAGGAATTTTCATTTTACAAGGATCAAATATGAATAAAAGATTCATATGTGAGTATATATTTTTCGCAAATTATTCTCATTTTAGAATAAAATAATATAATAATATAATGAGCTTCTATGTGTCGTTAATTGGAGGCAGACAAATATGGATGAGCACATTACGTGAGGGCACTAATGTGTTCAAAGAATTTTTAAAGGCACACTAATCGGGAACCTTTCTTTTTATTTTAATTACATTATTGTGAAACATTAACATTTCTAACTTGAAAACAATATCCTAATAAACAGAAAGAGTTTAAAGAATCAATGTAAATATTGAACAGTTGAAATTAAAAGCAAACAATACGTTAATTACTTCGTGAATTGACAAGTTAGGTTTATGGCACAATAATTGGGACAAATAGGCACCCAACGTAATTAACAGGCATCCCCTGTTCGAGTACATGTTTCTAGAAGCGATATAGCAATCGAGTGAGCACAATAGAGGAGTTGAAAATCCAGTTGAAACGGGACAGGCCAATAAATGGCGTGGTACAAAGTAAAAGTGCAGGGCCGGTGTCGCATAACCACGAACCTGAGCGATTTCGTAGTTTGATTCGACCGCTAATTCCACCGCAATCGGTCGCCTCTATGCGACAGGAGTCACTGAAAGGAGAAACGACGGAAATACACGGATCGGAGAGCAATCGTGACTGGTCGGGCCACGCAAACTAACCCTTTCCTTCAGGTGCAAGCAGCGCCAGAAAGGAGAGGGCGGAGCCGAGAGCGTGCTGCAGAGCGCAAAACTTGTAATATTATTTGAAAGTTTTTCAAAGTTGAAGCGGTCCGAACGGCCGGCTTTTACGACGGTCACACAATACCGGCTCCAATGGTTTTACATATCGTAAAGTACGTGCACAAGCTAAGGAGCGCATATAGATCGGCTTGCCTGCTGTTATGTCTCCCGCGTGCAAAGGCCCGTTTACCATTTTATGCTCTCGGGGCGTTCGAGAGCTCCCCCTCCCCTTCTCACGGCCATTTCGTTTAGTTCCTCTCTTCGCGAAGTCGCCGATTCTTCTTGGAATCTTAAAACGAAGACAGGGTCGAGAGGAACTATACAAGAAGGCCCTACACGGGTGATTAAAGTTTTACAACGTTGACAGCTTGTCAAGCAATCCAGTGCTGGATTAACCAATAAGAAAATAAGCACGTGCTTAGTGCATCAGGAGAACAAGGGCACCATAGGAATTTTCTGAATTTTACAGTTCATACGTAGCAATAATAAATATTGTATTCTGTTTGTGCGCATGTACAGTGGCCCACAAAAGTGTTCATACGCCCTTTAAATCAGAATAACTTTCTTCAAATTTGACCAAAGCACTTGAATTTTTTTGAGCAATTAGAAGCATTGATTTAGTAAATCACGTGCAAAACAGATTTTGAAAAAATTGCCGTTAGTAGGAATTACATGAAGAAATAAAAATGGCACTTTTTAAAACTTCTTTATTTTAGCCCATAATGAAAATTCAAAATATGCTTTTTGTAGATCTATGTTAGTTATGCATATGCTGCAAATTTCATCGAAATCGGTTGACGCAGAAAAAAACGACAGGCATCGAAAGATGTAAGAAACTGTGGATTTTAAGCAGTAACTGACCAAAAGTCGAGAAAAACTGCGATTATCATCATGTGTTTCTTAACTGATATCGATGAAATCTTCAGCATACCTGTAAATAACATAGATCTACAAACCGCATATTTTTAATTTTCATTACGGGCTGGAATAATAAAGTTTTAAAAAGTGCCACTTTTATTTTTTCATGTAATTCCTACTAATTGCAATTTCTTGAAAATCTTTTTTGCACGTGATTTACTAAATCGATGCTTTTAATTGCTTAAAAAAAGTCAAGTGGTTTGGTCAAATTTTAAGAAAGTTGTTGTGATTTAAAAGGCGTACGAACACTTTTGTGGGCTACTGTATGTGCGAGTGGAACGAACGAAAGAATAGGAAATCAGTAGCAAGCGAATAAAACTTTAACTTTTGTTAAAACACTGGCATACAATAGTAAGAATATCACAGCCCCATCCCTATTAAACATAATATAAATAATACCCCTAAATGTATAAGGGTAAGTTTTTCTTGTAGATCGTCCTGATCTACTAATCGTCTTGACATTCCTAATGTAACATTTTATTCATTCGATTCAATCGGTAGAAATTGAATAATTAAATATTGATTTTGATACTGTGGGTCAGATAGACCCGGCTTCCGTTGTCGGAGGGTTATATTTTAAATCAGTAGACTCGTGTTTCTGGCTTTAGCTTGAGCTTTTTTGTTTTAGTTTATCTATATTAATGAAACTTTTGTATTCCGCAAGGACAATTTTTCTTTACTTCGTTTAGCATATTCGCTTCAGTGTCACACGCGCACCACGACCATGATTTTGCACTCTGCATAAGGAGACGATAAAGTTCATTCCGTGTACCTTGTTTAAACAGACGCTTCCTAGATATAGAGATAGTATGCTCAAGGAAACGATAAATTGATATCGTACAGCTTGATATTTAACAGTTTAACATATATTTGTAAAATTTTATATTTAAGAAAGCCAGACAAATTTTCGAAAATGAACGAAAGTGTTCAACAAAGATCCAAATTATTTATCCACTGTGAATTTTTATGCACAATATAAATTGTCTGAATTAGTTGCAAGATGCAGGAGCTACACAGACGGGTCTCAAAATCTTTTAAGTGCGTACGGCCTCTAAAGAGCTTCATTCGGCACTGAGGCGATCCCTCAACAGCCTCAACGATTTGAAGGCTCAAACATTTTCAAGCCTGGCGAATTTACGCGTAAAGAAACATTAACTAGTAACAGTTGCTATAGTGGATCCAAAAAGTATTTAAACACTAAATTTCCCATTCTCGAAGTATTTTGGACATTTAACACGTTTACTGCCATGTCACTCGTACAAGGTGGAAATTGTTTCGCAATTATGAGCGCAAATGTGTTTCAGGACTTTCATTTTTCCCGGTGGACACTCCAAGGTGAGGTGAAGGTCAACATTCTTTTTTTAAATGGAATGTTATGTTTTTTATCCACCATCAAATAGTACGTTTTAAGATGAGATCAATTACCTATGACTCAAGGTCATTCAAGGTCATACAAGGTCAAACTTGCAGGGAAATGCAGAAAAGGTGTTATCGTTTTATTAGTACTTCAGTTTAGTATGTGTTCAAAATGATTACCTCTTACTTCAAATGCACTTAACAATTCTTTGTTTACATTATTCTCTAACTTTGCTCAACATTTCAACATTTATCTTAGTAAATTGTAGGCATAATGGACATTACGCAGTTTTTAATGTGAACCCATAGAAAGTAGTCTAGAGGTGTTAAATCCGGCGAACGGGGCAACCAGGCTACAGGACCTCCTTGACTTATCCATTTTTCTGCAAAGATTTAATCCATTGTTGTTCGAGAGAATGGTGCATAGTGCGGAGGCGCATCGTCATGTTGCATTCACATAATGTTTATCGCTTGTTTTTGATAGGTAACGTATCGGTGTATAATCGAGCTTTGATCTTGATTCCAACGTAACGAATTATGTAATATTTGATCGTTTCTGATTGAGATTTTCGCGAAACCCGTTGAGTTTGACTATGGAGAAGACTCCGGCACCCGCAACAATAAAAAGTTACCGAAGTAAACATGTGTGCTTTTTCTCAAGACAATGTATGCACGTTACACGTCATTGGTAATGATTCATTAGCGGCACGAAAGTGCTACAATGCGCGCAATTTATTCATTAATATAGCAAATAGCGCTAGTCGAGAGAGAGAACACACGAAATTAATTACGAACGGGGGAACTTCAAGATTATGGCAATTATATATCGACAATTATGCGCGCGGTAGTAGCAACAGTTAATTATTATCTAGTGTATCGCACATTGTTCTAGAACGGAAGATGGGTAACACGTACTGTTAAGGATGCGCTGAAAACGCGTGTAAGAAGCCATAATGAAGCAGGGTATCGATTAATTACTGCCGCTCGTTACGAAGCAGTCTAAAGGTCAATTTATACTACACCTGTACGGATCGACAACGGCAAGACCGACACCGGCACGACAGTTTTGCTTACGTCAACACTGTCCCAGCGACACACCGTCAGTTGATATAAGACAGTCAAAATGAGCGGATCGGACAGCGACGAGGAACCTGGCTCTTCTCGCCATAATTTTAGATGAAGAGGAAGCTGAAGCGAGAAAAGAAAAAAAACGAGGTCGCATTTCGGTTCATCCGATTTTGAAGAAGAGAAAAGTCGATGGCGAATATTGGACTTTATTCAAGGAGTTACTTAAATACGACGATAAATTCTATCAATATTTCAAGATATCGCAGTACAAATTCTTTGGAGTATTGAAACGGATTGAACCTAGTGTCGCCAGATCGGTTAAATCGAGGGGAATACAGTGTACTATCTCTCTGATGACCAGAGTAATATGTGATACGTTGCGCGGCACGTCACGTGACCAGTCTACGGTCTTAGTGGGGGGCGTTGGAGTGTGCTCATGGTAGTGGAATGGAGTAGAGTTGGGATTTTTAAATAGTTTGGGGAATTAGTTAGGTGGATATTGATTTTTGTATTGAATTAGAAAGAGAGAGGAATTTTAATATAAATTAAATAATCTAAATAACCAAAAACACTAAATAATAAAAAGATGAGGTAGCTAAATTTATGAGAAATTGTGAGGGTTGAAAAATTTTATTAAAAAATTCGGAGGGTTAATTAAATAAACATCGATTAGTATAAAATTTCGTGTATAATTTAAATTAGTAATATGATATCGGTAAATTTGTATAGGATTGAAATTTTTATTTAGAAAATTTAGGGTGTTAATTAAATAAGAATGGATTAGTATAAAATTTCGTGTATAATTTAAATTAGTAATATGATATCGGTAAATTTGTATAGGATTGAAATTTTCATTTAAAAAATTTAGGGGGTTAATTAAATACAAATGAATTGATATAAAATTTCGTGCATTATTTAAATTAGTAATTTAATACGTGACCAGACTACGGTCTTAGTGGGGGACGTTGGAGTGTGCTCATGGTAGTGGAATGTAGTAGTGGAAGGAAAAAGCAGGAGAGGAAAATCCACCCAGTTTTGGGTGTTTCTGGCATCACTGATAAAACCTGAGTTAGAGAAAAAAAAACACGTCTAAACTCATCATCTCACGGATGATAGAAGGTCGCATAAAAGTAGAACCGAAAATGCTAATGTGACGTACTTTACGTTTGCTAAGGCCAGGTTAAGAAATGTATTTGTAGTTTCAGGTTTAATTCATTGTCGTCCAACATATACTGGGTGTACCAAATGAAGTGTTAAAAGCTACCTTCTCGGAATCTAATGAAGTGACCGACTTTGTCCATTTTTTTTCTGTTATAAATTTTATTCGACCAAATGCTAGAGGAAAAGCAGGGAATCTAAGTATTTTATTTTAAATGAAAGGTGGTATCCATTTTTTGTTCTTGTGGTAAGGTTTGTCTAGTATTTGGTCACGAACGAAGAATTAATTTTAATTTATGATAAAAAATATATTTCATGCTAAAAGATAAGATCTCTGATGATTTAATTAAAAAAGGGAACAAAGAAGATATTTTCATCGGATTCGAAGAAATTAGTTTGCCATACTATATTTGGCACAGCCCGTACAAAATCTACTATGTAATTGCGCAAAAGCAGCCATTAGTTTTTATACCAGCAGCCAGAAATTGATCTATTTTTTCATGATTGAAATAAGCATCTCGTAATGGTCGCCGCGTAAAACCCTAGTGGGCTCAGTCACGGCCCAGAGGACACTGAAAATAAATTACAACGAGCAAAAATATAACTTCATTAATTAGGATCTTGATAACCTGTTTAATTACTGCGACCGTTAATACGACCATCGATTCCTCGCCATCCTGGTCGAATTAAACAGCCATTATAAGTATTGGAGCGTGAAAAAAATAGTCGGCGCTAACTAGAACCACGGGAGTCTATCGAATATGGTCCGCAGACTGACATAAGTCTAGAAAATAAACAGTTCTTACTTAATCAATATCGTTAGAAGTTAATTCTAACGTCCAAATGATCGTAGAGGGGATCTACAAGCCTGCTTAGATAACAATCTAGAAATCAGAAAACATTATAAATGGATAGTTACACTTTTCCTTGTAAAACAATTTTAAGCACAGATATATTTCCATATACACATTGTTCCAGCTTTGAAATTTGTTTGCATATATTAACCCCTTGTCATACCATTTTCTTTACGACTACAATAACTAGAACGTCTTCACCCCCAAAAATATCACCAAAGAGGAAAGAAAATTTATATTTTTACCTGACTACATTTGCTTCAATGCTTAAATATTGATTACACCAAAGTGAAATTTCATTTCGTCTGAAAATAAAGGTATAACTTTCATCTTTATTAGACTTTATTTAATATCTTCATGACTCGTTAAAATACAACAAGAGGTTAATATCATAACAACATACTAATATACACATCAATTCATAATTTGCGTTGCGAATCTCTTTATACACAAGGTGTCCCGTGACTAGTGATGCCAGAAACAACCAGAATTGGTTGTTCTTTCCTCTTCTACTTTTCCCCTTCCACTATCCCATTCCACTACCTGAGCACACTGCAACGTTCCCCACTGACACCGTAGACTGGTCACGTGACGTGCCGCCCAACGTATCACATATTAGTCTGGTCATCAGAGAGGTGGTAAATTGTATTCCCCTCGATTTAACCGACCTGGCATCACTGCCCGTGACTCATGGTCAACCAATTAGGAGGTGATTCTACATGTAAAAATAAGTCGAACGGAAAGAATAAAATTTTTTCGATAATTATATATAAAAGGTCTGCGTACTCCGATTTTGATAAAATTTTAATATATCATAGATTTCGACATTTTGAACAACTTTTTCCGTTTCCAATATAGGGGGGTCGCTTTTAGTTTTCGAGATATTTGCAAAAAACTATCGGTAATGTTAATTTCATAACGGAAACCGGGTGCGTGTGAAACACTGATGCGCCCGAAAATCCAGGAAATGTCTTTGAAATTTGAAAGCTCAGCCTATCTATGTATGATCAGAGTTATCTACAGGAGTTAGTTCTGCTTGTTTCTCCTGTTATTCATTTTCCTGGATTTTCGGGCTGCATCTATTTATTTTTTGTATGTAAACACGTTGTGGAGATGAGAAGCTACAATACCACACACACACACCCCCAGTATTTCACACGCACCCAGTGTTTCTAAAAATTGGAAAAGGGAAAAGTTGTTCAGAATGTGTTGCTCCATAACATATTAAAATTTCATCAAAATCGGAGTACGCAGACCTTTTTTATATAATTACCATTTTTTCATTTCAAACTTCGTTTTCGGGAATCGAGTTTAAAGATTCGTCGGGTTCGCGTGCATACTAATATGCACAGAGTAGAATTGGTTGGTCACGATCGGACGCGACAGCCGATTTCTATCAAATGATACGCGTTTTCGAAGAATTTTCAAATTCGATTTACTCGAAAACGTAGCTTCAAATGAAAAAAGTTTTATTTTTTATTTCCAACTCATTTTTAGATGTAAAATCACGTCCTGGTCGGTTGATCATGAGTCGCTGGACCACTTGTGTGTACAAATTATATTAAAACGTAAAAACCAGGAAGAGATAGTACTTTCATTCCATAATATGGAAATGTTACTTATAATGAACAAAAAATAAACAGACCATAAAT
This sequence comes from Sphecodes monilicornis, assembly GCA_913789915.3. Lineage (NCBI taxonomy): Eukaryota > Metazoa > Arthropoda > Insecta > Hymenoptera > Halictidae > Sphecodes > Sphecodes monilicornis. The sequence continues at coordinate 13,793,139 of OU565292.1, forward strand.
TTGGAATACAGGAAAGTAGACCAATAATTACCCGAAACATTATGAAATAAATCTGTAACGTGTTAATTACATCGAATTAATTCCGAAAGCTTTTAATACCTCGTTGATCTGTGCAAGAGAAATCGTGCTGTTGCAAAATGGCTGACATCAGATTTATGGATGCATGGTATATAATTCGATCTGCAGAGGAGAAGGTTCATCAACACGAATTTTATCTGCGCCGATCTTTGACAAAATTTAGCCGAGACTTATGATTACACCGTCACGTACTAATTAATATATTTGGACGGAAATATTCAAAATATTGATTGCCAAATGCATTCAACGGCATAAAATGCATACCATAATTCTTGGATGCAAGGATGAATTTTTTTTTGTTCGAATGTGAATCTTCTTTGAGATTATTTTGCATAGTTACGTGTATAAAACGTAGCTAATTGTTATGTTAGATCGATAGATTGTAATTTTTGTGGGACGAGTGTATAGCATTAGAGTCTACAGACTATATATTAGTATACACAGCTATTAACCGGTTAATTGCAGAATTTAATTTTAAAAATCCCCATGAGATCCAGAATTAAAATCAAGCAATGATGAGTATACACGTCGAACGTGGGGTAATGCTCCAATTATAAATTATAGTGTATGGAAACTTTTTCATTTACTCGAGAGGTATACCCATCAACTACACCGCAATAGAACTTTGGATTGACGTCTATACACGTCGAACGCAGTCAACTGGTTAAAGTTAAACGGAGTGTAATGAATATTTGAAGAACACGAAGAACTTAAAATTGAATGCTAGAAAAAGAATACGAACAGTTCGCAACGTGCTAATAAAATCCTGACGTGTTCCATAGTAACAATGAAATCATATTCACAATAATTGTTTATGACGTATGCACGTCGATCTACATAGTTATAATGATAAAGAAGAACGAAGCTGGTGCTCCGGAAATGGGGAGACCGGACGTATTCCGTTTGCTGTTTAATAAGTCGTATTATTTTTTAAACAAAACCCAATTAGTTGCGATATCGTGTGGAGTACACTCACGCGGTGTGGTCGACACAATGGATGTTTACTTTAGTTTAAATCGCTGGTGTCTGCACGCAAAGGAAACACGTGAACGCGTTCTTCTTCTTTGGACGAATAATAATTACTAATCACGTAATAACACTACCGAGAACTAAGCATGTTAAAGAATGAATTATTGAAAGCGAAACTATTTAAATTTGAACCAAAACAGTCCTATATTATTGTAATAATATTGTACAGTACATTTAGCACACTGAAACTGCGAAAATTATCGAACACAACGTGAAACATTCATAAAAATCCCACAAAATGTTCTGTATAAATTACTAAATTACTTCTTAATAAAAACTAAATAATTGCAAAAATAGTAACATCGTTTAGCTATGAAATTATAATTCGGTATTTTCTTGTTTTCTTTAATTTTTCCACTACGAAGGAAATGATGAAGAAAAATAAAACTGAACTACAACTGCAATTAATTGTGTTGGTATTAAGTACGACGACAATTAAAACAGAAACATACAATATAATTTATCAGAATTTACTAGGAAAGTTGATCAGTTCGCAAGGTTACTCAATACAGTTCATAAAAAATGAGATAAGCTATCTACAATCAAGTACGAAACCTTCTCTTCTAGCACAACTATAATATATTTGACTGAATCTAATAGAGAATTGAAAGTTATTATATACGAAATTAACTGTAAAAAAATTGTTCAAGACGACTATGATTTATGTGACTAAATCTAATAGAGAATTGAAAGTTATTCTATACGAAATTAACTGTGAAAAATTCTTCAAGACGACTATAACATATTTGACTGAATCTAATAGAGAATTGAAAGTCATTATATACGAAATTAACTGTGAAAAATTGTTCAAGACGACTATAATATATTTTACTCAATCTAATAGAGAATTGAAAGTTACTATATACGAGATGAACTGTAAAAAATTGTTCAAGACGACTATAATTTATTTTACTCAATCTAATAGAGAATTGAAAGTTATTATATACGAAATGAACTGTGAAAAATTGTTCAAGACGACTATAACATATTAGACTGAAGCTAATAGAGAACTGAAAGTTATTATATACGAAATTAACGGTGAAAAATTGCTCAAGACGACTATAATTTATTTGACTAAATCTAATAGAGAACTGAAAGTTATTATATACGAAATTAACGGTGAAAAATTGCTCAAGACGACTATAATCTATTTGACTAAATCTAATAGAGAATTGAAAGTTATTATATACGAAATTAACAGTAAAAAAATTGTTCAAGACGACTATAATTTATTTGACTAAATCTAATAGAGAATTGAAAGTTATTCTATACGAAATTAACTGTGAAAAATTCTTCAAGACGACTATAACATATTAGACTGAAGCTAATAGAGAACTGAAAGTTATTATATACGAAATTAACGGTGAAAAATTGCTCAAGACGACTATAATTTATTTGACTAAATCTAATAGAGAATTGAAAGTTATTATATACGAAATTAACGGTGAAAAATTGTTCAAGACGACTACAATTAACGAAAATGTCAATATATTCCTCGTTGATCTCATTACGACGTGTAGCTCCATCTCGTGCCATATTTTAAAAAACGAATGTTCCAACTTCGAGGAAAGATTACGCAGTCATGAGAAACGCCGGATGTAACAACCCATTTGAATTAATTTACATAATGTTCCATACTAAAGAACACTATGTTAGCATTTGCTTCAGAATTGAATCATACATTCTATACTACAGCGACTGCAAACTTGACTCGCCAAACAGTTGCCGCGAAGTTTGCATTCCACAAATTGAACAATATATTGTGTCTGACGCAAAACAAGCCCACTTTTTGTCTATTAATTTACTTTTAAAATAAGAACAAAACACATGTACATAGCATTTCATAAGAAGCAGTGTTTCAGACCTAAACAACTTTTCTCATGGGTTTCTAATTTTATCTAGCCAATCAAATTTTATACAATACAATTATTCTAATAATACGACAGAACAAAGATTAGGTTGTCCCGAAAGTCCCAAAATGTTCCACGATATTCTAATAACTCTCGCAATTTTTGCAAAATATCTGCATCCTCGAGAATCAATATGTAATAGACAAAATACAGAGAATTTTCTAAATTTCCTAAGGGAAATGTGAATTTTCCAGATAATCAAATTTTATACAATACAATCAGATGTTTCACGAAATACTAATAACTCTCGCAATTTTTACAACACTTCTGCATCCTCGGGAATGAATATAATTCGATTGCGGAGTTTATGCATTTACAGCAAAAATGTGTAGGTGCAATTTGAGGGAGCACAGAGATTAAAAGAATTTGAAAATGTCGTTATTATTTTTAGCCTTCTGAAATTATTAAAGACGGAAAGTAATCTCTACATGGTTCTTACTTTTTGCAACGTATGCACACAATTTCTATTTTGTATAAAGATCCGCAGTCTAAATACAATAGAATGCAGAGTATTCTCCAAATTCCATAAGGTACAAAGGGCATAGCCGAATAAGATGGTCAAAAATGCCCTTAGAGGTTTTTTAATGACCATTGAACCATTCGAAAGCTGATCGAGAAAAACCCCTCTGAGTAAAATCTCAACCCCCTAGCTTGCCCCTGAGGGTAGTTACTGGGTAAATTAGATTTCGCGCTTTTCCACGCATTTTCCGCTCTTTGATGCTTTCTAAAATTTTGAAAAAAATGTGAAATATTTTGGGTCCTAAGACACATTTTTGAGAATTTTTTCAGTTTTTTTTGTTTCAAACTGTGCCCGTAAAAAATGAAAAACGCTCAAAAGTGGGCGATATATACCAAAATGTTTGTAATGCTTACAACATCGCCGGTTGCCAGAGTGGTTAAGGCGTCCGACTACGGATCGGAAAGTCTGGGGTTCGAATCCTGCCTGTGACAAAGTTTTTTTTCCATACGTCGTACTTTATTTTTTCAATATTATTTTATACGATTTATTCACATGACTTTAAAAATATTTTTTTAATGTTTTGCAAATATTTAAGTAAGTAACGATTTTAAGTAAAATACAAACAAAAATAGTTTTAGAGTATCTATTATTTTCTCGATTGTCTAACTGGATATGTGCATCATTACGGTCCTGTTTAACATTCTTAACATTAAAATTCATTACTCTAGATTCTAAGCATTTCGTTTGTAAATACAGGTAGAATAGAAAGAAGTTGCAGTTGGTCCTCTGAGTTGTCATTATTGGTCCACGGCTTCTGTTTTCGCGTGCACTGTTAATTACAAAATTCTTAATTTCTCATAAAACTAAATATATTTACGGACTTCTATAGAAATACACTTATCTTTAATAATTGTGGGCGGAATACTGTAAGAATCCTAGGAATTACAGAAGTATTTACATTTTATACTCTAAATGTAGAAATATATGATCGCTAGTATAAAAATACTTATCGTTGTATTCGTTGATAGATTAAGCCGTAAATGATACGTACTGGTTTTTAATCTTCATCACCGTTCTCATTTATGATGGGTGTAACTTCATATTGATTAAAAATAGTGCTAAGTATTTCAGCTGGCCGTACAATAGTATGGAGGTATCGAGCATGGGATAAGTAATAAATAATAGCTGCTACGTGTGAACAACATCCAATAGTACGGTTACCGTTGGCACATTCGCAACAATAACGTTTTATTCCGGAGTATCCGATTGAATTGGGTGTATAAGGAATGTAACATTTGTACCATCACGTATCATTTTCGGCATAATCTATCAACGAATACAACGATAAGTATTTTTATACTAGCGATCATATATTTCTACATTTAGAGTACAAAATGTAAATAATTCTGTAATTCCTAGGATACGTGAAAGCGGAAGCAGGCTAAGAATGATATTCACGGACGGGACTGGCCATCATTCTTACAGTATTCCGCCCATAATTATTAAAGATAAGTGTATTTCTATAAAAGTCCGTAAATATATTTAGTTTTATGAGAAATTAATAATTGTGTAATTAACAGTGCACGCGAAAACAGAAGCCGTGGACCAATAATGACAACTCAGAGGACCAACTGCAACTTCTTTCTATTCTACCTGTATTTACAAACGAAATGCTTAGAATCTAGAGTAATGAATTTTAATGTTAACAATGTTAAACAGGACCGTAATGATGCACATATCCAGTTAGACAATCGAGAAAATAATATATACTCTAAAACTATTTTTGTTTGTATTTTACTTAAAATCGTTACTTACTTAAATATTTGCAAAACATTAAAAAAATATTTTTAAAGTCATGTGAATAAATCGTATAAAATAATATTGAAAAAATAAAGTACGACGTATGGAAAAAAAACTTTGCCACAGGCAGGATACGAACCCCAGACTTTCCGATCCGTAGTCGGACGCCTTAACCACTCTGCCAACCGGCGATGTTGTAAGCATTACGAACATTTTGGTATATATCGCCCACTAGACAATTTTTTCTCTCTCCCAATTCGCATTTCCTACGTAAAATAATTGCTTGTTTATATGTGATAACGTTAAAAATTGCTTAATGTTTACCTGCGGTAAAACCAGGAAGCGTAACTTTCCTCCTCACAGCAAAAATGTCGAAGCAATTTGGTTTTCATAGTTTTTAACAATGATTACCCACAAGAAAAAATCTAAAAAAATTGAGGACACTGACCGTTGTGGTACTATGTCGGGGAACTAAACAGCAAAATAGCATGTTTTCATATTTTCGAGAAATCTGCATTTTCCCGACGTTTTGAGCGTTTTTCATTTTTTACGGGCACAGTTTGAAACAAAAAAATCTGAAAAAATTCTCAAAAATGTGTCTTAGGACCCAAAATATTTCACATTTTTTTCAAAATTTTAGAAAGCATCAAAGAGCGGAAAATGCGTGGAAAAGCGCGAAATCTAATTTACCCAGTAACTACCCTCAGGGTCAAGCTAGGGGGTTCAGGGGGGGATCAGCTTTCGAATGGTTCAATGGTCATTGAAAAACCTCTAAGGGCATTTTTGACCATCTTATTCGGCTGTACCCTTTTCAAAGGTACGAACTACCGCGTGAATTATTTTCAAGCAATTAGCGGGAATTGTTGCACTCGGCGAGCAATCGTAATCGCAGATCGAAGATCAGCGATATGCAACGAATGTGGGAGCCGCGCTGAGCCATAATGGCGAGCGATTAATTTGCGCGGCGCGAGTTGCTCTAATCAGAGGAGTGTCGATAAGCGTGCCCGATAAACCAATTCATAGCCTCGAATCTGACAGAACGATCGATCCCTTTGCTGAACAAGCGAGCCGGTGCCCGTTCGTAGACGGCCGCGAGAACGCATACGAGATAAGCTGTTGTTACCTACATTGTAGCGGCGGATGTCAAGGAAAACTAACCAGTGCGGCGCCTCATGCGTGCAACGCGTGTAGTGTGCATACACACGTGTGCAATCTCCTCGCAAGAAAGTACCTGCGTTCACTGAGGATCAAGCGGCAAGCGAGATATTCCCTGGCTAACGATGCACATCGACGTCGCAAATGACTGTGCACGGGATCCGGAATCAGTAGACTCGAATGACTCCTGCTTTTTCTAGATTGATACCAATTCCACACGAGTAGCTCATTGGACACTTGTCTAACATGGTCGCTGCCTCGTGTCTCACAATCACGATTTGGTACTTTGAGCAGAGAAAGGAAAAAGTTAATTTTGTACAACTTCATTTGAAAAAATGATACTTAACCCTTTGCACTCGAAGCAATTTTAATTCCAAATTCAAAATATTTCTTTTAACCTAGAGCATTTCTATTCAGTGTATCTTTTTTACATTTAGCACCTGAAATTATTCCTTTGTGCAAAGGTCAATAAGTGATTTCGGAAACTTTCCACTAATTGTCTAATTATGAAAACATATTTTTGAAGATATTTCTTGTACACATACTAATATTCCTGACATTCCTAATGTAACATTTTATTCAATCAATTCAATTGGTAGAAATTGAGTAATTGTGTGCGTGTATCTTTCTATTCCTAAAAAAGTGTTGTTTAAAGATTTAGATCAGATTATTAGATTATTAATAGATTATTTTATCCTAATGTAATATGCATTTTGGCTTAGGCACACTGCGTTTTGTATTATTCTTGATTTACTATCGATATTGTACTTTCATGGTAGTCAAAATGAATCTCAAATAAGATTCAAGGTGCTATAATAAAAAAAAAGAAAAAATATCGATTTTGATACTCTGGGTCAGATAGACCCGGGTTCCGCTGTCGATGGTTTATATTCCCTAATCTGTAGACTTGAGTTTCTGTTTTCAGCTTGTACTGTTGTGTTTCAGTTTATTCGTGCTAATAAATCTTTTATATTCTGCGTAGACAATTTTTCTTTACTTTGTTTAGCATGTTCGCTATCAGCGTCACAAGTGCACGACGACCATGATTTTGTACTCTGCACAAGGAAACGATACAGTTCATTTCGTGTACCTTGTTTAAACAGAATGACACTTCTTAGATATAGAGATAGTATGTGCCGGGAAAGGTTCAATTAAATCGTGCAGCTTGATATTTAACAGTTTAACCTGTCCTTTGTGAAATTTTATATTTTTGAGAAAGCCAGACAAATTTTCGAAAATGAACGAAACTGTTCAACAATGATCCACTTTATTTATCCACTGTGGATTTTTATACAAAATAAAAATTGTCTGAATCAATTGTAAGATGCAGGAGCTATATAGACGTAGTAAACAGTTTAACCTGTCCTTTGTGAAATTTTATATTTTTGAGAAAGCCAGACAAATTTTCAAAATGAACGAAACTGTTCAACAATGATCCACTTTATTTATCCACTGTGGATTTTTATACAAAATAAAAATTGTCTGAATCAATTGTAAGATGCAGGAGCTATATAGACGTAGTAAACAGTTTAACCTGTCCTTTGTGAAATTTTATATTTTTGAGAAAGCCAGACAAATTTTCAAAATGAACGAAACTGTTCAACAATGATCCACTTTATTTATCCACTGTGGATTTTTATACAAAATAAAAATTGTCTGAATCAATTGTAAGATGCAGGAGCTATATAGACGTAGTAAACAGTTTAACCTGTCCTTTGTGAAATTTTATATTTTTGAGAAAGCCAGACAAATTTTCGAAAATGAACGAAACTGTTCAACAATGATCCACTTTATTTATCCACTGTGGATTTTTATACAAAATAAAAATTGTCTGAATCAATTGTAAGTTACAGGAGCTACGTTATTTCTATCTCGACGATTTTGATGAGTGAAAAACAATAAATACAACAAAGAACAATGTAGAAAACTTCATCAAGTCCAAATGGTAAATAAGAATAGAATTGAATGAAATTGAATAGAAACAAGAATAGCATAATAGACGTCGTTGAAAACCAAAAAGTTAACGCGACTTTTGAAAAACCTAAGGAAAAAGAAAGTTTTAAAATTCTTCAAATGTTCTTACTGTTTTGCATTTCATCTACTTATTTTTGTCATAAATGTATAAAATGCACAGTCCATTAATAACTGGACCAGGCCTGACCAACCCAAATGCTTTCACGGGCCACTTTGAAGAGGCGTAACGTTACAGCGGGCTGCACTTTAGGTAAACATGCTTTTAAAAAATGTAATACAAATACAAAAAGAATAAAACTTTATTGTTATACTATGATTCAATATAATTAACTCTCGAGTCTTAATTAATGAGATATTTGTTTATCCTTTCATTCACTTAATTTTCGTAAATCTATATTATGTTCGACATTGCACATCTTAGCTGATTTTCTAAATTGGCATCAGTTAATGAAGAACGTGATGAACTCTTTGTAAAGTTCATCTTCGAAAAAAAGGTTTCACAAACATATGTGGATCTAAAAGCACTTACAACTAGTTTCTTACAAATAATGTTATTCGCTTTCCGTAACATTTGGCGTTCGTAGATATCAAATACAGAACTGGCGTTTGTAGTCGCACTTGCGCATTATAACAACGACACATGCAAATTTTCATTTAGTTAATATTTTTTATATACATACAACCAGAAACAAAAATTTCAAAAGAAATATAAAATCGCGTGTTGGCCGGCCCTGAACTAGACTGATTTAACCCAGATCTACCTTTCTTTCTAATCAACCATCGTAGTCCGAGGAATCTCAGCAGATCGTAATGAACGACTTTATAATGTCGAACGATTTACAATCAAATCGTCAGTTGCATTTCTTCACCGTGCAATCAGGTTACAGTGAAACTGCATTTATTCAAACCGTACGGGAAACAAGATGATCTGGATAACTGGATCGTTCGGATAATAGGGGTCCGGTAACTCTTCACTCCACTATCATTTCTTCGTTCGCATAATAGTAACTGATGTCCATGTAACTGGTTACATGTTCGTCTATTTGAATACATTGAGGCAATAAGTTTATGTCATGAGTTCGAATAAGCAGTATCCCGTGAGCAGTTCGCATAATAGAAGCTTAGCAAAGTGTTTGGTAAATTGAGCATTCTGACAACATTTATTCAGATCAATGTTTTAATAATTGAGCAATCAAACATGTAAATATTTCCGTGATCAAACTCTTGTAGTCAGTTACAATAATTAATTCGTAGCCGTTCCTTCATGCATTTATTGATTATTTAAAAGCAATTAGAATACAGCTCGAAAAATGTATTTTTCATTACTTTATGATGAATAGACTGCTTTTTTTATGCATTTATGATAATAATGAACAGATCAAGTATTTAGGCAATAATTCACCACTGAACCAATGGTGCATGTGCGATCTTCAGGCAACCCGTTGCCATCGCTATCGCAGCATGCGCGTCACCTCTTCTTTTCCGGCTTGTTGCACGAGCGCACCTTTTATCTCATCTGCTCGTCCCCTCCATGAAGCGGAGAGATCTCGCGGTTATGCAAGTCCATAACAAACATCGCCAATTCTCGGGCAGATTACCTCTTCCCGTCCTTGGCCGTCAACCATCAGCCGCGTCGTTCTCGAATCGGGTCGGCTCCAGCAGCAGTGCCGCGTCCCTTGACCGTCAATCTCCGTCCAATAAAAAGGAACACGGCCCTTTTTTCCCGGCCGAACGGATCCATAACTAAGAGTTACACATATTTAACTCCTTCATGCAGAGCATACAGAGCCGGTGCAATCTTCTCTTTCGTTCTGCTTCCATTTCTCCGAAAGAGCCGGCTCCAGCTGTTGACAGTCTGTCCTCTTCGCACAACCAGTAACCAAATTGGTGCCCAAGACCTTCTCTCACGCGCGATTTCCACCTATTTAATTCGCTATTGAAGAAGCGGCTTCTGTCGGTCGCGTGTGCATGATGCAGGGCCAAGCTGCGAACTCGTTGTCGATTTTCGCAGTCGAGAGAATTAAAAGATTCTTTTCTTCCTTGCATTCTCCGCTTTTTATTTCGTTCTTTCTATCGGGCTCTCTCTCTCTCCCTATCTCTCTCTCCCTCTCTCCCTCTCTCGCTCGCTCTCCCTCTCTCTCTCCCTCTCTCTCCCCCCCTCTCTCTCTCCCTCCTCTCTCTCCCCCTCTCTCTCTCCCTCTCTCGCTCGCTCTCCCTTTATCTCCCTCTCTCTCTCTCCCTCTCTCCCCCCATCTCCCCCTCTCTCTCCCTCTCTCTCTCCCCCCTCTCCCTCTCTCTCCCCATCTCCCCCCCCCTCTCTCTGTCTGTCTGTCTCTTCCTCTCTCGCTCTCTCATTCGCGGACCCTCATTCTCCGGGTTGGCCGGGCACCACCGCCAACGGCCTTCTACTTTATGGCGCACCTGAGATCGAGTTCCTGCGTGACAGGATTTCGCGTGATCGAGCTATTTGCATTCGTGATCGGCCGTACCCGTGGAACGACCGATAATCAACCCAACCCCGTGCTACCACTGTCACGATAAGGATAAAGAAAGTAATAAACGGAATTACCTGTCCGTTCCTTCGGGCCTCCGAAGATCAGTCCCCTTTTCGGCGAGGATCAAACGGACGGTCGGACGGACGGACGGGACGGGACTCGCGTGTCCGTCACGAAACCGTTCTACTAGCCGGAGCCGGCTGATGCATGATAGCGGGCCTTCGCCTGATCAACCGCATTTACGGGCGATATTGCCCTAGCCTGCCTTGCACAATGATGGACATCATTGTTCTGGTTGCGGAAAAATTCGAATTCGAAAGCTGCCGTCTAATTCGTTCTGTTCGTGTTTTCAATAGAACCTACTGACCCTCGGACACTAATGCAACAGCTCAATCAATTTAATTGAACCGCCAGAAACTTAGTAACTTAATGTCGATTTTGATATTCTGAGTCAAATAGATCCAGGCTCCGCTGTCATAGTGATCTTTCCGGCTGGACAAAAATTCGAGTTCGAAGGACAGCATCGAAAAAATTCTACAACACCTTGGTATAGCGCCTGTTCGAACTAACACTTTCAATTTCGAGAACTTTGATATTCAATTTCTTTTAATCGATTCTTGGATATTCGATTTTGAAACCAATCGATTTTTTGGTAAATGTTACGTTAAAGGAAGTCACCTCGGATGACCTTGACTTGACATATGTTGTCAAGGACAACATTCTGAACAAGATTTCTCTATACATATACATCTACCCGGCGCTCGGACTTAGTTTCCGAGATATTTGCAAACGACCTTTGTTAAATTTTGGTTGCAAGTACACTTTCCAAAGGAGATATAATCCAAGTTGGTTTGTGGTTAGGTTGGTCGTGGGGGATAATCCAGACCTAACCCAGATCTAACACCATTTTGAGGTTGTACAATTTCAGAGAATGTCTTCGATAAGAATCCACCATTCATGTAGATACCTACTGGCAAATTACAATAAGGTAGCAACGGTATATTTTTATTTATAGCTTCTTAATAAAGTACGAGCGAGGACTAAAACCTCCTGGAGGTTACTTAGACAGGTGAGACCTTGGTAACATATGTCAATAAAGTATATCGTTTTAGCCTTCGTTACTAAAAATAACAGCTATATTTTGAAAACTTCTTTTGTTTATACCTTTTTAATAAACAACGAGAGCCGGCCGAAACTTCTTGAGGGTTACTCAGAATGTTGTCTTTTACGACATATGTCAAGGTCAAGGTCATCCGAGGTGGCTCCCCTTAACGTAACATTTACCGATTTTTTTAGTTATGAATCGATCTTCGATTCATTTTAGGTCCGATTTACATAATTGGATTCCGCGATATAGCAATATGCCATGCAAAATGCACATGAATATAAATAGTATTTCGATAGATTTTTCAAAATCAATTTTCAAAGAATTGATTTTTCAAGGTTCAATTTTCTGTTCAATCGATTTTTGTCGCTGCAATTCAGAATCGATCCGATTCGAGCGACCCGAAAACTCCCGGAATATCGATTTTCAACTAAATTGGAGTATTTCTTCGATTTTTGGCCACATTTTGGCGATTCAGAACCACGGTGCGCCGGTGCTCCTCGATCTTGGAGCAATGATTTCATACAGTCGCAAAATTAGCGGAACACCTTGAAATCCAGCCTAGTGTGAATTGAATATCGTATTTTTGAGCGATGGCAGCAAGGCGTGGCAGCGTAAAAGCGAAAACAAAAGGGAAAAAGGCAATAATGATACTCGTTTGCGAAAGCACTTTATTTTTTCCCGCTTGTTCGGATTAAATTTATATCGTATACGGTATCTCAGCAGTTGTCCTCGAGACGTGCTCACTTGAAATTTACGCTGGCTGTCGAAAGAGTAAAACGTATCACGACGCGGACATCATTTCGAAATTTTATGTCGGCCGCGCGTATCGAATTAATATGTGTAAAGCAAAAGATGACAGCCCCGAGAAAATACGCTGAGTTGAACGGCTGAACGAGCCAACGGTATCGACACCGAGAGTGCAAAGAAATTGCCGATGAACGGGTATATAGTGGAACAGTTTCGACAGATTTGAAGGATTTCCAGAAACGAGGTTAAAATTTTATGCGTTTAAAACATCCTTGCGCACTAAAGTTTATTCCAACTTGTACACAATCATTTTTAATATGGACACTTCGTATGCACCAACATAATGGAACATAAAATGTAATTGATCGTCGTTGTAAGATTTATTTGGTATTGTCTGTGTATGATATAATGAATGTTACGTTCATAAAAATGTGTAGACCTTACAAAGGTCACTAAAATATATTTATGCGGCAGCAATGTGCTAGACATCCAATCATTGTTCTTCAGATAAATCAGAATTTCACGCATCTTTTAATAAAAAGTGGTACAGCTTTGAGGATCCCTTACAATGCAATCTTATTAAGGCCGAAGGAAATTTTAAATACATAAACGGATAAGTATAGTTGCAAATTGGGCAATCTTCTAAATGTTCGAGCATTTAATTTGCAAAGCTTTATTTATGGTAACATAAATATTTATACAGACATAAAACCGCATTCTACGTGCAATTATTAAGTAAATGTTCGTTTAAACTTGCACTTTATGACACATTTACCCAGAGTCGTTTAATTACCGGTTGCTGTACTTTTTGTTTCTCGCAAAATGAATTCCGCGAAATGAATTCTTGCGAGTCTGCACAGACTGTTCGAGCGTTTCCGATTCATTGGCACACTCTATTTTCGTCTGCAACGAAGCTCACCTTTATTCAATATTTGGATTTCCAGTCTAGATCTTGCTTTGCGACATCCGACGCATTATAGAACGTTTGCATCTGCGAAAGTCGCGAATGCGCGCGCGCGTACCAAATGTCTACATTTAACTCGTCCCGAATAAACCAAGTAAAACCGTCTTAATGTATCGTTGACAGACACCTCATTGCTCAACGCAACACAGCGCCACTTCAATTTGTAATTCTGTTCGCAAACTATTCCAATTGGCTGGTGAGATTTTAAATTCTCACCTGCCAGGGCGGTTCAATTAACGTCGCTGGCCCGTAATCGTTTCAAGATGTTCTATTTCTACAGCCGACACCGCGTTACACTCGCTCAACCTTTGGATAAGCCGTCGCCATGAATAATTGTCTGATGTGGCATAAACTTAACAATCGCATACATAGAACTTGATATAACATTCCGCGTTCTCGATATTGTAGCCATCTGATTCCTAGCACACAAGTACATACCTGACTATCTATATTCTTCGCGAATTTTTAAATATTTTTCCATTCAATAATACTTGTAATTTTTAAGGATTTGAAGGACAAGTTACACGTTATAGAATTCAATTTCTACATTTAATTGTAACTTTCAAACTTTAAAATTTAGTTTTATCTTCGATTTTTAGGTAAAGAAGGTTTCTAATACTCATTACTTAAGCTTTTGATATTGATAGCCTTGTTCGTTGTTTCATTCAATAATATTTGCAATTTTTAAAGCGTTAATGGACAAGTTAGACGTTATTGAATTTAATTTTTATATTTGGTCGAATCTTTAAAACTTTACGATTTCGTTTCACTTTCAATATTTAGTAAAAACAGATATCTGTATTTACAGAAGCTTTTGATATTATTGGCTGAATTACATACATCACTTTTGAAATAGCATGAGTGTCAGAATAAGGCACTAGTTACAACGAAATTCACAGTGACAGACACGGGAAAGCATAACCTTTTAAATTGTACGTTAATATCATCCGCGGCAATTGCCTTCCATTCGTTTAGACGTAAGCGCTGTGAGGAACCAGCTTGAACTCCCCGAGCAGTCCATTAATAGGATTCATTAATTCGAATATGCAATTACTGGTCAGATAGTAGCGGATTTGATATACATACATATATATTTATGTAAATGAAAATGGACGTTAGTATATAGTGGCACTGTCATTGCGATATGATTTTTATAAATTAGAACCAAGTTAATGCTCACGTAACCAGCCAATTATTGCAATAATTTAAAAAATACTACATGTATCACATTTTTGTTTAAATATTAATTTTAATACTAAACCTGAGTTTTTCAGTAGACCCAGTGCAAGGAGAAGACCCCTGCCTTGTTAAAAATTAAAAAATTCAGCAGATACATCCTTTCAAAAGTCATTAATAACAAGTAGAACGTCTTTTTACTTTCTTAATCTTTAGAGGGTCGGACAAACTTGGGATATGGTATAATATGTTGGTTACATACAGTGTCGCCAGATCAACCCAAAACTGGGTTGATTTTTCTCTCTTTCTTTTCCCCTTCCACGATCCCATTCCACTACACGAGCACACTCCAACGCCCCCCACTAAAACCGTTGACTGGTCACGTGACGTGTCGCGCAACGTGACACATATTACTCTGGTCATCAGAGAGGTGGTAAACTGTATTCCCCTCGATTTAACCGATCAGGCGCTACTGGTTGTATATACAGCTAATCGCAAAATGGAGTGTATGCACATCTTTCAGAAACTAATCACAGTTTTAGAAAGTGGACCAAACGTTTTGAGTTTACTTTTGAGACGTTAGAAGGATATTATTTTACTAGGTAATGTGTAAGCAAAATATTTTTGAAATTGCTATTGCAATTCACGACTTTTAGCATTTTTATCTGTGATTATAATGGTAACTTAAAATACTTCTTTTGTAGATCTATGTAAGTTGTATACATGCACAACGTTTCATCTAAATCGGTTAATATTGCTTTGAGCTACACTTATTACAAAATTAAGAGGGTAAAAGTCATAGATTTTTTGCCTTTTCAGGAAACATCACCCTAATGTGATCACCTTTAAATGTTTATAGCTCATAACAACGTTAACCGATTTCGTTGCAACTTTGTGAAGTACAATCTATAACCTACTTAGATCTCGAAAAGACGTATTTGAACTTTTTATTATAAGCACAGGTAAAAAAGTTAAAAATCATGACCTTCACTCTATTCTTCGCAATTTCGATCAATGGTAATTTTTAATTGAGTCTTTTATAGATTACCTAGTAAGCTAATTCATCTAACGTCTCAGAACAAAACAATTGTTGTTTGATCCAATTGTAAAAAAGTTATTAGTTTAAAACATTTTTCATTAAGAAAATTCAAGTTTTGAGTGAAAAAATGGCGGGCTTCTAAAGGTTAATTTGTTGCGAGGAAGAACGGCTTCAACGGGTTCTCCAAAGCGAAATTCGGTGGTCGATCGGTTTTCCCGAATAAAATCGGATCGTGCCAAAGCTGACAGGCTTGTGAAACAGCCTGACCTGAGATATATGTAGGTTCCATAATCACATCGAAACCGCTGGGCAATGCTCTTTATTTAAAATGTGCTCGGCGTTGCCCAAGAACTCTCGCCGGTTGATTTTCACGTATAAAGGTTGGAAGAAGCATGACCGTTGGCATCTGCACGCGCGGGCTATAGCTGGTTTGTTATTACACACCAACACGCCGACTTGAATTTTCACTTATGCAATACGACTCGCAACACGAGTGTTGTACTTTGATCCGTTAACAACCGACGGCAACTCCAACGTTATACAGTGTCTATTTTCGAACGTTGTACACGCCGGTTTCCTCGGCATAGAGACAGAGGGAACACGAGAGACTATATAGAGTTCGCGGAGCGCTCTCGAACCGTCGATTATTTTCACGGTCACGTAATCAGCTTAATAACTAGCGGCTCTTAAAGACGAGAGCCATCAGATTCGCCTTGATTTCGCCCCTGCCACACTGCCAGAAATGGAAGTGCAGTAGTGCTAACTTCAATTTGTGAGATTTCGGATCCGGAAGTCAAATTCTTACATAGTAAGAGAATAGACATAGTGAGCGAAAGCGAGATACGTTTATAAAATCCTTCGAGCATCAAAAATATAAACCTGCAATAAAGAAAGTTTCAAATTCACTAATGTCTGTCCTAACTTTTCAAATGTGGTACCAGTGGTACCAATGGATTTCTGAGATTCTTCCGATTAAAATGAGTACAAACACGACGTAAATCGGTCTACTTTTATTGTAGACTTCATATATAGCAATCATAATAACAACTTGTATAGCATATTTATAGCAACTATAAAACTAGTCCGATTTACGTCGTGTTTGGACTCATTTTAATCAGAAAAGTCTCAAGAATCTAATGGTACTACGTTTGATATATTTAAGACAAAAATGACCGATTTTGAAATTATACTGTCTCCTTTCCTCTAGCAGTTGTAGTCTCTTTGCTTGTCTACTGAGATGAAACTCCGCTTAGCTCGAGCCACCAAGTGGTAAGATTAGGAATGGGTCGTGCAAATTGAAGTGTAACAGATTTAGCGAATTCAAGTTAGCACTACTGTCAAACAAGAACGTTTCGTTCTGTCGTGCCGGCAGCGTCGTCATTTTCTTTCGGCCAAGCCTATATCCGCCGTTCACCGTTGATATTGAAATTGCGCAATACTCACGGACTAATTTTTCGTTACCACCCGCGAGACGTTGTTTCCATAAACTGTTTCATAGCGGCAGGTCACGATTTATGCTCCAGTCACGATGCACCTTCTCGCAATTCTAACCTGTCATCACGTTATTTCAGGAGCCGTCGCATATCTTTTCATTAAATCCTTGCTTTGCAGTGGGTTATCAATGTCACGCTCAAATTTTTAATATAAATCTGCTAAGATGTACACGCGGAATAATAACATTTTCTACTATATTTGCTAACATTGTAGTTCTTAGACTTCATAGTTTCCGCACAGACGCTTATGCTCTCAGTGTGAATTTAATTTACAATAATCCGAGAAAATACAATTTATATATTTGTTGTATGAGTACCTAGTCTCACTTTGCACCTGTGTTAGTACCCTTAATTTTCAACGATGGCCAATAACGTTGTAGTCGTTATACGTCATAGTTTCAGCGTATATTTTTATGTCTCAAACATAAATCAATTCATAATTGTCAAAGAAAGCAGAAATCTACCTCAATTTTGACATTTGCCAACAAGAATATATAAAAAAATGTCAAAGTCGATTATTAGACTGTGGATTTTGTGAATTTTTTTATCAAAATGAGTAAGTGAAACTTCAACCAGTGGAAGGATATAGACGAACATCTGTACTTTATTCAACTTACTAAAATTATTAAAAAAAAGAGTAATGTCTGCTGCTGCTTCTTGTAACTCAGACATGAGCACGGGTGGAGCCCCTCAAACGCCTGCTTCTCCCACCAACCTCTCTTTCATGCGCGAGGCCTGCGCACTGTTCACGACGGGCGAAGCATGTCTTTTCTCTATGGTAACGGCAGATGCTGGTGGGGAACAGTGGGCGCTATGGTAGGGACGGTTTTGTCTCAATTGAGACAAAAATGCCCATCCCTGTTGTAACTGATACAGAAAGTTTTAATCTTGTACAAAGATTTGCAGAACAGCAATTATAGCCTTTGTTTAGCTTCTTAAACTTTGACTGGTAACATAACTTAGATTTAGATCATCAGAGCTTCTGTATGGTTACAGAATATCGAAAAGTATTTTCTCTTTAACAAATAAGGTTTATTAAATCTCATGTGAGCACTCAAAAGTTAATTGCAATATTTTTAAGGTTACATTTCTGCGTCAGCTGAGATGGCAGAGTATGCAAAATTTGGCAGCACGCGAATTATGTGAGATATTAAAATTTAACGACTGCCAGAATTCCATCAATATTCTCTCCAGTCGATGGTAGAGGAACTGAAGCCAATCATCAGTTGTCTTTTTTTTATTAATACTAACCATGGAAACCGAGCAAACCGTTTGTAAAAAAATGTTTATAAAAATGCTTTTTCCAAAACATTATCAAAAACTGAAAATAACATATATTCCTTAACGATTTTAAAAATTATCGGGCTAGTATTTCATGTGTTAAAAATTTATGTTTATTCTTTATAATATTTATTCGAATACCATATTGTAAACGGTATATTGGCGAAACCAAACAGTCTTTTAGGCAAACTTAACATCTCCATGTAGTATACATGTCATTCGAACAGTCATAGTACGTTCACTACCAGTGTCACACATATGTGACGACCATGATCTCGAATTTCTGCAAGGACACGTCGAATTAATTTTATGTACGTTGTTATTTAAAATCGTAATGTATATCATGATATCCAGAGAACATCTGCCACTTTTATTTGTTTATTTTATTTTTCGTATTTTATACAGGTGCTGCATTTAGCCTTTCATTGCGCGACACATTAAACCGGGTCTGGCATATAAATTGAGTATAATGCCAATGATTAAACAACGATTTTATCTTGATATTATCTTCCTCCTATTAAAGAACGTGTCATTTAAAGTATTTCAAACTTCATTAAATAATAATTTTTCAAATGCAGAAGAACCTTCAATATCGATAAACAAAATATCTGTCCCTACAACAAATTTTCATATTTTATGAATTCCATTCAAATCATTCAGTATTTATAACAATGATCGATGACACTTCTAATATTAATTGACAAAATATCTATCCTCGTAATAGAACATTTTTATTTTCATATTTTATTAGCTCCATTCAGACTAAAACTTTCCTTTATCTATTCCTATCATTATTTATGACATAAGAACAATTTTCCTAAAAATTCTTATGTCCATTTTTAAATAAAACCTATCATGAAGTTCCATAACATCTTAGATCCCCGATTACTATACATAATAAAGTAAAAATGTCAGAGAGAGTGAGAGAGAGAGAGAGAGAGAGAGAGAGAGAGAGAGAGAGAGAGAGAGTGAGTGAGAGAGAGAGAGTGAGTGAGAGAGAGAAGAATAATGACATAAGTCTATAGAAGGCATATAGATGACATAAATCTGCAGAAGGCATATTTTAAATTTTCATTACAGGCGCAAATAAAAAAGTTAAAAATTCTGTCCTTCGATTTTTCCTTCGCAATTTCGACCAATGGTAATTTTTAATTAATTTCTTTTATGCAATACCTAGTAAACTAATTCTCCTAAAATCTCAACAAAAAAAGATTAGTCGTGACGGCTTAATTTTGTCATCGAGTGTATGTGATTTGAAAGTTGCAACGGGTTCAACGGTAGCTGGCAAGAAAGTGCAGCGTGTAAACAATATTCCCGTGGTTTCGGTCGACCCAGAAAGGTTTATTGAAACAAAGATCAATTTGTTGCGGCGTACTGCTATTACCGGGGCCCCTACCACCAGCGAAACGTCAGTTTCGGATGGGCGATTTATCTCGCCGGTGCAGATCCGCGCAGCGATTGCATTCCATCCATCTTCGTCCGTGAACTGAACTTCTCATCCCCGGCGGCGCGATCTTCATCGCGTTATCGCATGCAACTTACGTCGACGTCGGGAAGAGATCAGGAACCCGTGGCCCTCTCCGTTCCTCTTTATGTGTGAATCAGATTGTACACCACGGACTCATTCGCACGCGCTTTGAGTCTGGCTTACAAAGCGAGTGTCGCGTCTGACGCGCATTAGGCGCCCGAGAGGATGCTTCTGTCGCCGCGCATAGTTGAAACTACGGATGGGATCAAGTTCATTACATTTCCACGAACCCGAGGCAATCTCAATTTAACGCATTATTTACCCGCGATTATTCCACAATTTTTTTTAAGTCTATGGTCCATGCCTAAGGATTTTTTA
Organism: Sphecodes monilicornis; assembly: GCA_913789915.3. Classification (NCBI taxonomy): domain Eukaryota; kingdom Metazoa; phylum Arthropoda; class Insecta; order Hymenoptera; family Halictidae; genus Sphecodes; species Sphecodes monilicornis. The sequence continues at coordinate 13,813,694 of OU565292.1, forward strand.
ATTGACCTTTCAATAACAATAGTAGTCGTGAACAAGTAAGTCACATTCCGTAACGTAATTAAATTATTTCGTTTGAGATTTATTATGTAGAAGGAAATTTATAAGCTCCCTTTTACTACAGCATAATTATTGAAGAGCCGATTAATAGAATTCCGATAGATAAAGTGTTCAGATGGGTGAGATAAAAAATGGTTAGGTTAAATAATAGTCGGGGACAAAATTAAGTGGACACCATTGAAAAACTAATATGTAAGTTTCTGTTCAAATCGGACCAAACGACTTGAATTTTTTTTTGAAATGTTAAAAGGATTAGTTTATTAGGTAATGTATAAAAAAAATTAATTCTAAATTACCATAGGTCGAAATTGCGTAGAAAAAGGTAAAGGTCATGATTTTTAAATTTTTCATATCTGTCTATGTATTAATGAAAATTTAAAATATGCCTTTCGTAAATCTAAGTAAACAAAGTTTTATGAAAATCGATTAAGGTTGGTAAGGTTGCAAAATTCAAAGATTCTAACATCTTCAATGCCTATAGATTTTTTGTGCGCCAACCAAATATAATAATTAAATTGGTCAATCCTCCACAAATTTTACACACATATAAAGTAGAGATTCCTTTATCTTGTCAAGCAGATTGATGTAGAACAATTCTTTTTAACAAGATGGCACTCATATAAAACAGAAATTCGCCAGGTATTGAAACTATGCAAATTTGAAACCACTTGACCAATAATAACCTCAAACGCAGCGGAGTTTCAATGAGAATATTCTTTAGGTGTTTCAATTAGTTTCAATGACTCCGTGTATATAGTTGTTACTATAAGTCTAGTTGAGATATTTGAAAAGTTAGTGCATCATTTCACAAGCTTGAAGACTTGCAACTAGACTGAGGATCTTTATGCAAAATACAAATTCCCTTGTCAATTACTAGAAATAGAAGGCACATAAAAATGTATTGTCTTCTCTCAATAATTTTAACGTGTCCAATATAATGTAATGATACTTCTAATGTAATGATTAGACTGCGGATTTTTGTGTAATCAAATTGTAAAACATGATCGAAACCAATCAGTCGAGGATCGAATCTACTTGCAAGATACTCCATCCCATCGCTAGTTGAAACTATTCGAGCATGGAATTTCAATTTTCCGGAAAGTATCGGACGCAAACTATGCGCCATACATTTGCGTCAAATTATACTGCACAGCCTGCTTTGTTGGGCTTCCAATTTTGTGTAGGTGTTTCTCCGTGTATCAGTGTGTTGAATACGACAATTTTCAACTTTGAAAATGTCTCGTTAGTGACACGTGTGCAGTTGTATTTTACATGAAATTATTCTGTAGACTCCTGAACAAGATATTACTAAATATCTCACAATATCCTACTAAAAATGTAATAATATGTTTAAATAATAATTATAATAATAAAGAAACCCAAAACCTGCCCATTTTGGCAGAGTTTATATTTTACATCACAAGACATTTACATATTCTTAAATACCTTCTATTTTTCATTTTTATAATTCCCCAAAGGTTTGTAACTCACGATCAGATAAACGACTATTACATTTTTGGTTCGTTAAAATATATGATGAGAATTTTGCGTTACCGACAAAGCTGAAAATTCATCTAGATTTAAGTTTAGCTTCCTGATAAAAATTTACAAATGATACTTCGCGCCGTGCCGTGTTAATTGAATCAGGTACTCGCGATGTAATAGTTCCTTGTCTCTGTATTTCTGCCCTGCCTCAGTCCATTCTCATTTGCATCCCGATGTCTATTTGTGCAACCAGATTTCATCTGTTTCTCTTTGGAGGCGCGCACGCGGTTTCTCGTTTCGTTTTTACTCAATCCTGTTCGTTTACCTCGCGCAGGTGAGCATGGACGACTGGAGGAATTCAATTTGCAGCACACTAAAGGCACTACTAACAATAAGAATGAATCTATACTGTACAAGAGGATTAGACTCACATCGATTTGCAAATTTGGAAGTTTGTAAGATTGTTTACAGTCGACATACTATAAGGACCGAGATGCAGATAGAGTTATTGTGCATATAAGATGATGCAATCATAGAAACAAGTTGAACATAACTGATACGTTATATACATGCAAACACAGCTGTAGTGCCTAAAACCATTTTGATCTTGCATTTATTTATGCAAACACTACAAAATGGAGCAGTAAACAGTCGGAATTGTGTCCATTCGTAAACATGTCGTTGGAAAAGTGCATTTATATCTGAGCATTGGGTTCGTTCTTTGCTTTGAAATTATTGTCAATTTAATATTGGGTTGGGGAATAAGTTCGTAGCGTTTAATGTGTTTTCTTTTATTATACCACAATTTCTTTGTTCTTTGACAAAGTGTTGGACATCAATCGAAAGAGCTCTTTCTGCTCTACAAAACTGTGATAATCATTGTTTTGAATAATTTAATTTTTTATTAGTTTTCAAGCTTAGAAATGGAATATCCAGAAGGCAAAAATCAACATTTTCGACACCTGCTTTTCTTTGCTTTTCGTCGAGGTCAAAAAGCTGCAGCACCCGCTCGGTATATTTGCGACGTCTACGGAGAAGGTGTCATAGGCGATTCTACAGCACGGGAATGGTTTGCAAAATTCCTAAATGGCGAATTTGACCTGGACGACACGCCTAGCATTGAACGATCTGGTGTCGAAAATGTTGATTTTTTATTATTTTTCAAGCATAGAAATGGAATATCCAGGAGGCAAAAATCAACATTTTCGACACCAGATCGACCACTGCGAGGCGTGTCGTCCAGGTCAAATTCGTCATTTTTGAATTTTGCAAACCATTTCCGTGCTATTGATTCGCCTATGACACCTTCTCCGTAGACGTCGCAAATATCCCGAGCGGGTGCGGCAGCTTTTTGACCTCGATGAAAAGCAAAGAAAAGCAGGTGTCGAAACTGTTGATTTTTGCCTCCTGGATATTCCATTTCTAAGCATGAGAAATAATGAAAAATTAAATTATTCAAAACAACGATTATCACACTTTTGTAGAGCAGAAAGAGCTCTTTCGATTGATGTCCAACACTTTGCCAAAGAACAAAGAAATCGTGGTATAATAAAAGAAAACACATTAAACGCTACGAACTTATTCCCCAACCCAATATTAAATTGACAATAATTTCAAAGCAAAGAACGAACCCAATGCTCAGATATAAATACACTTTTCCAACGACACGTTTACGAATGGACACAATTCCGACTGTTTACTGCTCCATTTTGTAGTGTTTGCATAAATAAGTGCAAGATCAAAATGATTTTAGACATTACAGCTGTGTTTGCGTGCAATTAGTGCTTAATTAGTGAAACACTTGCAGACTCATAAGCATATTGAACATATTTTACGAACGTCAGTGATTGATTCAGATAATCTCGCCGTGCAAGAATTTATTCTCTCTATTAAGAACTTTATTGAGTTAAGTGCAACGGGGAAGCGATAGACCGCATCGGTTTCTTTTAATTGATCGACGACTCAAGCGCGCGGAACTCGTGATTTGAATTTTGAAGGTACATGCTATGCTCCGTTCATACTCTCGACCAACGACAGCGTAATGACACGGTGAGGTGAGGGAAATTATTGTGCACGACAAATTCAATGCATGCCACAATGTGTAACTTATCGAAATAATAGACACACTGTAGAACTGAATAAATAATGACACAGACATGACACGGGCGCAAAATGTTCCGAGAATTTCGTATTGCGTGATTGCGTGTTATTGTCGAATTCTCAGCCTCTCCTGTCACGTAAGAGGTGGGAAATATGTTTCTAAATTGGCGTGCGCGTTGTTTTTTCCAAAAAGGGGTGAGCTATTTTTGCAGAAGTGGGAAAGAAAGGAACCACCTGCTGCCATCAACCTTTAAACGGTCAAGTGCACCTCGACTTTTTTTTTAACACTGACCAGAACATTTTCATAAATTTATGAAATTGGTGGAGAGCATAGGAACATAACTGTTCTTGGTCACTCTATATAGAAGTCTGTATTCTCGGGACATGTTACATAACAAAAAATAAAAACAAAAATATAAGTTATATCGCATAAAGGCAAAAAGTATATTAAACAATGCAGAATAGTGCATAAATTAATAATTAGTAATAACTAATCACTATGAATTGTAAAAGAACGTTCAGTTTAAAATACCTTGCGAAATGTTTTATATTGTGTTTGTTTGTGTGTGGTATATTGTATAGATAGAATATATACAAATGTATAAAAACTTAACACAAATAGCACAATTTAAATAGAAACAAAAATATAAAAAATTAGTAAATATATTATTACTTGCGAAGAACAATATTGCTTTCCGCCAATCAGAAGCGATCACGAAAATCACGCACTTTATTGGAATCAATATATATATATATGTATACATATATATATATACATCATTATTAAGTAACATATTGGTATTTAAATAAGACATTGTCTATACCTTTCTACTAATTACATAAATAATACAATTTTTTAACTCAAAGATGAAGACTTACTATGACTCGAGATAAAAAAGTCCGGATCACAGTCGTGATCGTGAAAAAATCACGACAGTGATTGTAATTTTGCGATCACTGCGATAAATCACCGTGAGTGATTATGAACCCCATCCCTAGTAGGCACGGGTCTGAGGAGCTCGGATGACTACGGCCGCCGCAGGGAGTGAGACGCGCGGGCGGGAGAAGTAGGCGTCTTCCTCGAATTTGCCTCCAAGTGAGCTACTTCTGGACATGCCTGGTGTAATTCCTCAGACAGTGGCGTGTCCTGATCTTTAAGTGATTGCATCATAAAATTTATTGTTGCATTTGCTGTTAATAAGTTGGAATCCTTCCGACGTAATGCTTCCAGAGCCAACTTTATTGCCTACTATATTAAATCGAATTCACTATCGGAAAAATTAATTTGTAAATTTTAAATAAGAGTAGATGCCCCAAAAATATATTTATTATTTATAGCTAATACCGAAAATACCGGTATTTTAGCTTAGCAAATACCGGCTTCACGAAATTGCAAAATAGCACGAAATACCGGTATTCGGTATACCGGTGTACCGGTATTGCAATCCCTATTTGCAACGTTATGCATCTCGTAGATCACGTCGGCCGTACCACGCGCCATTAAACGCGCTATGTTGAATATCAATAATACCCATAATGCCCTGCAATTGTATATAGCACACGTTGTAGGAGAATGATGCTCAAGAATGAATTTAGCAACAGAAACGTTCTATTAAAGTCTACATAATAGACAGAAATTAAAATTGTAAATACAATGTGCAATCGCACGAGGTGCATACACGTGTCATCGAAATATCGCACTTCCGCTGCTAGTTTACATTACGAATTACTTCATAGCTCGTGACTTGCGTGTTACTACTTTAATCATGAATTTTCAGCCTACGACAGTTTATTGTGAACATAAAGCGCGAAAGACGATCGTAACAAACAGCTCGGAAATTAACCAAAACCAGTAGTAGCTGCAGCTGCAATATCGATAGAAATATTTGTTTCGTAAAATTTATAAAAATAAAATTTGAAGACTGACATTTTTCACTACTTTTTAAAACAGTGTTTAACCGTTCGCAGTATAATAATGAATCAGACTGGTAATAAAGACTGAAATCCTCTATTTAAAAACAGAATCTACTAATTGCGAATGTTATGCCACGTTGTTAGAACAAAATAAAATTCTCGTCTTTTGCCACCGATATGTAAACATTAAATTTTCTTTTCTTTATAACATTATCAAGGAGAAAGAAATACTAGTCGTTGTAGGCCTAAAACAATAGATAAATACAACAAGTTATTTTTCTTACGAAATGTTAAAAGTTTGCAAGAAGCTCGTTAAAATACAGAATGATTAATGAATTGCGGTTTTAACGCGTTCGTGACAAAAACGAATATGTGAAATACAGAACAGTGAAGACATTAAAAGAATATGATAATAGTATTACATTATTTTCGGCTTATTAAAATAATCAAAAGAAAGAACACATTTTCATTTAATCTCTACTGTCTATAATTGTCTTGGGCATTTGTTATTTTGCACAAAAATTCGTAGTCTAATAATTAAATAGTACCTGATTAGTAAACAGGATCCCGAAAATTTTTGCGTTTTTGTTGTTGACCGCTTGAACGCAATTTAACCGTGGGATCAAATATGGAAGTGTGATGTGCAAATACAATGTAAATGCATTCGACCTAGTACTTTCGCTAGATCTGTTCTGGAGTGGTGGAGAAAGAATGAAAATAAGCAAATAATTGTCCGAGATCCCGTGACCAAAGGAAATTCGCGGATCAGTCGAGCCGAGAGTTTCCAGTGCGATTTCTCGCATAACTGGGCGACGTTTCATTTTTCGTAGTTGCCGTCTAGGAGCGCGTCATTGACAGAATTAGATCCCATCCGAGCTTTCTCGTCAGACTGTACAAGATCGCGTTCGACTATCCGGATTCTCCCGGTATCTGATGCAATGCCCACTGTCGAGTGCCACTTGCAACTTTTGCACACTGTTGCAAAAGCGCACGCCGCGTCTGTGTGCGTGACACGTGCAGCCGCGATAAAGGCCACGATAGATAGTAACGCCGATGAAGATTGCGAGCCAGTAGCGTACGCGTTCACAAACTGCTGCCGTTTCCTTTTTCAATGACCCTGGCGAAAAAATTTCGGAACTCACAATTTTCAATATTTTTTGTGTTTTTAGGAAAATTTAACCATCTAAACCCTTAGTGTATGATTTTCCGTACGGCCATAATGATTAGAGTCACAATTTGTTAATGCGTTAAATTTGCTTTTCACATCTACAGTCCCAGACGAAAAAATTCGTAACAAACAATTTTCAATATTTTTTGTGTTTTTAGGAAAATTTAACCATCTAAACCCTTAGTGTATGATTTTCCGTACGGCCATAATGATTAGAGTCACAATTTGTTAACGCGTTAAATTTGCTTTTCATATCTACAGTCCCTGGCGAAAAAATTCGTAACAAACAATTTTCAATATTCTTTGTGTTTTTAAAAAATTGTAACCCTTTAAACCCTTGGCGTGTGATTCTCTGTACGGCCACAATGATTAGAGTTACAATTTGTCAATGCGTTAAATTTGCTTTTCATATCTACAGTCCCTGGCGAAAAATATGTAACACACAATTCTTAATATTTTTCGTGTTTCTGGAAAAAAACCCTTGAACCACGTAGCGTATAATTCTCATTACGGCTACAATAATTAGAGCTTCACTAGAGATATCAACCCCTTTTCCCTCTGGAGGAAAAATTAAGTCTCACAATTTGCAATAAGTTTCATTTTATAGTTAATTACAATTGCTAATGCATTCAATTGGATTTACAGTCCTATCTACAGTCTCTGGAGAAAAACTACAATTTGCTTTTCTACTCTAGAATATTGCTACTTAAAAAAATTTGTAAGCAAAAAAAAAATAATCAATATTTAGAATTAAATATATTTTTATACCAAATCATCAAATATTTGGGAAAAGAAAAGTTGAACATTAAGAATGCAACTTGTTTTTAGAGAAAAGAAGGATATTTTTCTTGATTGTTGCACTTCTTTCATTACCTTAATTGTTGCTTAAAACACTGCTGCGAGATTGTAAGTTTCGATGAGGATAAATAGAACATACTTAAAAGTAAAAGTTACATGGTTATATGAAAGTAAATAAATTTCTATTACAAGAACAGGTATCTTATTCGTCGGTATTAGAGAAATTCTTAATCGTCATCACAACGAATACTTAAAATACTAGTGAATTATTTGAAATATTTACATATACAATTTACTGTTCAAAGCTTGTCTATGTTTCTCTTATGAAACTTTCTCAAAATTTGTACTTTTAATAAACTGTCTAAAATAACTTCCTTCCATAGAATGTTTATTACACAAATTCTAAAATATCTGTTCTAAGAGGCACCTTTTCGAAGCATTGCTAAAGGTTAAATTTCTTTCATTTCTATACAGACTCTCCTGTCAAATTTACACGTCTTAAAAATTCTTGCTGCTTCAAACATTCTATCACAAATCATTTATCCTCCATGAATTAATTTGTACTTTATTTAAACTCGATAAATATGGCATCCCAAAAATTGTATGAAAGAGTCAAAGACTATTAAGAACAACATTTTTCTTAGAAATTGTTATTATGTACTACCATAGATCTAAATCTATCCAGAATTTCTTTTGAGTGTCAAAAATTGATTTTATTGGATATCTTGAAAAATATTAAACCTCCCTAAAGAAAGCATACTTCAAAATTGTGCTACCACGAAGAATAAACAATTCAGTGCAACATGTTGCATGCAATAAATCAGAGAGTTCCAACGTATTCCCCTCCGAGAACTGCGAGGTTCCCACCATCGAACCTCTTCCTACTACTAATCAGTGTCGCCAGATCGCTGTAATCGAGGGGAATACAATTTACCACCTCTCTGATGACCAAAGTAATATGTAACACGTTGAGCAGCACGTCACGTGACCAGTCTACGATCTTATTGGGGGACGTTGGAGTGTGCGCAGGAGTGAAATGGGATAGTGGAAGCGGAAAAGGAGGAGAGGAAAGTCAACCCAGTGATGGGAACTCCGTGGGCTCTCGACGAAAATACCACCACCACTCTGACGTACCGTCTTCCCCTACTTTGCTTCTATCGCGCACGCGCTACACACAAGCGTACCTCTAATCTACACGGACAGAGTAGAGGTACGCTTGTGTGTTGCGCGTGCGCGATAGGATCAAAGTAGGGGAAGACGGTATGTCAGAGTGGTGGTAATATTTTCGCCCAGCGCCCACGGAGTTCCCATCACTGAATCAACCCAATTTAGGTTGATCTGGCGACACTGCTACTACGTACAGCTGTAGAATTAGTGAGTGCTGCGCGCGCCGCGCGGCTCTCATGGTGGGAGCTTCCCACTACTATATACTATAACGATGAAGTCTAAGAGTGAGGGAAAAACATAATCGAGGAAGGTACCTCAAATTGCTCCGGAGCTATTGGTTGGAACTGCCTTCAATAAATCATTAAAACGGTCAAAGTATCACAGATAATGTAGCAATACTACGTTAAGTACAAATTAGAGAATCTTCGAAATTATATCATAGAGTAGAAAGATCACAAGTAGGATTATGCAAATAACTAAAGATTTACAAACTAGTAGTTCGATACATATAAAGCTGTTACTATATTCTATAATGAGTACAAGTGAATGCTGAACTTCAATAGCACCACGATTTACAGCTATGCAAAATCCGATTATGTATTATACAAGCATGGTCTTTGTATGCAAAGAAAGTGACAACATATCTCAACATTGTGTGACTGGTACAAGTTGTTCTTGTCAATCAGTTCTAAGAACCGAAGTGATTGTAGATCGACGAAGTAACGTTCTGGGTAGTGATAGTAAGCCTTAAAAAATATTAAATCCAATGGGACTGAATAAGACAATGGTCTCCGTATGTTCAAATGAAAACCAAAACGTTTCTTAATGAACTGCAATTTCTTGTTATATTTGTAGACACGCAAAAATGGTTCCCGGAAACGTCCGTTATTTCCAAAAAACAAAGAATACTTGCAAGAAAATATGAACTTTATTACAGAAATAAGCAACAATTTATAATCTTACAGTTACTGTTCAAAGAATAATTTTGATCACTTCTGTAGTTGGAACAGGATGTAACGACCATGAGTAACGAGTTATAACGATATAACGAGTTGTCGTCACAAGGACAGTAAATGTTTTATTCATTCGGAAAAGAAATAACAAGTGATTTCAATAATTAAAATGTAATTTAAATAGATTGGTTCATTTTAAATGGTTATTTGAACAAGTTATTTGAATTCTATTAATATTCTACAATTATAAGACCACAGTACAATGTTCGCGGCGTCACGCAAACATTATACAAGCTCTAAAACGGTTAAAAACCACGACAGAACATTTTTAATAATTTTTATTCTTCGTATACATTTCTTTGAGTATGAGTATGCGTATCAGCTTTATAAAATTAGAAACGAAATTAAGAAAATGGTTCCGAAATTTGCGAATGCAACATGAGCCGTTCAGACATCAATTCTGGGCAGTTCGTAGCCCCCCAATGTTGAGTATGCTAATGAACCATTCACCTGATCGTGGTACGGTTAAGCACACGTTCTTGAGATAACAAAAGACGGAATCGATACAAAATAACTCCGACTTGCAGAAAAAGGAATAGAAAATGCGAATCTGTTCGTCCACGTGGTCTCATGAATTGCACACGTTCACCGCCCTGGTAGCCCTGCTCCTGACACTCGGATAATTACTATACGGTGGTGAGCGCACTAATTAATTGCGACGCGATTGTATCATGAGTCATTATTTCGTCGGAGCCGACCAGGGTTACAAATCATTATCCCAATGATCTCCGCTAAACGTACGCAATGAACGAACTAATCGCCAACATTGAAACATCAAACGGCTGACGTTACGTAAGGCGCATAATGGAAATCGCAACATTGACATAGAGTGTGCGAGTAAAGTAACTGCGCGGTAACTCTATGCACCGAAATTGCACAAATGCATTCCGGAATTTTCCGAATATCTTCATGGAGAAATTATGGTAATTATATCGTGTTGCGATACTAAAATATAATAAAATTACTGTCGCAAATAATTCCATGCGCCGAAACTGCACGAATGCGATCCAGACTTTTCAAATATTTTTATGCAAAAACTGTACAATTATATTTTGTTGTGCAGTACAAAAATGTAATAAAGTAGATTACTGTCGCGAATAACTACGGATGCACCAAAACTGCACAAATGCATTCCGGAATTTTCCGAATATCTTCATGGAGAAATTATGGTAATTATATCGTGTTGCGATACTAAAATATAATAAAATTACTGTCGCAAATAATTCCATGCGCCGAAATTGCACGAATGCGATCCAGACTTTTCCGAATATTTTTATGCAAAAACTGTACAATTATATTTTGTTTTCCAGTCCTAAAATGTAATAAAATAGATTACTGTCGCGAATAACTACGGATGCACCAAAACTGCACAAATGCATTCCGGAATTTTCCGAATATCTTCATGGAGAAATTATGGTAATTATATCGTGTTGCGATACTAAAATATAATAAAATTACTGTCGCAAATAATTCCATGCGCCGAAACTGCACGAATGCGATCCAGACTTTTCCGAATATTTTTATGCAAAAATTGTAGCAATTATATTTTGTTTTGCAGTCCTAAAATGTAATAAAATAGATTACTGTCGCGAATAAATTCGGATGCATCGGAACTCCACAAATGCATTTCAGAATTTTTCCGAATATCTTCATGGAAAAATTATAGCAATTATATTGTATTATCTTATTAACAAATGATCAAATAAAATTATTGTCGCGAATATCTCCATGCATCGAAATTGCACAGATGGATTACAGAATTGTCCGAATAGCTTTATGGAGAAATTGTAGCAATTATATCGTGTTGTGTTGTTAAAATAAAATTGCAGAAATTATATTTACTTCTTCGAGAAAATGCGCATCGATAGCAGTTACCGAACATGTTTAGAATCGACAAGTTGTAATTTACAAGATAACTTATACGTTACATGAAAAAACTTATTTGTAAGTGCCAAGCTTTTATCAGCCGATATTGCAGTGTTATCTCGAACGAATTGCACCGTTTAAATGATGGCAGTCTGTTGGTATGTACATATAAAGTACCGATAAAAGAAAGTAATTTATTATATAATAATAAGAGTAGAAATAAATGGTTGACATGAAAAAGCGAATTTATGTATAACTCGACAGATTTTTAGTTACATGTACGGCTTAACGTATTTTTTATGAACATTAATATTCTCATGAGATAAGAACTCGACGTTAGTGCATTTTTAGAAAAGAATGTACTCTTAAGTATTAGTATACTAAACATGTCAGTTCAATCAGTTTCTTATCTCCATGTGTACAGTACTGTTCAAAACATTAAAATCATGCATGCATCATCATTCAGACTTAGAGTTTATTAATAAAATAATTATTGAATAGTGTGGAACTTCTACAATTGTACTAGGTAACAACGGCCGTAGAAAGAGTCTTGCTTGTTTTTATTTCATATCAACACACGGAGTAAACATTGCATAATAAAAATGTCAGTATTGCGCGTTAAATGAATGCTAATACTGTAGACTATTTTGCTTGATGTTTTACTTGTACATTGTAATGATCAGAATGTTTAAACCGAAAAATGTTTCAATTGTAACATAATGTACAAAAATGATTAGAGTAGATGAATGACTATAAGAAATAATTATCAATTTAAATTTATTGAAACGTTGTCATTAAAAATAATCTAAAGAAAACAAAGATCTTGTAAGATAAAATATAAAAAACCGATTTGTAATTATTAGAAGCTTATGCAGTGATATTGCAACACTATCTAAAAACAATATTTTTGTGGACAAACCGTAAGAAATGTGTTATAAAAGTACTTTGCTAGTTTATGGTGGAACAGCTCAAAGCGACCCATTCAGTAATAATCAATAACACAACTGAAAAGGAAGAAACTGCAGGAGTGAGCAATATTATTCTTACAATTGTATGACAACACTCATGGGATAACGACGTCAGTGGATAAAAATGTTAACATTAGAATTAGATTTCTTGTTGCTTTTCTTATGACAACGTGACGCTGCTAACTGTAATATAATATTGAAAGCAGTGTGGGCAATACTTCAATGACATTTTCGTTTTCTTTATATGCTATTCTAATAGCAAAATATAACCGTTTCTAATTTGGTATATAATTCTTTTATATGAGGAATATATTCCACATTTTATGTATCCATAATACTTTCGATCTTTTGAAACTTGGCGAAAGAATATGTTTAAGAACATTTCATAAGATTCCTTTTTATTTATGCCCGTTAAGATACGATAAAACTTCTAATAGAACTAAACAATCTTCGATCCAGTTTTCTATAAATTAACTCATCAAAATTTATATTTACGAACTAATAATGGAGCATTAAAATATCCGGAATAGAAAAAGATCGTGCTAGACAACTGTACTTGTACTTTCTTGACCCATTGTACTGGAGAACGGTAGGAACAACCGCCTTGCTTTTTCTGCGAACTTGAACTACAGAAAGACGAAAGAAAAACGACATGAACGAGACCGTCCTAATGATTCTTAATGCCTTGTGCATACATTTTTAAAGGCGACATCGGCATTGTAGTCACGCAACGCCAGTTAGTTTGTGCGTTGCAAAGAGATACACGAATGTGTCTCTCTGTAACCTATACGATGCACAGGAAATACGCTTGGATGAAGTGTTAGCGGTTACACGAGCAATCAGAAGGAATCGGTGAAAAGGAGAACGAAAAAAATTGCCAAACAAGAACAAAACACGTAGAAATTTTTCGAAGAGGCTGCACAGTGCTTCAAATAGCGCTAATTGCTAAAAATTTAAACTGCCACACAAAGTGCCAGTGGTGTTTCCTTATATCTGAATAATGAAAATTAGAATGTAGCTTTTATGAATTTATGACAAAATTGAGTAGATGCAATTTATTACGACGTAACGGCAATCCGTTCCATTATCTTCAATATCTTTTCATTTATGTATATTAAATCAATCACAGCTCTCTCTCTATTTGCAATGAGTCACAACTAAATCATTAAAAATAGAACGTATTTATATAAGCAACTAATCGAGTTTACGTTACAACGCAATAAAACAGTAGGTAAATTAGAAACATTTAACTATGACAATATCCTATATATATTCGATCTATTACAATTATTAAAGAATGCAACAACTTTTTATCTGGTTTGTATTTCTTGCAATAGATGATTGGAAATATTTGAGTTACTCCAGGCATGGGCACAGGTGGAGCCCCTCAAACACCTGAGCACTGTTCGCGACGGGCGAAACACTTCTTTCCTTTATGGTAACGGCGAAGCTTCTTTCCTTTATGGGCAAAAATGCCTATCCCTGCTTTACGCAAAGATCTGCAGTCTAGAAACAGTCTTTTATACATCTAATTCATGGTTGGTCTTCATTTAATGTCTTAACAGAATATTTAATAATAGAAAAATTCTTTAAAGAAACCCAGTCGCTACGGCAGTAGACTCGCATATAATACGATAAAAAAATTGTTTAAAAAGACTCTATATATCTATCCCCTGTGGCAGTAAATGTACAGTCTTTCTAAACAAATTATTGTATATTCTCTGTACATTTTGCCGCATAAAATATATTATGTGTGTATATATATATATATATATATATATATATATATATATATATATATATATATATAATAAAATACATATTTATTATATATTTTTTTTTAATGCGGCAAAATGTACAGTGAATATTATATAGATATATAGAATATTATATAGATATATTGAATATTATATAGATATATAGAATATTATATAGATATATAGAATATTATATAGATATATAGAATATTATATAGATATATTCAATATTATATAGATATATAGAATATTATATAGATACATAGATATATATGTATAATTATTTTTAACAGTCGGTTGATCAGTCTACTGTACAATTTTATTTCTTGTCGTAGCGAACATCGAGAGCGTTGGGTCGATAAATAGCAATTTGGTCGGGTGTTGTGGAAAATGTAGAAGCGTTGGTATGGTTCATTCAGGTTTTACCGTTGGGATTCGTATGCGAACCGGTGAGAAAAGTGTCGAGCAAAGAGATGCGATGCTGATCGCGGAAAATACGCGGCATGTAGCGTCCGTCAGTCGTTCATGCTCGTACACGTGCCTACAAATAGATAGATGTGTATCGTCGTACCACCGCTTTCCAACACACAGACAAAAAGTGTCTTGATATTGTGTTGCGTAAGTCATATTTAAACGATAGAAGGTACGCCAGTTTAACCTGTGACAAAGAGTCGCGGAAAACTATGCACGCGGCCAACTAGTTTGCACGTAATCTACATACCCGTACGCCGACTGGCGACGTACAAAGAAACTTTAATGACCGATCAATTAACAACGCGCGACGTCTTAGAAACGGCTAGGCCGACGCTAGATTTATTAGTCTGCTGAATTTATCGAGGCAGAATACAGCCTACCACCCTCGTGTGTCTGTGCGTTTATGTTCGAGCAGTCTACAGGGCGAAATTACGAATATCGCGTTGCCTTGCCAGCTACCTCTGTGAATTGCAATTTTTTTTCACGTCAATAGATTACTACTGTCCAGCGTGATGGAAATATATAATTTAGAAACAGGGGGACCGAATGGGAATTTATACATATATACGAGATGCAGATCAAACAAGAATATTGAAATATTACAACAGTAAGATTTGTTATATAGACCGACAATATCGGTACAACAATTAATATGTTTGCTTTTTTATAAAGTACAAAATGAGAAAATTTCACATTGATTTCAAGAAACATTTTTGGCAAATTGTTGTCATCGTGTCATCGTTCACAGTATTAAAATATGTACTAATTCATAAAGATAAGAACATTGGTCATTGTATCATTGTTAAATATCATTTTCACATTTTTAAAAAATTTCGTTAACTTATCTATTATATTTGCAAATAATTTTTAATGTATATATAATGTATTTAATTATTTAATGTATTTTTAATGTAATAGAAGTTCGACCACTTATATTATTAACAAGTTTAAACAAATAAATTAATGACTTCCCAATCTAAAATATTAATATCTTAATTTGTATTTTATTTCTCTGTAAATCCAAGTCGATCATCGAAAAAGCGGTTAAATAATTTTAGTACCAAAAGAGTAACTATAGAGTTATCCTATTATGCGAAATGAGAACAGTAACCTTGTATCAATCAGCCTTTCATGAATACGTAGACTTAATGGAAACGACATGCATAACAACGCGCTGTATAAATTCTGCATAAATTTATTTAACTGTAAAATAAGGGAAAAAAGGACTGGAAAAAATTTTCAAATATTCCCGCGTATCATGGACCGATATGCCGGATATCCTTAAGGTTGCTTCAAGGGCGTCACAATCAAATTCCCCATCTGTGATTATTCCCTTTGTGTACGAATTTACATGTAATCATCGCCAAGGTAATGCATGCTCGATCATTGGACACGATTCTCCACGAAATCTGGACGATCAAATCGGCTTATCAGTTTTCGTTAAATTATGCTTCAAAAGTTGTCACAGAAAAACGTTCGTTTTATTCCCGTACTTAATTCACAAAAAACTTGCGTGTCATGTCGATCATTATCGTGTATCAGTTTTACCATATAATGCACGTTGCTCTTCGATTATTGATTATGCGTACATCTCAAACATGACGCCTTACTCCTAATACCAAACACACCAGGTATATTCAAGATATATTAAATTGTACATGATTTTGTAGACTTCTTCTTTATATATCAGACTCTGAGCGTGGGAAGGGAACAATTTTCGGACTTGGAAATTCTTTCTTTCCTAAGTGCGAATCGTAGGTTGCCAGGCTCGAAGCAGAGGCAATAAAATTGACAATTGCCATAATTCTGGCCCGGTTCATGCAGAGTCCTAGATAGCGACGACTAAGGAAGAAACTTTCCCGATGCTTTTGAAGGGCCTGGAATTTTCCTCTCATTAAAGTTTTTCGGACGTCCTCGGCTCGTCCACGAAAAATCGCATCCCAGAGAAGCAAAAAGTGTGTAGCCATTTAGAATTTCGAAGAAACAATGACACCGAACTCTTAATACCAATCACACAATGTGTATTAACCCTCCAGCCGCGGGCAACGTACAAACAAATCATGTTTCACTTATTCATTGAACGCGACAATTACATTTCCCGCATGATGTACGCTAACTGTTAAGAAAACAGAATGTACTGTATTTAAATTTTTGTATTTCTTTTTACTAAAATAGCTCGCGATTTTATACAAAAAAAATTAAAAACTCGCACGCGGCTGAAGGATTAAAGATATACTGTGGCTCACGAAAGTGTTCGAATACCCTCGTAATCAAAATAATGTTTCAAATTGCACGAAAAAGGTTGACTTTTTTTGAGCAATTAGAAGCATTGATTTTTCACGACTTTTGGTCAGCTTCTGCTTAAAATCCACAGATTCTTACCTGTTTCCATGTGTGTCTTTTTTTCTGCGCCAACCGATTTCAATAAAATTTTCATTACAAACTGAAATAAAAATCTTCTAATTGCTAAAAAATCGTCATGTTGTTTGTTCCGATTTTAAAGAAGTTATTCTGATTAAAGAGCGTTCGAATACTTTCGTGAGTCACTGTAAGAAATTGTACACGGCCTTACACTTCATCTTTACATTAACAATCCTAAGTATCATACAGAAGAATCATATGAACACAAATCTTTTTAAAACTTTCGTCCAGCAAAAAAAAAATGCAAAAAAATAGTGATGTACCCTAGTTTTTAGTTTTTAGAGGTTACTTTCTCTGTACACTTTGGTTTTGTTTATACCTAATATTGTAATAAATCTCTTATGAGATTTTCTGAATAAAAAAAAAAAATTTCAAAGAAGCAAGCAACGCAACGGGACGTAACGCCGACATGACCATCTACATCAGGGATGGGCACGGTAGGGCCCCCTAAAACGCCTACTTCTCCCACCAACCTCTCTTTCATGCGCGAGGCCTGCGCACTGTTCGCAACGGGCAAAGCACTTCCTTCCTCTATGGTAACGGCGGATGCTGGTGGGGGACAATGGGCGCTATAGTGGGGACGGTTTTGTCTCAATTGAGACAGCAATGCCCATCCTTGATCTACATCGTCAATCGGTAAACAAATTTGCAGGTGCAGTTTCTTTCGCGGTAGCGTCCGGTGTAATAGCTTTTAAGGTCCTTGTTTTATCGTTTTTTTCATGCTGTACCTTTTGAGAACGCGTCGCGTTGATTTTATTGACCTGTTTGTCGCCGTCTAGTAACATGCTAGTGTCCCTGTTTTAATAGTCGTCCTTGCTGTTACTTCGAGCAAGTACTCACCGGTGTTATTTGATCCACGTTGGAAGTACTTTATGCTACATGACGGTTACAGGTTCTCCCGCTTCGACGAAGTTCCACGGCGAGGCTGACAGCGAGATGGCAACATTTAGCTAAGCGTCTCCTTAGGTCGTAGAAGGTCAGGGGTAGCTAATTATTCCAGGGGCTATCGGTCAGCACGTTTCACGGCCAGCATACCACGCCGTTTAATTACCGGCGACGCGAATGGGCCGACGGGATTAATTAGAGAAAGACAACGAGTTTTCTCGGGTTCCCGCGTTGTATAAAAAGTAGCGCAATTAATGTTCACCGCGGAGGAACCGAAGCATCCCAACATACAGTGGCCCACAAAAGTGTTCGTACGCCATTTAAATCAGAATAACTTTCTTCAAATTTGACCGAACCACTTGACTTTCTTTGAGCAATTAGAAGCATTGATTTACTTTTGAAATGTGCAAAAAAGATTTTGAAGAAATTGCAATTAGTAGGAATTACATGAAAAAATAAAAATGGCAATTTTTTAAAAGTTTATTATTTCAGCGCGCAATGAAAATTCAAAATACGCCGTTTGTAGATATATGTTATTTACACATATGCTGGAAATTTCATCGAAATCAGTTAACAAACACATGAGCTACAAGCGGTTGAAAGTGATAATAATCACAGTTTTTCCCGACTTTTGGTCAGTTTCGGCTTAAAATCCATAGTTTCTTACATCTTTTCAAGCGCGTCGTTTTTCTCTGCATCAACCAATTTCGATGAAATTTTCAGCACATGTATAACTAACATAGATTTACAAAAGGCATATTTAGAATTTTCATTATGGGCTAAATTAAAGAAGCTTTAAAAAGTGCCATTTTTATTTCTTCATGCGATTCCTATTAACTGCAGTTTTTTCAAAATCTTTTTTGCACGTGATTTACTAAATCAAATCGATTTACTAATTGCAGAAAAAGTCAAGTGGTTTGGTCAAATTTTAAGAATGTTATTCTGATTTAAATGGCGTACGAACACTTTTGTGGGCCACTGTATGTCATAAACGGACATCTGTAGCGCAGTACACATGTTTCTGTTGGTGTCCGCAACGGCGAGGTATTCGTAGTAATTTCTATTCGGCAGTTATCGGTTTCCCTCGAAAATGATTTATTCGTGCTTGAGACACTTAAATTGACGACAACTTGTTAGATATAAGCATATAAAAATTGCTTTGATTCAGTGAAAATTACTTTGCCATAGTATGGAAATTTTTAGTCGCGACTCACAAGGAGAAGACGCGGTCATGGAGTCTCAGATTTTCTCGAAACTTTGCATATTGGTAGATTTCGTTCTCCTGTTTAAGAAAATGTAGCATTATAGGCATCGATACTCAACAACTTTTGAGATACGTTAAGATTGATGAAGTTAGTTTCTTTCATATTATGTTCCTGTTCAATAAAATTTTTATATTTTGTTTCCTATAGATATTATGAGTGTATTTTCATGTGCAAAATACAATTATTTAAAATAGATAAACTGAACAGAAAAAAAAAGAAAAAAATGGAAAAAAATTAAGTGAAGTTTTATTCATTTTGTATTTGTATTACATTCTTTAAAAGCATGTTTACCTAAAGTGCAGCCCGCTGTAACGTTACGCGTCATCAAAGTGGCCCGTGAAACAATTTGGGTTGGCCAAGCTTGGCGTATAGTATGTATACAATGTACATGTACTGTTCAGAAAATTGAAGATTTAGAACAACTGGTACCCAAAAGAAAATCTCAAAGTAAAATTGCTGAGCCGCGGTATTATGGAACAAAGATCGAGCTTAAGAGGACTCTCACGTATCATTCATGAGGTCTAAGGACGGCAAAACTGTGAATTAGCTTAATAATCGGTTGTTGCCCTGCAAAGGGCATTTTAACGTGTAAAACGCAAGACTTGCACCTGCCCATGGGATACCAATTATACTGTCAACGTAACAGCGATGATGCCTCGTGAACGTTTACTGTCTCGATCATATCCCTTGGTACAGCTCCGGGAGCAGCTACGATGCGAACTATCAACTACTCCAAATTGTCAGGTACAAAGTAAATGTATCGTATAATTAAACCTGGGCCACGCCTCGTGATAGTTCTCGCTTTGCTATATTCACGAAATCACGCGCGTCCGTTCGACGATGAGCCGGATCGTCGCTGATCCGGGTCATTCAACGTCAAATCGGTCGCATCTTCAAGTACTATACCACAAATGGTTAAACAATGAATATGTACTCCTCTTCAGTAATATACATCAACGTATCTAAAAGGATTTTCCAAAATTCTAAAAATTATTGATTTCATAAGCGTCTAAAATGAAGTATCAACCTTTTCTCGTCGAATGCACTTAATTATCGTTGAGTCATTGAACTAACGCACCGATGAAAATGAGTTTTTAACACTTCATCTACCGGCAGCTTATTAATCGACTTTTCAATAGTTATACTGTAACAAAAGGAACCTTTGCACTCGGAATAAGCCCCAAAACCAAACATTTCTTCCAACCTAAAATATTTCCATTCTATCTGATTCTATTTATTCCATGCATACGAAACTGATACAATTTGCTCGTAGAATACTTGAATATTTCAGAATTTATTGGGTACAAACAAATGTAACAATGCGAAAAATATTTTGGAGTCACCACTCGAGTGCAAAGGGTTAAATTACGTTACTCGTGGTGGCTTGATGTATCACGATTGAAATTGCTATTGCTGTTGAAAGCTCCATCAAAACATACTTAGCCGCAGCCCATGAACGTTTGAAAACTATGATATAATCGCCGATAAATAGTGTATTAAGTGCTCACAGTAGAAACATACAATGAGTATTTGATAAAAATTTTGCCCACCATGTACTCTGTCTTTAGCAAACGCAATTTTATAGTAGCAGACTGAATGATTTAAATAAAACGAGAATATCGACACAAAGTGTTTCCGTTGCGAACACTCAAATTGATAACATGAGAAATGATTAAACTAGCAGCAGTCAGGCAGCTGTACTAGAATCGAAGAGGACCACAACATTCCAGAATAGATCGAATTCGAAACAGTAGAAACATTTTCAACTCATTCAAATGATTAAAATAGGAAAGAAACGTCTATACAGCGTCTGTACCTTGAAATAAGTGTGGAAAATTTTTATTGTTCATAAACATACGCAGAGGATGTTAAAAGATAAAATTGGTATAAATTTGGATAAGTCAAATTGCATTAGACACATCAAGTGAAGCTTAAAATTAGATTATCTACTTTTCCATTAATTACATTAGATCTAGTCTATCCTGTTTGCATTGACTAACAAGGAAACTGTAAAGCCTTGACACCGATTTAGTTGAGATTCTAAAATGTATAATAATAGGCGCAGACACTCAATAGTTTTCGAGATATTTATAAATAAAGTTTCAACATAAACATAAAATATTAATATAGTTCAGCACGTTACCGAGAAGCAGGAAAAACTCCAGGAAGGGTAATGGCAAGCTAGAGCAACCGCTTTCTATTACGTATTATTTTATTATTGTTTCTTTCGAATATTATGAATGATATTTAAAATTAATCACGTTTTCGGGATTTGGGACCACTGTGTGACGTTCTGAAATAAATTAACATTTCACGGTTATGTTGAAACATTAATTATAAATATCTCGAAAACTATTGAGTGTCCGCCTCTATAATGATAAATTTTCGCAATCAGGAGTACGAAATCTATAACTCTGTAGAATCTCAACTAAATTGATGACAAGGTTTTGCACTCTGCTTGTAAAGTTTAATTAATTGACGCTATTTAGATTCGATTAAGTTCTAATCTAGAAAATAATTCCACTTAAGGAGGTCTTCTGGTTTAAAGCGTTATTTTGTAAACCTTGCCTTAAAATTTTTGCTGAGAAATCAGTTGATTGGTTTGTATCAAGGTTTTGTATACGCATTTTCTATCATTTAGACCAGTGTTTACCAACATCCGTAACTTCATCATTCCTACGAATTTACTAAAATCCTTTTGCAGACATACTTTAAACACACGTGCCTTAAGAAACTGCAAAAAAAATTGACTTCTTATCAAGGCTCTAAATCTGTGCCTTCCTTGCACATGTATTTCATACACTGGTATTTTATATTCCGTGTGTGCCCACTATAATAGTCATCACGCTTCATCCCGATCGTTGCCATTCAGAAGAAAATCTCCTTTTTTCTCTCTTCGATTTGACAAGATTTCTTTTGCTGAGCAAGCGCCATTCTTTTTCTCCGGGGTTCTCAAAATTCTCTCTTTCCCTCTCTTTCTTTCGCTCGATCAGTCTTCTCACTTTCTTTCTCCGCGTCTTTTTCTTGCCTCTACGTTCCAAGTCACGTTGTACGGTCCATCGTAATTATAGGTTTGCAACAGTAAGTTATGCGTAAAATTTCTGAACGGTCGAAAGCAACTGAGAGGAGCAGCTGTAAAAAAGGCAACGTTTACCGAGCAAGTGGAATCCCGATATGGCGGTGCGTTCTTCGGGTAATGAGTTCACGGTCATTATCATACATCGCAACCGTGCTACATACCGTTGATCGACGTTGGGATAACGATAACGCCCAGATACATATGTGTACAGGGTGAACTGTCCAGTGAATGTATTAGGTTGTCTAATAAATTCCCGCGTTTATTGTATTTTATTTTTTCCCGCCTTTTTGTGATCTGTTAGGTAAAGTATAAGTAAAGTATCCTTTGCCGCATATCCTCTGGCGTTGTGGGTTTCAACATAAACGGTGCTAAATACGAAATATCCTGGACGCTGGATTGGGCGACGAAGAACAATTCCATGGCCAGCCCGTTCTCCGGATCTGACACCATTGGGCTTTCATCTATGGGGCAAGATAAAATGTATTGTGCACAAAGATAAACCCACAACGCCAGAGGATATGCGGCATAGGATTACTGCAGCATATGCTTCAATTAGGTCTCAGGGAATCGACAATGCCTACAGTTCATTTAATGCAAGATTGCAATATTGCATAAACGGGGATGGTCAACATTTCGAACATTTATTATGATATGTAAAGGTCAACCCGCCGTAAACAACGCGTAATCTTTGCTGAAACACGTAAGTTTTAAACTACCACATTTTATCCGCTCCAACATGATTATTATTGCTCAAGGTTATTTCAAGGTCAAAAAGGTGGTATCCACTAACTTCAGTTTTTTATTGTCTATCATGCTATCGTAAAAAAAATATACTATTCCATTTAACACTTGGCATGCGGGTATACTTCGCCGATTGAAGACCGAGTAACTCGACAATTGATACTTGTGGGAATAAAAAATGCGAAACGTTGCCTAGCAACGCAAACAACACACATACAATGTCACACGATGTAATTATACAATACTTGCTATCCGCCACAAATCTACTAAATACGTATTTTTACGTGACCCGGTGCGGGCCTGAGGTGGCGCGAGAACTGCGACCATTACGGGGAACGAGACGCGCAAGCGGTTGGAGTGGGGTAACGCTTGCAAATCGCCTCCGATCGAGCAACTTCTGTCTATGCCTGTCCTATGTACTCAAAGTAAGCATTGTTGTCATCTAACAAAATCGAGCGTCTAATCGTAGCCGATTAGCAATTTGTATTTTGACGTGGTTCAATGCTCCTATGATAAATTTGTTAGGATAATTATCATTCACTGAGGTACACATGTTCATTCGTTAGATATTGATGTTCATTCATTGGCCATTTGGCCCATTTTTGACATAATTCTAGGCCAGATTTTGAATACAACCTAGAAACCTAAAATATTGTTAGAATTGTGTTCTGGAATGTAAGAACTCAACAATGACACAGCTTGCTTATAGAAATTTCAAGAAACATGCAGCATGTGTTCATTCATTGGACAGGTGACCCTATCCCACATA
The DNA here is from genome assembly GCA_913789915.3 of Sphecodes monilicornis. Taxonomy (NCBI): domain Eukaryota; kingdom Metazoa; phylum Arthropoda; class Insecta; order Hymenoptera; family Halictidae; genus Sphecodes; species Sphecodes monilicornis. The sequence continues at coordinate 13,837,621 of OU565292.1, forward strand.
ATGTGGCCAACGCAAAGACGAAACAATTCGCTTTTTGCTCTTTCACAGTTCGCGGTTAACAACGCACCTCAGTAAGACGTGTTTCCTGCCCAGTTGTCGACAACTTATGTTCGACATTACCAAACAATCAATCGAGCGTCGTTTTTTCTTTCGGGCGAGTCTGTACTCCCGCCGCTTCCTCTCTACTAAATTATCTCACGCTTTCAATGAGACGATCATGTTCAATTACATTTCACGACCGACTTGACTTTCTCCCCCGGCAATCCTGACAGAATTTATGTGGTTTTATAATGTACGCGAATTTACAAAACGTGTTAGCAATTTATTTCGAGCTAGTTACACTCGTGGCAGACACTCTGAACAAAGAAAAGGAAATCCGCACAATTTGAATACATATTGTGACCCAACAGATTTTGAATAAAAGCTACATCAAATATTATTAGAATTGTGTTTTGAAATGGAAGAACTTAACAATGATACAGCCTTCTTATCAGGGGTGGGGAAAACTTGACACAGTGTGAGATAAAATACTAAAAACTGAAACATTTCCATAAGCAAATACTATTTCAAAATAATATTTCATTTAATGCTTAAATTAAATAGTATTTGAAATACTATATCATTTAATGCTTTCATCTTGAATAAATACTATTTACTATGTACACTTGACTGTAACATAACATAACACTGTAACATAACACTATTTACTACTTACAATCGAATATAGGAAATAGGGGATTGTGTCGAAAATGTGTTGTGTTTAAAGGAAATAAAGTAAATTGGCAACATGTATAAATTATTTTTACGAAATATTTTCAGTTATTTATAAACAAAATAAATGTATTATGTTACTGATAAAACTCACGACCTATCTTCATGTAAAAGTTATTAAATACTATTAGTTGAAATAGAAATTGATGAAAATATTATTTGCAGTAGTATTTGTATGACTTAAAATTAAAATAAGTATGTATTTATAATAACAATTTTTGTTCATGTAATTATTATTTCGAGAAAAATTTATTTGCCAAATCTAATATCATTGGAAATAATAAAATTATTCATTACTATTTATCTATATCAAAAATCTATTTTCCCCAGCCCTGCTTCTCATACAAAAATAACACTTGGAAAAAGAAACAACGATTTGTGAATACTAATTTCAACAGACATGCAGCTTACGTGTTCTTTCATTGGACAGGTCATCCTATCATACCCGAGGAAAAGTATGCAACTTCGTTAACCCTTTCTAATCTTTACAATTCCTCTACGCGCAAACCCTAGCCCCGCGCAATGCGATCGGTTCCGTTAATTATGAAAGAGATAACCACCATCTATTGTTGCTGTACTGTCGGTTCCTGCCGCGCACGGTGGTATAATTAAGTACGTGTTTTTTTAGCATTCGAAGACATAGATCTACCCGGTCTGCTAAAAATTATGTGACGCGCGTAGCTCGTTAAAAGAACGATCCCGAACTGTCGGGGTAGATAGGCACTAATTAAGAACGAATCATTCCGCAACACTGTCTTCGGCATTCATTACAAGGTTACGCGCGTTATCGCGTATTTTGTGTCTATATAAATACACATCGCCCGGAGTAAAATTGCACTTCGCCGAGATTACCATTGAATTCGCTGAAGCGTTTGTTGCATTGCGTCCTTGTACTAAGTTTATTGCAGGCTTGGAAATTATCAAAATGAATTATGTGAAAAGTAATCGTTCAGATAATATATTATCCTATTTGGCTACATGCCAATTATATCATTATTTGAATTTCGAATGAAATAGAAACTAACTAACTAGAAATGCATTCCTTCTCTTAATAATTTTGATATGTCGAAAATTAAAGAAAAGCGCTCTTACATTGTTCATGTAATGAATCACAGCTTTATATTCCAACTATCCTTTTTTGTTATAAAAGTATAAACTCCGTAGTCTACCCGTAAAACTTGAAGCTCTCTCTCATTAATTAATGTTTTTCATAGAACTGATGGTCAATTGAATTTGAAAGGTACGTAAGGTTCGTCTCACTTTTGGTAATTAATGAACAGTTAAGATATGCAACCAATTACAAGTAGCGGAGACGAAGTAGAAACTGTTTCCTTTCTTCAATGACTTTAATAAGTTGAAAATAATTTTAAAAGTAAAACATTCTAAAATTCATTGAACCTTTCCGTTTTCTCTAATTGCACCGACTCATTTTTGTCATAACTGCATAAAATTCGCAGTCTAATTATTGTTTTTATTTTTATTATTTTATTATTTTCTATACGTTTTCTTCGTCGAGTCTTGTTCCGGCGTGTCTCTTCATTAACTTTATAGTAAAACCGCACAATCTTATGATGTAAGTTAATGTAGAAATAACGCGCGAGCTAGTCACTCTTGAAGCGCTCTTTCATGAATTGGTGAATGAAAAATAACACCTAGATAGCACTTATCATATACGATTATAATGCGTGAAATTATCTGAATCGAATAAAACGAGTGTGAATCATCAATTAATCTTAGCAAGACTCTATAGGGGACGAAAGCGAACTCTCACTTTGATCTCTGGCAAGAAAAGATTCATGATACACTGTTTTTATGGCTGATAACTTTTCAGCGAATCAACTTTCTAATAACTGTAAAAAATGTATGTAATAAGAAACGTCGAAGAGCCTGCTAGAACTTGAATGCCGGAAAAAGTACTTCAACTAAGAGAAGGTGTTCGTTTTCCACTTATTTTCATTAGCATAGGCCGCTTTCAGAGAAAATCGTGCAACGCAAGAAACGCTGGATTACAATTATTGTAATTGTACTTCTCCTCCTGTTTTGTAGAAATGAACCGACAAATAAATTATTTATTTCGTGGACGACGTTTATGCATCGTACCGAGTACAGTATTTAATCGATAAGTGTCGCCAAATTCTGAACAAGAAGTGTCGCAAAACAATCCCCACTTCCGCGGGGTATACTCCGTGAGGGTCCGTGAAGCTCGAGAGGCCTCGGTCGCCAAGAAGTGTAACATAATACGGGTCGAGTATATCGGTGAAACCACTACTAATCCAATGACAAAACTGCTTTATTTTTTATTATTTTTTTATGGAACTTTCACCAACATACTCGTGGCATTTTTCTAATGAAAATGATACCAAATAAGATATAATTCCGATGGTATTTACTTGAGTAATGGACGATGAAAGTTTCGGGCGCAAGGAAGGTCAGCGTATGGGAAAGTAAGAGACGCGGAGAGTCTCGGTCGCCGGCACAGTTCAAAGGGCCGCATGTCTTCTCAGTATAATGCCAATAAAAAAGCTTTTTTATTATTAATTATTTTTTAATGAGACTTTCACCAATATATTTGTGGCATGTTTCTGATTAAAATAATCAAATCAATAAATAATAAAAAATGAAGAAGTTTTGTCACTGGGTTAGGTGTTGTTTTCACACAGACATACTCGATCCGTATTATGTTACGGAGGCTACCGAGTGAGGCCTCTCGAGCTTCGCTGTCCTTTTTTACGTACGGCACAAGTCAAAGAATAGTATACTTGAACACGAAGTGTCACTGACCGGGCCCGTGGTTGCGACTTTTATCGATTAAATACTCTATAGCGATTGTTTGACAATTAATTGGATGAGAGATCAGATTGTTAGGTACGATTCCTGTTCATCCATGATCGTTCTCATTCTAGCATTTAGAAATGATTAATGGTAAAGCCTAAGTGCAGAAAGTACCGAAAGAAACCAAGAATCAGATGTCATCCCTGAGAGATTAACACTAGCATTGGACAGAAACAATATACATATGTTGCTATATAATAATAACAATATTGAATTTCTTGAGATTTCGAACAAGGAAATTTATTCAAACATTTCTCATAAAACATTCTTTGATTCTAGTAATTATATAAAGAAAAATCAGAAACAAGCCATTTTGGCACATCCAGTAGTTCTAGTGTTAATTTTGCACAAGCGAATATCGAAAGCCTATAAAATAGTACACCAAAAAAGTTTTGCAATTACTTTGTATAGTTTTGTCTCTTTAGATCGAAGTAAAATAAATGTATTTTTAATTTGCACGTTTCATAAAATTTCGTTAAAACAGTAAAGCCAGAATAACATAAGTAGACATACAACATAAAAACAGACATAGGCCTAATAGACCAGGATCACTTACGAACCATAATAAACTTGCTTAAAAAAATAAATATATTGAATTATAGGAGGTCTAGTTCATCTAGACCCAACGTTGATGCTTTCTAAAAATTGAATTGACAGAAACATTTCTTTCATTATACTAAATGTAGTGCATAAAATTAAAAACGTTAATATATTTTAATAAAAGAAATGCTTTTTTGCATTTTATTAATGTGCACATGTTATAAAAAGTCGTATAATGCGACGTAAAACACAAAAGCAGAAAAAGAAAATGGCAATTTCAAAGGGAACGTAATCAATTTGATATCACAAGCCTTGAAATCATAGTCCCCGCCCGAGTCACTTGTTTCGCAGTACGTCGAGCAGAAAATCGTTGTGAAATCGCCGTAACGATGTCACAATAAAGAATAGCATTACATTTCTGATTCCATGAATACGTAATGTTTGTATGCTAATTGCAAGCTGCGGCGGAATCCTATAATTTCACAGAGACGGGTATATCTCTCCCGCTGCGAAGTACTGCATGCGATCGATGATCCCGATCGAGGATCGTCCTCAAAAGCAACGATTGTTGCCGAGCGAGGTAACGATCGATTGTCGACTCCGGTGCCGGCCGCTACAGGCCGGTTACATTGTTACAAATGTCAGGATAGTCTAGTCGCTTGTGTTTGTCGATCTCACCCGAAGAATGCACGACCTTGTGCAGAGAGCGCAGCGGTTCTCCACAGAAAGCATACACCTTGCGCTTGCACTCGGGCCTGCGCTCGGACCTGCACGCGCGCCGATACGATGCACGTGGCGTGCAGCCCGCGCCATGTCAAATTACTTGTACATACCTTAGACCTTAGACCATATCATATACCCGGCATAGGTATAGTGTATGCATACGAAGCAATGTTCCGAGATATAAGAGCATCTGGTGCCTACGAGTCACGGTTTAAGATAATTCAAAATGGTGGATACCGCATGAGACGAAGAAGACGAAGAATTGCAGAAAGAACCGATAGGTTAAATGAAAAAAATTTAAAGCAAAAATTAGTTTTAAAAATAATGGGAAATGTCAAAACGAACGTTAATTAAAATTATAAGCTACAATTATTGTTATATACGTTTATATTATATAGGTAATAAGAAAGTAGACTATGATCGTAATAGGACAAGAAATAAGTTAACTAAAACTGTTTTATTTAATAATCAATAATTAGGAATAAGTATTCATGGTATTATATGTATTACACGTTAATAAATATTATTGATATTATTATTATTGTTTTATATTACCTTGTGTACATTATATATAATATATGTATTGTATTCAGAGTTGGGCAAAATTTGTATCAAATAAAAATTTCGAATAACGAATAAAAGATAATGTACCTGTTATTCGAATCGTTATTTAAATAGTGTACTGGTCTTACTATTCTTTTTTTAAATTCTACATTGAAATCTAACTTTTTCCAAATTATAATCAACTAAGTGAGTTAGTCATATTTAAAATAATAAGAGCAAAGTAAAAATGAACGAGTAATGAAATAAAATACATGTATGTATATTACAGTTACAGTCTCCATAAATATTTATAAAAAATGAAATGCGACGCTATAACCTTTGGTTTTCTCTTCTTCTGTATGCATCTAGCCAACGAATGCTACAGATACACCGGCAGATCTCTCTCGAGAAACTAACTATGTATGTATATGTAATCATAAATATTAATAGATAGTTTATTACGCCACGTATTACGCTAGGAGCGCAAACGTTTCCAATATATGTATCATCTAGCAAACTGCCCGCACCCACAGCGCGATTACGCCGAACAACAAGGATTTTTCTTTTACTGTTTTCGGTTGGTCGATTATGCAAACGATTACACCTTGCTACACCTACTGCATAATTTTAATAGTCTTTTCTTTTGTGTGAAAGCTTTCTGCCTCGATTATAAAGAATAAGAGATAGATACTTTGTTTCTTCTCTTATGAACCTTGTTCAGTTCGGTTTTGTGATTTATTCAGTCATTTTTGTTAGAAATGCATAAAGTTCGAAATTTAATAATAGCTGTACAGTTACTTTTTATCTAATACTATTCTACGAAGTCTTCTAAACAAGATTTTAACTCCAACAATACATTTGAAGAATAATGATTATTATAATTGTTTAAATACAATGGTCCAATATTACAGCTTTGGCAATTTTGATCTACACAAAGAAAATGTATGTGATTGTTTTCGATAGACGGTAGTTTTGTTTATAATTTCTAAAACTTTACGCTATTCTATTGAAATTGAATGTTTGAACAAAATAAAAGATTTTGTCAAACATTTTATATTGTATACAATTAGTATACTGTATTCGAGTGTATTATAGTATATGTATTTTAGTATATTATCGTATATTCTAGTATATTTTGGTACCTTATAATATATTATGGTGTATTACACTATATTCGAATAATATTCTAGAATAATATACTATATCAGGCAGTTTCAACCAGTAGCTCCGGAGCTATCGAGGCACCTTCCCCGCTTAGGTTCTTCCCCCACTCTTAGACTTCATCGTTATAATGTATAGTAGTGGGGAGCTTCCACCATGAGAGCCGCGCGGCGTTCGCAACACTCACTAACTCTACGGCTGTACGTAATAGTGGGAAGAGGTTCGATGGTGGGTACTATATTATAGTACTGCGATGTCCGAACTCGGCTCCGGGAGCTGAACGCTGTCCCCACCACCGTTCGCCGTTTCCATAGCACCATGACGCGGCGAACCGATTACCAATATGCTCGCTTCCCGCGTTAAAAAGATAATCGTCGATTGTTTTATAACACGCGGGTCGGTTACTCGGTTTCTTGGTCGGCGGGTCGAGAACACTCTGCGCCTGCGCAAACTGGCAGTAGGAAGGGGAAGCAGGCGCGTGATGAGCCCCTACGCTGGACACCGCTGTTATAGTAAATTATAGTATTGGTATTCACAGATAAAATTCAAGAAAAAGTTCAGGATCTAAAGCCATTTCATTTGGATAAATTGTCTTATAAAATGTAATAAGCAAAAATTTCCTGCATTTTATTTGCACAGGTGTAGTAGAGTTTTTTGCATATAATATAAAGAAAGTGAATATTTGATCTCGATTAACTTAAAACGCATTCGGTTATGCGCTCGGTTATTAGAATTTCAATATACCAGTTGAAAAAGAGATTAATTGGAAAATGGTATACGTAACGCGAGAATACATGTATGTTCCAAAGTGTTACATTCAATTCAATTTCACGGAACGTTGCGTATTTCAATAAACCAGCGTTTTGCGCCGAGCAAAGAAATAATGCAAAAATATCGCACGATAAATTTGGATCGACCTTAGACGCATGCAATGCTTGCACAGTATGCACAGGTAAAGTGACACGTACGCATCCAGCGATATTAATGCACGTTGCAGAACGATGAAAAACGCAATGCCGCGGGAGGCTCGTTTTCAGGCGATCGTACATCCAACTCCCTTTAAGTGTGAACAAGCATATTAACGATAACGCTGCTGGCCTCTATTTATGATCACTTTCATTGACGTCTACCTTACGAGTTGACATACGAGCCACGAGCATTCTCCGTGCGAAGATAAGCTTTTTTCACAAAGGAAACATGTGCACGAGTGTGCTAGGCGGCCTGGCAATTTGCTGATAGTAAAATATTAAACGACCGAGTCTAACAATATTCAAATTATTCCTCCACATTTCCCATATTTCATTTTCACCAATAACTGGGACAATTGCGGAGCTCTTTTCTGGCTTCAATTACGTTATCGTTTGCTTTTTAACTTTAATCTTTATTTTAACTACCTTGAAAATGCTTAAATTATACTTATTTCAGTTATACATATAGAGTGCATCAAACAATTCAACATTCCACGAAAATTAATATAAAATTAATACCTCAAAACTTCGAATGAAATCGTTCGAATGATGAATATTTTAAAACAAAATTGAAGTGGTTCGCATTGTTTAATCGTGCACTTGCCCAATTGAAATGAACAATGCAGCGTGTGCAAGTGATACTTTTGTGCGTATCTGCTTGCACTTCCGGCACTGATGTTAACAGAACCGAGGAATATATACAAATACATGTGATCGTGAAAAACTGAACTATAACCATTAGTTGTTCGGATGTTGACTCGTTGACTTGTAATTGCTTGTTTGAACGTTGTGAGCAGATTCTCTTTCGTCGCTTGTGTCTCCTTGCAGCTGACCTTGCTGCGAATGGGATGCAAGAATCTGTCTTCTATTTTGTCTTTGATTGGTTATTACAAATAACTTGTCAAAAAAAACGCTAGGGACCGAAATGGTTCTGGAAATAACTGTTCCAAACTGTTATATATCGGTTCTGATCGAAACAGTTATGAAGAACCGAAATGATGTTATAACTGATACGAGAATATCGGTTCTGGCTTATTTCGGTTCTGTAACTGTTATTTTTCGGTTCCAGTTTCGATTCTATCTTCTGTCATTCTGTATTCCATTCTGTATTGTGTTCGGCCTTCTACAATACATTTATTATTTACGTAGTTATTCATTGCTATTTAAAAGTAAATTGTTGAAATAACAATTCAAATAATGTATATGGAAACAAATTATGAAAATTTATTTTTTGAAACAATTATTTTAAACAATTATTTTAACAATAAATTATTGAAATAAGCATTCAAATAATGAATATAGAAAAAATTATAAAAATTTATTTATTTAAAAATTGTTTAAATTATAATTAGCAATGGATAACTACTTAAATAATAAATACAGAAGGCCGAACACAACACAGAATGGAATACAGAATGACAGAACCGAAATCCACAACCGAAAATGAACAGTTACAGAACCGAAATAATATCGGTTCTCCAGGACCGTAACCGTAACCGATATAAGCCAGAACCTATATTCTCGTAACAGTTATAACATCATTTCGGTTCTTCATAACTGTTTCGAGAACCGCCACCGATATCATAGCAGTTTCAATCCCTGGTCAACGCCTACCTTTGCGGAGAATAGGGTAACCTTGTGCGCGCTTTTCCCAGCAAGCTCACTCATTCGATGGAACCGGTAAGGTGTTATAAACCTGTGCCCAATAAGGTGTTTTGAACCTTGGTCCTAAGACCGCTACCTTAATTGATAATGCAATTAGAAAAGCGGCAGGCTAAGGGTAAATATGGTAGTAGGCGATTTTCACACTATGGGAGAGAACGCTGTATTGCAATGTAGAATAGATAAAAAAATTGAACATTTCACGAAAATAAATACAAAACTAATACCTCGAAACTGTTCGAGTAATACATATTTCAAAATAAAATTTACATAATTCACATTATTTTTATTTTGGCTTCGCTTTATTAGATTTAACGTATGAAATACAGTGTATTTAAATTGTGTTAGTATAAAGCTCTGTAAAAATTGAGAAGAATGAAAATGAAAAAGAACAAAGAATTGAAGAAGAGAACTGGTTTAATCGTCAGAGGAATAATCGAATTGGATGAAAATGCTTAAAATAATAAATTGAGTGAGCATATTCGTTCCATAAACCTGTTTAAGATGGAGGAAAAATGTCCGCGATAATGCACGAAGTTAATAAATTCTGTTATTATTGACAGGGAACGTCTGATCACATTCAGGCAATATTATAAAGAACTGTAATTTTATTGATATCGTTCGGAAGTCGAACCAGGTGCATTATATTGCATTTGACACAGTCCCATTACAGTCCCATCAAAATTCAAACGACTGCCAACACCTGGATAACATATCTTGAGTAAATAAGCAATGTATTTCATTTCGCTATCCTAAGGCTATCGACGGCTATCAGAGTTTAGCATGAGCGCCCATCGATTGCAGAACTCCTAGTACTGTTACCATGTTCTTCAGAGTGTTAAACTTGCTCACAAATGCTCAGGATAAGGCGAGCTAGTTTGATAATGAAATCAGTGTCGTGAACTCGAGGAAAATCGGCCGACACGAAACGCGTACAACTATAAACGATACGATCATGATCGAGCTAGATTTTCAACAATGTAATAAAACGGAAGCTGATCTTAAATAATGCACATATCAGTTCCGAACTTTCATATGATCTTTCAACGTGCACCGTTTAATGGAACTGAAACGAATGTCACTTAACATTAATAAGTAACGGTGATTAACTGAAAGTTATTTATGCTGCAAATAGATTTTCAAGAACCATTCGAATATCATTAAGCGTTTCCGGAATTATGTATCTTGAGTATTAATATTTCCGACGCGTAATTCCAGCAGTTATGATACTTATGATTACATATTAATGTTTTCTTCGACTGACAGTGCTGTTGCCAGATAGTCGAAAGATACTCTATTTTAGCCACTAGCGACTATAGAAATGTGTTGCCATTTTGTTCTCCCGAATTAGAACCCTTTTTCTAAAATAATTTTTGCTATATCCACTTTCTTCGAACATCGAAGCTCGTGGGGTATCAAGAAACCTTCAGCTAAACATGTATCTGAAAATCAAAATGATGCAGCCATTATAACGGACAGCATTATTACTAATAACGACCTTTATATAGAAAATTAAACTTCCTTATTATTGGTTTTCCGTCAATGAAACTTTTACCATCGTATTGGTCTCGTTTTATTAATTAAAATGACCTCAAACGCGATATAGTTACGATCATAATTATTTGTGATACGAACGATTAAAGGTTTACATACCTGTACCGTAAATGAAAAGTCCGAAACTTTAACTGCTTATTACAGAAGTAATTATGTAATTGTATCGTGTTTGGTGTCTCTTTAACACTAAACCTACCGACTATTAAAAGTGACTAGTATGTGTTCCCTTATAAAAATGGCACGACTGAATTTATTTAGATTTTGTGCCAGTTGTATTATAATCTATACTTGAATAAAAAAGGTGTGCGGAGTCATTTCCAGTGGAAGCATCTTTGTAACTTCAATAATTGCAAAATAAAAAGTCTGAAAGCGGTCATTTGACCGGCGCTGGTAGATTTATTGTTAATCAGAAAAAAGAGAAAAATACGATAGTAGAAGTTCCATTGACGAAAAATCCCAAATAAGGACTTCTGATTTCTGAATTTAAAAGGTTAAGCTGACACGAGTCCTTTGATGTTTGCTGAAAGACCGACTCTTAGTTCCTCGTTATTTTCAATCGCTATCCTTCCCTACATTCGGCACACTACAAAGAATGTAGTACCTATTCTATGAATGTCGCGCAGCAGACATGCAGCTCTCTTACGGAGAGTAATATAAACTGCCTCTTTGCGATCAGCAAATTTCTCTAATGGGAGTACCAGACAGTCGGAGCAAATTTAGCATTTCGAAGTTATTTTTCCCTAACGATAAGCGATTTAAAGCAAACACATGGATATTAAAAAACACAGAATATATTTAAGCATATCTATTGTGTTTAATAGCACTTATAATACACACAAAGCAGAAGTTTTTAATTGTAATTTTGCAGATGCAATTGTAATTTTTTAGAAATTTAGATGATCATGAATAAGATCATGCCGTCAGGTTGGCGACGCCAACTTCTACGACAATCTGAAAATCCTTCCACTGTGGCGGCACCGATCGCAAAGGGTTATATGTACATGGCCGTAGTAAGTCATACGAGGGGATTCATTATATTCTTTTTGCAATCGCATTTTAATGTAGAGGAATTGTAAATTCTGTTACTACTTCTATACAGATTAAGCTTTCATTAACAAAAAAAAATGTATTATTTATTATTAGAATGTCCGTGCTCGATTTCAATATCCCTTTAGGAAAAATAATCTGTTACTAATTCGATTAGCTTTTTGATGTGCATCGTGACAGAACGTACGCGTGTCCTTACTGCAAGCTGGATACGGCGAAAAATCAATAGTTTAGAAGATATTAGTGTGGCTCGGACTGTGCGATCATAATGAGCAGGTGCACTATCCTACTCGCTGTTTCGTTGCTAGATCGACATGATGCAGAAATTCCCATACTCCAAGAATCAAAATATCTTCTAAACCAGGCAGTTCCAACCAGTAGCTCCAGAGGTACTCGAGGCACCTTCCCCACTTAGGTTCTTCCCCCACTCTTGGACTTCATCGTTATAATGTATAGTAGTGGGAAGCTCCAACCATGAGAGCCGCGCAGCTCGCTTAGCACTCACCAGTGATGGGAACTCCGTGGGCGCTAAGCGAAAATACTACCATCACTCTAACGTACCGTCTTCCCCTACTTTGCTTCAATCGCGTACGCCAGTGGTGGGCACGGGTCCCTCAAATGCCTGCTTCTCCCACCAACCTCTCTTTCATGCAACGCTACGCTGATGTCTCGTGTCTCCGTTGCCCCATTGTGCCGCACTTGATGGAAGGGGACAGAGGGCGCTACGGTGTGGACGGTTTTGCCTCAATTGAGGCAAAATTGCCCATCACTGGCGTACGCGCTACACACAAGCGTACCTCTACTCTGCCCGTGTAGAGTGTATATACGATACGCTTGTGTGTAGGGCGTGCGCGATAGAAGCAAAGTAGGGGAAGACGGTACGTCAGAGTGGTGGTAATATTTTCGCCCAGCACCCACGGAGTTCCCATCACTGGGACTCGCTAACTCTACGGCTGTACGTAGTAGTGGGAAGAGGTTCAATGGTGGGGATCTTGCAGTTCTCGGAGGGGAATACGTTGGAACTCCGTGTTCTAAACTAATGATTTTTCGCCATAAGTGATCTAGTACTTCTATGTAGGGAATAACGAATAGCATCTTGTAGTGCATTCAAAAATATACGATTCTATTTAACAAAGTAAAGTTGACCTTCATATGTCCTCTACGCGGCGACATGGAAAAAAGATACCTATATCAGAAAGTGTTCCCCCCTGAAACCGTTTAACTTTTATCTAAAATATTTTTTAGTGTCATCAACAGTTTTGGAGATATTCGACTGGATCAATTAAAATGGAACACCCTGTGTATGAACATTCAGATCTTATTACCCACAACAATGCCTACCTGAAGGAGCCGTCTCGTTGTCACTCTGTGCCTAACTGGATATAACATAAACCAACCTTTACCGTATTTGAGTGTTAAAGAGAAATCCTTTGGAAACGGACAAGCACGCGTATTGCGAATGTACTAATGCACGATCAAGGTAGCGCGCTGCAACGTGCTAGCAACACTGTATCCATTTGGAGCAGGCTGATGCAGTTGATCGTCTATCTGACTCCACCTGTTCGCCGGTAATCAGCAGGAATGCGAGTTTCTACATCGACTTAAAAGTGTTCAACTGGGCGAACTGGATCGGATCCTCGCGAACACATTTATCCTGAAATGGTGTTGGCACGCGTGAAACACAGCGTCTTCGACTTAATTATTAGTCGTCCTCCCGGTTGCGGACCCAGGCTAATAACGTTACACTGACTATCCGCTGTAACGATAACGCCCAGTTCATCTCTCTCGTTTTGTTAAAGTACGTGTCCCGCTGCGCGAGATCTTATTCATGAATTCATCATGCCGCTTTTTGCCGACACGTCTATCGAGACTGGCGCAGGATCTAACGATACAAGTGGAACGATTCGATGCCAGCCTTGCAACCACAATGAAAATCCCCGGCTAGGCTGCTCGGCATATTATTACTTTCATTGCACGGGTTTTCCGCACGACACGACATTACGCGTCAACCACTTAAATCTCACCGACAGGCAACTGTATGTTTCGTTGTGTTACACTTTTGTAACCTTCGACCGGCAATTGATCCTTGTTCGCCTGGACTATATATTTAGATTATAACCATTCGTCAATGTCAACGAGGTTTAGTGTTATCGTAGTTGGCAGACTTCATAGTTTCATTGCATATTTTCATGCATCGAATGTGAATTTAATTCATAATTGTACAAGGAAAATGCCATTACACGAAATCCTCTACGACGTTTAGCTGTTTCATTCGAAGCTATTTTGACTCCATAATTTGGACATTTCATTCGAATCTTTTTCATCTTGTCTATGAGTTTATTTGCTTGTATCACGCTTAAACATTTGGCTATTTATGAAATACAAAGACGTTTAGTAATCTAAGGGCTGTTTTGGATTACAGTACAGAAATTTTTAGTTGTGTCTCAGGGGAAACAGTCGAGTGCAAAGTAATAACATTGTAGACATTAGACTCTGTAGTTTCAATCCATATTTCTATGCCTTGAATGTAAATTTAATTGTTATAGTTGTACAAAGAAACCCATTGCAATTTAGCTATGTGTCGATGAGAACATGCATACTATTTGAAAGACAGATTGAAAGTAATGTATAATTGAAATAACTAAATAATATACAAGCGAAACAGACCAACATATAATTTATTTACAGGTTATGCTCAGTCAGGAAGTGGAGAAATCTTGATATTTGCTAATTTCTTTTTAGAAGTTGTGAACATTCCACAATAAAATCTTTCGCACGTGAAATACTATACTTTTAATCAACTCTCCTATTTTTCATTTTAAAAAACAATTATAACTGCCTAGAACTTTCCTAGAGATCCTTCTTTCTGGAATTATTTTTGCGGTTGTGATTACTATTTGTAACTAGACTTATTAGAATCTAAAAATTCTAAGAAATTATTTAGTTTTCGAAGTTGAAGAGAATGCCTTAAATTAACAAAAGAATAATGCAATTAAAGAAAGAGAGATACACACGTCTGTCAATCATCCATATGGTGCTGAAATATAATCTATTTAATATTACAATTACAGTCTGATTCGTTGAACAACAGCAATGTATTGTATAGAATTTTAGAGTAGATCTGTTTTGTTCAGTTAATTGTGTACATTAAAAATGTGAATTATTAATTGAGCTTCTGGAACAGAACAGCAATGTGAAAGTTCACAAAATTATTTCAAGCCGTTCATAGACAAGGATTTGTCGTTAACAAACGACTTCTTCCATGAGAAAAAAAACTGTTTTAATAATAGTTCCGTTCATTAAACGACGTACAGCATGCGAGTAAAGTGTGCATTACCTTAATAAACTATAAAACGGCAATTTAGTCAGTTTATTTGCGGCCCATTTGGAACTCTATAAGAACAGCTATCGAGATCGACATGATACGCGCCTTGGGCGCCAACAGTAGCTAATATGACGAACGGACCATAATGGGCTTAAGCGATTTATAATGATCAGCTCGTGTAAACAGTAGCCCAGCAGGCTGGCTACATAACAAATTACGCTACCTTCTTTTTCACGCCTACTTGACTGCTTCACCTTCGTAGATTTCACTCGCGCCAGTAGGACAGTGATGAATGATGTGTCCCGTCCGTTCTGCCGTGTTAATTCGAATGGGTGTATTTGATGAAAGGTTGGTCCTGAGAGAAATGGCTTTCACTACTTCGTGTTATACCATCGGTATTTCATATAAATTGTATTAGGTGAAATATGAAATCTGGATAAAAAGATATTTTAAATATTTGTGACAAACCCGTAAAATATTTCATAAACGGCAAACAACACTTTCGGTAGATATATACATTCTCTTGATTTAACATACTATTTACCTATAAAGGCGTAACTGATAAATTATCAGTAAGATCATGGATGTTATGGATTTATGGCAATAATGAGTTGTGGAAACACAAAATAGAAGGAAAACAAGTTACATATCACTGGTACATTGTTTCCAACCTATTAAAATTATTGAGAGAAGAAATAAATTGTTATGTAACGTCCCTTTCTTGTATTTGATACAGATAATTATTTTACTGCATAAAGATCCGCAATCTAATTACCAGTAATAATCTAAAAATAAATGCGGCAAATGTTTTGTATAAAAACCCTTTTATAGAAGAACTAAATATGAATAAAACCAAATACAACTTTCTAGTAGAAGGATATTTTCACAAAACTAACCCACGTGATTGAAATAAGAAAAATTTAGAAAATTGAGTTTTAACTGTCAATTAATCATTAGATTTTTCCTCGTTGCGTATTGGAAGATTTTTCCAAATTGTAACTATTAAGTATGTGGTTATGTTTGTTATATTATATATATATATGGATAAAGGCAGTATAAAATATAAAATGTTGTAATTGTAATAGGCAATTTCCGCATCTCTTACGTTACTGCGTATCAAATGTATCATTATTCAAAACTTACAGGAAGGCGCCTGTAAGGAATGTGGGTACGATTGGCGGTAACGCGTAGCTCCACCTCGCCTCACACGCATATTCAATGATGCCTTACTTTTACCTAGACGGTGGCATCTACAGAAACAATCGTACGACAAAGAGAGTGACAAAGGTACGCAAGACTGAGTGCGAAACAGAACTTCGATCGATAATAATCCATAAACGGCAAAGAAAACTTTTGATACTTATGCCCTTGAGATTTAACATACTCAGTGTCTACAAAGGTGTAACTGATAAATTATGAGTAGACTGCGAATCTTCATGCAATATTATAATGTTTTACAACGATTTTAAGAGCATCGGGAGCCGAATAAAACGCTGTTTCTTCTATTAGTAATTAGAGTAAGTTGAATATACAGTGGCCCACAAAAGTGTTCGTACGCCATTTAAATCAGAATAACTTTCTTAAAATTTGACCAAACCACTTGACTTTTTTTGAATTAGAAGCATTGATTTACTTTTAAAATGTGCAAAGAAGATTTTGAAGAAATTGCAATTAGTAGGAATTACATGAAAAAATAAAAATGGCACTTTTTAAAACTTTATTATTTCCGCCCGTAAAGAAAATTCAAAATATGCGGTTTGTAGATCTATGTTATTTACATATATGCTGAAAATTTCATCGAAATCAGTTACTAAACACGACTTACAAGCGGTTGAAAGTGGTGATAATCGCAGTTTTTCACGACTTTTGGTCAGTTTCAGCTTAAAATCCATAGTTTCTTACATCGTTCGGTACGCGTCGTTTTTTTCTGTGTGTCAACCGATTGCGATGAAATTTTCGACATATGTATAACTAACATAGATCTAAAAAAGGCATGTTTTGAATTTTCATTATGGGCTAAACTAAAGAAGTTTTAAAAGGTGCCATTTTTATTTCAACCGATTGCGGTGAAATTTTCAGCATATGTATAACTAACATAGATCTACAAAAGGCATATTTCGAATTTTCATTATGGGCTAAACTAAAGAAGTTTTAAAAAGTGCCATTTTTATTTCTTCATGTAATTCCTACTAATTGCAATTTTTTCAAAATTTCTTTTGCACGTGATTTACAAAATAAATGGTTCTAATTGCTCAAAAAAAGTCAAGTGGTTTGGTCAAAGTTGAGAAAGTTATTCTGATTTAAAGGGCGTACGAACACTTTTGTAGGCCACTGTAAATATACATTGGGGTTCTTAAATTCTCTTAATCTTTTGTTTCTATTTTAAATTTCGTCTATCCATTTTCGTCATGAATGAATAAAATCCGCAGTCTAGTGTTTATGTCCAAAATTAAAGATGGAGATTATTTGCAGATTTAGCAAAGGAGAACCATGGATTTCTGATAATTACGATATACGTTACCACCATAAATACGGCGGCATTTGCTTCGTACGAAACACAAGACTACCATGCTCATTGGACGCGTGTGACGTTCTCGCATCGAACGTCTTAATGGAACTATGAATCCTTTTTTTTTTTGTTAGAACCTCGGCTCATTCCGCGGCGACTTCGCTGTCCCAGGACGTATGGATAATCCAAGGTCATTCAAGGTCATGCAGGATCATTCCCTTCGCCGAGCTTCACTGAACAGGTATGTGCAAGATATTCTGCGAGCCTCGAAATTTCTCGGCGCGATCGTAAACGATGCGATTTATCGTGTACTCATGTTTACAAACATAGAACATCCGCTGCACAGGGCATTACACCGCAATTACACCGAGGTAATTAGTCTTCATTGTGACTAGAATTCTTCGTTTCGGTAGCGATTATGCTTGCGATGTCACGATTGTTTTTCCACCGTTACTTTATCGATATTCTTTTAGCTTCGAGGCTGTGTTAGTGAAAATAATTCTACAGGGTGGAAATTTTAAAGCGTTACAGACGAATATCTCCAAAAATATTGATTATACGCAACAATGTTTCAGATGAAAGTTGTTCAGTACCCAGGGGAGGGGGCATCATGTGGTGGAACTTTTATTTTTCCCGGTGGACACACCAAGGTGAGGTGAAGGTCAACTTTCTTTTATTTAAATGGAATGATATGTTTTTCTATTCACCATCAAATAGTGCGTTTTAAGATGAGTTCAATTACCTATGACTCATCAAGGTCATTCAAGGTCAAACTTGCTGGGAAATGCAAAAATTGTGTGATCGTTAATGATCGATATAAAAGCTTTTTGTTGGCAATGAAGATCATGAATCCGACTTTTGAAAGAAATGCCAGGTATTCTCCCATTGGACAACAATAAATTTCTAGACACTTTGATACATTCTAGAAAAATGTCAACTATGCACCCTGCGAATACACTTTCTAAAAACTATTTGCCCGTTCATCTCCAAATATTTCATTATTCCATATATTTTAATTCAGTAATATTCTACAAATATTTTTAAATGATTTTTCAAGCGTAAGCTGCAGAATTTTTTACTTCAAACTATTCCAAAATCATGTTCGTTTTCATAAACATATTCTTTGAGTTCCTGTTGACAGGGTCGTGCTTATGATGGCTGTAAATCGCAAAATAATAATATATCCCTCTATCATTTTGTAATTTCAAATGTCATTAGTGGTGATGTCGATAATATCTTCGAATTGTTATATTATTTCAAAATCGGCAAATGAGAGATTAGAATTGTAAATAGAAAATAGTTGCTTAGCCTCTAGAATCGTCGGTTATCTAAGAATGAATAAGACTCAAAAATTATAACGCTCACAGCGATAACTGTGAATCCAGTATTAAATAACACCCGGTTGATAAAGAACCGTTGCAGTGCACAGTAATTTTACTGCATTCAGAATGTGATGAGCGCATCGCTGTACCTCGTATCACGCTCTGCTTCATCGCACATTATCCGATGATAAGAAGAGCACCGAAGTGCGGAAATCGCTTCGTTATGACAGTGGACCAAATTGTTGCAGAGCCATATTAATGCAAAATCTTCAAGCTATTCTCAAGTATGAGCCTTTGTATTTGAGAGATCTGATAAAAAATGTTTTTCTATTTTATACTGTGAACCAGTACAAAAATTAATCGCGTATCTAATTTTCACACATCATTCTTAACTCATAAGTGGATCTTTTAAAAATACGGTCACTAAATCAATTGTACACATTTTTACCGACCTGGTAAATGCAAATTTTGCTTTGCAGCATCAGTATTGAGGATTTCAAAAATTACAAAAAGCGTAGAGTCGTATTGTCATCTGTTGTTTTTTTTTTTTGGTGTTTTATCATGCTTGTATTGTTTGCTACTATTGGCTATGAAGACATAAAACGTTCCTTTTAATTTAAACCTCTGAGTTAATTTATAATTTTCCATAGCGCGGCGGTTTGGTGAAACCAATAACTCCAACAATTATTTTGGATTGGATTATGTCAAATTATCAGCATAAACTTGTAGATATAAAATCATAACAGCCGCAGCCAATAGTCCGTCCACTTAGTAGTTTTTGTAACAATCCTGATTCAACAAATTTTTTCAAATTTTGTTAATTAAATCGATTTAATATCTAATTTAATACGAAAAACTGAAAGCGTTCGATTAGTTTATACGTCGGAATGGCGTATTTGATGCTTAATAAGAAAATGAAATTTATAGTCTGTTTAATTGTTACGACGGTGATAATGACACAGCTTGATGTTCCTATAGTAATTTTCCTGTGAAGTTTCGTGGCTGCTCATCTATCGGATGGAAGTAATGCACGAACGAATATGTGTAACGAAGTCGAATTTAACCGTTTGAGTCCCAAGCAGCGCGATCGCGCTGTTGAGATTTTATGTCGAGAAAACCCAGCACATTTCGAGCATTGTAGACAGGTGACGCACAGAGTGGTATTTGGGCTGAAAACCTGGCCAAAAATCGAAATTGTAAATATTTACATACAGAGTTGTGTTTGCGTTCCAGAATAGATACATAAACATGCAATCACGTGGTGCATCCCTTATCATTGATTACCCATACAGTCATCCGTGCCTGCGCTTAGAATTCGCAGCATTCCGTTCGTACGCATCTGTTTCTCATGATAATATTTATTTTGTAAGTGATCTTTGTGGCGAAATTTGTGATGGATATTGTTACGCAAGGTATGTACATTATATTAATCATATATTTTTCAATATTAAAATTTTTTTGTACGTGTTTTTACCGATCTGCAAGCTTGACTAAAAGTTCTTGGATTTTCATGACTTTTTTGCATATGTTAGTGTTTTTAAACATATACCTCTCATCGCCACAGCATAAATGTTACGTGTTGTTAAACTTCAGGCTATCTAGAATTAGTATACCGCAAAAAAGTTTTCACAAGTCTTCACATTACAAAAAAATAATGCTACAAATACAACCCCTTTTGGCTGAAATGGACTTAAGAGGACTAAAAATTTTCAAGTTTTCCGTATGCGATGCTATACGAATCAGGTTTTGGTTACCGGAGTTCACTGGTTGAAAAGTTATACACGTGTAAACATGAGCAATTTTAAGCGTTTTTTACAGGTTAGAGCGTTGCCAAATTGGATATTTGTAGGGTCTACTGTTGAGCGCATGCGCAGGATAGATGGTGGGTTTTCAGCGCATATGATAAACAAACATCCAATAATAATGTTCTAACTTCTTCTAAATTCTTTCCAGGAAATTGTATATTAGTACATTATTAGTACATTAAGATTGGAAATGGTAAATAATCCTAATGAAGCGACAACAAGATCAGGAACAACTTTCGATGCCGTATTTGCAAGACATTTAGACAATTTTGATTCAAGAATATTTATATCATATTTTAGCTACCACAAGCCAATTGTTTCAATAATAAAATCATAGAAAATTAATGTCATAAAGTGTTAATAAAAATTCGAAAAAAATTAAGGAAAGAAGTTTTTTTACTATAACTATCCATTGAAAATACCACTGAAAAATTTCTAAAATTCACACTCTTTCTGTCAAAAATATAGACAAATAAATATGTAGTATCTCCATACTTGATTCTTAGAATAATATTCATTGGATTCCCGTGATAAAAATAGAATTTTAACAGTTAAAATCAAAATAACATATTAAATTTATCTCTGTTTGCTGCAGCGTAGAATTGTTAACATTATAAGGTGTCACTTTTTAGCGCCAAGTTCTATTCCAGATACTCAAAAACTGTTCAAATAATTATTATCCAGTTAACGAAACATAAGATTCGCTCTATTTGTGTATTTATCATTCGCTTCACTTTTGTAAAATATGTCCAGAAACTGATATCCAGCAAAGATTGAAATTATCTTCACAATTATAGAATATGCACCATCTCAAGAAGTAGAATAGAAACCATATGCATATGAAGCAACCTCAGCATTTTGCGCTATATTACGTTATTTATGAATGTTGTCATCATCTGGTAACAGGATGAAAGGCTTCAAAGAATTACTAACTGCAAGTCATAGCCCGAATTTATTATTCTCGCTACGATATAATTTAGTTTAAATTTAAACAATCAATGTCACTCTTAATCTTTCTTGACATCATATATGTTCTAAAAAATTTCCATTTTCATACGTTTTAAGTATTATATCTTGCAGACGATGCCCCTCCGGATCAAACAAACTATGATCTTCAGGTGATGAGAGAATGGTGCTCGTGATTGTCCTGCATCTTCCAGAGGATCTTCCAGTTTGACGACTTTCGAGGTCAACACGATGGTTACTTTTTTTATCTTGCTTTTCAAGAATACGGAGTCGCGAACGCGCATGCAATTGGAGCCAATCCAGGAATTGTAACGGAATTTTGGCAGATCAAGAGACTCGGAGGCATGGGCGCACGCCAGTCACTCGTCAGGACTGTCGCCAAAACGGAAATATTTCCTTGATGTAGTCATTTATAACGTGTGTGTTGCCGTATATAATAGGAGGGTTCAACAAGGAATGTTGTACTCATTTTGTACAACGTCCCCTCAATTCCCCTCAATCTCCAATTTATTACTTTGAGTGTCCACGAGCGACTGACGGGCGAACAATACATTTTTATTAACTATTCAAGTATATTGTTTATAGTGGTTGCTTGAGGAATAAATTGTAAGCACGGTAAAGTCTTGATCTAAGTCCGATTCTCGGGTCCGTGCTCGGACATACATAGATCGTGTAGGGCTACTATTATTTTTATAACATTTTTTTTAAGTTTCATCAACCTCACATGGGTTATTAGCAACTACAAGCTTATAATTAGGTGGTCATTTATAATTTACAATAGGTTGAATAACTTTGCCGACCACGCCGAACGTAGAAAAGGACAGCATTTAAACACGGACCGCTATCCTCTTCTACGTTAAACAGTGACTGTGCATACCATACCGTCAATTAAACCACTAAATACAGTTCAAATCATATCGTGTTTATTGTCATTTTAATCAGAAAAATTCCACAAGTAAGTTGGTGAAAGTCCCATAAAAAAGTAATGAAAAATAAAGAAGTTTTGTAATTGGATTAGTTGAGGTTCACACAGATATACTCGACTGGTTCCGGATTACGCGGCATGTTTACTCTGCTCGGCGACCGAGGCAGATCGAGCTTCACTGCACCTCGCGGAATATGCCCCCTAGTGGAGGGGTTAGGTGAACTGACAAAGATCGCGTACCCCCGTGCGACTTAGATCAAGACTTTACTGTACCTACACTCGAATCTAACTCGAACCTTTTTACACTGTAACTCAATTTTACCAAATAAATCTGAAAATATGATGTTTCTTTAATAAATCTGTCATTTGCACTTTTGTGTGGTCTGTGTAGTACTCCATTAATTATTGTACTTATTGTATTTATTCTAATCATAATTATAGAAGTGAATAGATTTAGTACACCTGTTGAGAGTCTCTCCGCCGATCCACCAATACATGTCCGTTGTAAATTTGCATTATTAAAATTGCATAACCGAATTCATAATTATCTTCCAGTTGTTGAAATGTAATATCAAATAGTGCGCGCATGACGTTCATCAACACGATTGAATATTTTTCTCGATGGAATTTGTTCAAAAACATTCCGTTATTATTTTATCGCGACAAACGTTTCAAGTAAATCGCGGTCAAAACCATTTATAATGATGGCACAGTACTATTTTTAGTTTTACTTTCACTGCCGGAAAGAATTGATCAAAAAATTTTAAAAATCGTATAAAATCTTCAAGGTGGTATCAATTTCAGAATGAATGAAAGGATGTTGTCCAAATTGGTACCCCAAAGAACAATTTTCGGGTGATAATAAACTGGACCAACAAAAAGAAAGGTTCCTATTATTTCTCGGTGTTCAAGTAATCCTAAGAAACAATTATACACACATACAACATTATTTTACATCGCAACATCTATTAATCTGTTTATATTTTTAACCTTACTATATTATAGACTTTCTTGGTTCAGTACAAACACCTGCAGATTATGACACAATTACAAAATAGACTAGACAATTTTTTATTTCATATTTCGGACTGTCTCTTGACGTAGATTTATCAGCATCCAAAAACTTGAACTACAAGTCCGTTAAATATGAAATATTGAAGTGTATTTGTATCATTTGCCAATGGCTATTGAAAATTGAAAATTTATATTGCTGTTTTAAATCAGTGTAGATTCAATTAGTGTTCAATAATAGTTATTATTATTAGAAATTTTAAGATATGGTACTTCACCTTGCACTATACGTCTCATAGCCTCTTCGAGATTGCCATTAGCATCCTTCAAGATCACGTACATGTAAGTCAGCATATCCCAAGGACAGTGGAAGAGTTCGAGAAGCTTGGTGGCGTACAATAGTAGAAGTTCTGCACTACCACCTGCTAACATAACAAACACAAAATATCGATTAAAACGAGTCAACCATACATCCACTATTCTACTTGAAGTTTTCAAAGTACCCGTTTATCTGTTATCCGGTGTTCATTCCATTATAATTTCGCGTGATCATTAATTAAGGAAAAATAATTGCTTGAACGTGGTCTTGCGAGGCTCTTTATGGAGCAATTTGATTTTATTAACCAATTATTGCCATTTCGTACAATTTCTCTGCGTGCTTCTGTCGGACATTGAACTTGTAAACTGTTGTTTATAAATATTTCATTTATAATTAGACTGCGGATTTTATGCATTTATGACAAAAATGAGTAGGTGTAACTTAAAACAGCAAAAACATTACAACAATTGAAAAATATTGTTGTATTATTTTCAGGATATTAAAGATATTAAAAAAGAAAATAACTTTCTATTTCATTTCGGTATGTTGTAGCTCAGGTATAAATTTTTATTTTGCATAAAGATCCTCAGTCTATTTGTAATAACACCATTCATTTACGTAATATTATTTCTACAGTGATATTCCAATGATAATAGCATATACAGTAACTGACAATAATTTTCGGACAAAAGACAATAACTTGTTAAGATTGGATCAAAAGACTTGAATTTTTTGTGAAGTTAAAAGGACTAGTTTCCAATGGAACAGTAAAAATTTTTTTTGAAAAAATTGTAGTTGGTCAGAATTACGGAGAACATTTTTAAAGTTGCTTTTTACAACTTTCATTATCAAATATTGTTAGAATTGAGTTCAAGAATGTAAGAACTTAACAATTACACAACCTTTCCATAGAAGTAGGTCTCAGGAAATTAAAAAACGATTTGCGAGTATTAATTTCAACAGACATGCAGCTTAAGTGTTCATTCATTGGAATGGCCGCCCTAATTAACACAGACCTGCAAAACGCATCTCCTATTTGACCAATTCAAATTTTTTCAAAATTTTGTTTTTCACGTCACATAGTAAACTAACTATTCTAACTTCTGCAAAAAATCTGCAAAAAATAGAAATAATATGGTCCAACCTTAAAAAAGTTAGCGTCTTTTTAAAAGCGTCTGAATATTACTATGAGTCAAGTTTATCCTTACAAATTATCGAATAATTTTTGCTGTACTTGCTTAAACGTTTCCTGGCGTTTGGAAAAATACAATATTTGATGGATAATGCCGAAATGGAGTGCCAAGGTTACGCGCACGGAATACTTCTTTCTGAATGTGTTCCAAACAAACATAATTATTACGCAAACACCACCACGATATGTTTTGCTTAATATTCATAGATCATAGTTAACGTGCACAGTCATATTTTTACTAGGTTGTCTGAAAAGTTGCTTTCCCAATATGCACACTTAGCATTATTAGATAGCACGAGGGTACGCAAACAAAACGCGATCATCTACTCGATAGTGTTTTATTGTTTCCTAAGCTTCCTGTAATTTAACCATGCCATTTGCATTCTTGAAGGACTGTTCTGAATTTATTATTGTTGTCAAAACGTGTTTCATTCCTTGCGCGGATTCCAAAACATGTTAACTTAGGACGAGAACGGCATTAACTGAAGGTATACCCAAAATTTATTTATGATGCTATGCACACTACTATGTGAGAAATATGCGGTTTTAATTTCCAGAGCTGAACACATAAGAATTGGTTGATTTCATGTTCCAGACTAAAACGGCGACATTTTGATATAAATATTATTACGTGGGCGACCGCATAATTTAGGCATCACTAGTTACAATAAATAGAAACCGTTTAGAAAACCACATTCCCTTTATTAGGGGAGGAAGAGCACTTATCCTTGCACGTCCACGCAGGTCGACGTCTGTCAAGCGAATCGTTCATTGTTCTTGTTATATCATCGTTTGGATAACGACGATATAACGAGTAACTATAACGTACCGCTTACCACGTAACAGTATCTTAATTTTTACTAAGGATGAAAGGATAAATTAAGGATAAAAACACAGTAACGTCCTCGTTGTCGTGTGATTATGTTTAACGATATATCTATACCGCCATTTGTAACTGAATTGGACTTTCTCGTAACTTTCTAGCATCTGTTATAGTTTACATGGCGGACATTGGATTGAAGGAGGAGACTTAGTAAAAGTTCTATAAAACACAACAATATCGAAAGATATTACGATTGTCCTATGCAAACCGCTCTAAAATTATTTTATATAATGACAATTAAATCTTTGAGATGTGTTGTCAAACCAGACAGGCAAATATTGACTTACATCACTTTTGCATTCAACACCTTAGCTATTGTCGTGTTCGCACAGGTGGTCCCTTAATTTCGTATGGAGTGTGTTATTAACACGTTGACTACCATGTCACCGGTATATGTATAGGTGACGGAATTGGTTGTAGGAATTTAAAAATAATTTTTTTCACTATTGAGTTCGTTGTAATTTGGGAGGTTATGTCTGCACGTTGTGTATTTTATATTTGTGTATTTACACTAATTATTGTACATGAATTAACATAAAAAAAGGTGTATAAGTTTAACATAAAAAAACCGAAACATATTAAGCACAGAATTATAACTTTCTTTAACTAATTTTAATTTTACTCTTCGGTTTTAATTTTAATTTTACTGTTAACGCGTGCTTCAACGCATGAAACCGTTCACACACTATATGCGCTCACGCACATTCATTCGCACACACTGAGGAAGGTGTCTGATATCTCCAACAGTGATCACTGCACCGAAGGTTGATGTGCGTAAAGTGTAAGAAGGTTAGAAAAGTACTTAGTATTATACATCTTAACTTTTCAATTTGTGTTTCATTAAATAAATTACTTTGATTTTACAGAAATTTTGAGGTTCCCGGGTTGGCAGTCAGAATGTTAAATAAATTCATCACCGTAACGGCGAACGTTGACCACCACTGAGCTTTAACTGGATTGGAACCAACATTTATTCATTTCGGAATGATAGAATAGTAATTGAAGAACGTAACAGAACAAAATTACCTTTATAAGATATTAATCCCTACACACAAATATAAATTGCGAATAAGAGACATAGGCTACTTTTCGCGAGACAGACCCCTCAGGCACACCAGACAGGCAACCCCCGAACAACTGAACCAAAACATGAATGCTTCCAAGCATGTCCAAATGACGAAAGGAAGGCCATCTTCTATAAAACTACTATTTATCTGCGTTATATTATTCACGAACGCCACGTATGTGTTCACCACACTTATAGATAACAAACAAAACCATTCATCTAAATACTCCATATACCTTTAAAGTAACTTGTACTTCTACAACAGCTTTTCCCCAAACGATGAAATGATTTAAGAATCCCAATTTATTATATTCAGCTCGTTAAAACGATTAAAGTAAAGATGAAATGCGAATAAGGCTTCAGTCTCTTGCAATTCGTGCAGACGATTTTTATTTGGCATGAAGATCCGCAATTCTGGTCATCACACGTGCCTGACGTTTGTAAATTACAGCTTGTTCAAGTGAATGCGTTTTATTTACGCGCGTTTTGGATCGCGCGATTGTGAGATACTAGTGATCCGTATATCCCGTCCAAATGCACTCGCGCGATATGCTGCTTGCGCGTAAATCGCGTCCAACACGCCGGAAACTCGACTCGCGGCATTTTGCGCTACACGAATCGCGCGATTGTTAAATACTAGTGGTCCGTATAATCCGTCCAAATGCAGTCGCGCGTTTTGCTGCTCGTGAAAATGGCGCGATCCGAAAGTCCTTACGCGAATCGCGCTTAAATCGCCTGATCTGGACATAGCCATAGCAAACGTGTTAATCGAGCGCGATTCGCAAAGATGTATCAGAGGACAAGTATAAATACATATGTAGTCGTTCGTAGCCGTCGGTATCCGGATCGATCGAAAATAATCAGTGGTTAATGGTTATTATTGGCTGACATCTCTGCGCCAGGAAGGGTTGACGGTGATAGGTTGATTCACGAGCGAGGAGCCTCGTGAACCCGTGGTGGTGTTCACCATCCACCGCGTGCTCGTACAGGGACAATCGTATCCTGGTGGGTACGACATGATATATTGAGCATTAATGCAGCCAATAGTAGCGCGTCCGCTCAGTGCAGCTCCGCCTATAAGAGAATTTCTGGATGGTTTTTAAAAGGCGGAAATAACTTTCCCCTTCCTTCTCCCTTGCACAGTATACACATTCCCAGTGTTGCCTCGACAAAGAGGGACAGAGGGAGAGGGAGAGGGGGTGAGAGTTTCACTCTCCCGTAGCCACCCCTCTTCTATTCTATCGAATAGACAACACGACGCAGAGAGCAGGTGCCGTCGTGATGCCCGGCGTTGGTTCCCTCCTTTTCCATGTGCAGGTGAACCCGGCCAACCACGTGCTTCGCTCGGTACATGCGCGTGTGACTTGTTCGCTCTCTAGCAACCGCTGTCCACGAGAAAGAGCTGAACGATCGTCACTCCCATCACAGAAAAGGAGAGAGAACAACGCGGAGAGTGGGAGAGAAAGATATTCAACGGAGAGAGAAAGAGAATGGGACAAAGTGGAGGGGCTAGCCTTCTGGCCGAGGGAGGTCTACTCCACGGGCTTGGAGAGAAGGAAAAACGAAGAGGAGCTAGGTCGCTGCTTTCGATGCCATCCTGTCCTCTCCGGTCGTTGACGGTTTCATTCGCCGTTTTGTTCTCTCTCTTTCACTCATCGTCTCTTTGTCTCCTCTATTTCGGAATCGTTTCCCTCGACCCTGTCGATCCCCACCCCCCTCGCTCACTCACTCTCTCTTTCTCGGAAATGTTTATCCCTTTCTCACTCTGTATTCATCGAAGATACTGTGTCTCTGTTGTTGTATGTAGACGTTCTCCGGCGAACCTTTCACCGTTCGCCGCCATTTTGTTCGTGAAATCAATGACGCGCGGTCTCTTGCGATGTATGCATCGGTTCCTAAGTTCAGCGATATTTGTTGCAGTATGCGTGTGTGTGATAATGGGCGAATTTGAAGATTGTATTAGCTCCGGTTTGAAGGGTAATTTGTTTGTAGAGATTGAACCGTGGCTGGCAGGTTGTTTCGCGTCTGGTTTGATACAGAGCTGCAAAAATGTTCTGCATTCTAATTTTTCGGAAGTATGTTCAAATCGTTGGCTAGGGTAAACTTGGTTCCATGTCAGTATTCCCGAAAACAAATTGCTTCAAAATGAACTACTAACAAATTTTTCTACATTTCAATGAGCACTTATTCAACCTATTTCTCACTTTCAATGGATAGCTTCGTATCCTTATATAAAACATTTAGAAAATGGCATTTTAATTATAAAAAAACTACGCTTTACACTTTATCTACCAGACGTCTATTAATAGGCTTTTCAATGATTGTGCTGTACCATAAGGAAACTTAAAAATTTTCTTTTACACAACAATCCCAAACAAAATGATTAGATTATGAGATTGAGTTGTTACTTCACGATTGGAGTAGCTGTTTCTGTTGAGAGATCTGTTAAAAAAATCCTGTCATGGGCAATAGACTTCCAAAAATTGTGGAAAAATCGCCAGTAGATGATGTATTCAGATCGGAAACTACTGGCCTTAACTCTTTCACGTCCGCATGGTTCACAAAAATTTTCTTCTCTGTCGCCGGAACTTTTTTCAAAGTGGTTTAATGTCACCGGCAAATAACGACCGGCTTGCCAATGGCACCACGTTAATGTCGCCGGCAAATAACGACGGTCTTGTCAATGGCACCACGTTGGTGTCACCGGACGTGAAAGTGTTAAGCAGTTGGTTAGTGGAACGATTACCTTATTTGTATTAGGTTCCAGAAGGAGATCAACGCTGAACTCAAAGAATTAGCCATTTTGGAGAACGTGTTTCAATGATGATATCTCAGGTCCAACTGAGAGGAATCAGTAAAGCCTTTTATACATGTTGAAACGAATTGGTATCTAGGCTTCATGTTGCAATGTATGTTGTTTGTCATCAAACGCAACTTGCATCGTTGCAGAAATCACAATCCCGTATTAGGTCCGGTGCAAAGGAGCAGTTCGCGACAAATTGTCGCCGCTACCGTTATCGTTAATAGCAGCGGCATTTCGTTCAACGACACAGAATAAATTGCAGTATTGAATATTAAATCTTCTTAAGTCTTTCCTGCAAGACCTCTAAGTATTGCGGAAAGCCTTTCTCCTGCACGAAATGCCTCACGCGTCGCTGTAGTTTGTTTTTCAATGCTTCGGCGAATTTTAACCATTAGATATTAGATACGTCATGCATGCCAAATTTGGTTGCAGGCTATGGTAAGGGTTGGAAGAATAGTTTTCAACTTATGGTGTTTATAAAATGTTATTTCAGTCATAGGAATTCTAGAAGAATTTTTCAATCATATTCCAGGCTTTATGAATTTACGGAAATTTAACCTAGTCGAAAAATCTATAACTCTTCGATATATTTTTGATATTTTCCCACAAACGTGCAGCCAATCGTTCTCGATGATCCGTCAGTTGTAGAGTTAATAAAATATTGTAACTATGAAGATTTGATGAACTGAGTTGTTGTTGTCGTATTGCGTTAATTATATTGTATGTTAGCGGAATGTACAGTAGACTACGACAGTCGAACGAAATGAGTGTGTGCTATGGAGAACAGAAACTCTATGTATAATCCTAAAAGGGTATTATATGAGTGCTAACTTGAATGATAGGGGTTTTAGGAATTGTAAGGAATAGAATGATAAGGTCAGAGTTTTCAAGATGACGTGGTCTGTCAAAGGTTGCAGCAAGGACAGAGGTCGAGGATGAGGCAGAGTTTGAGAATGATTCAAGGATGGAATCATAAGTTTGTGTAGTATTTTGGGTGGAAAACAGGAAGCCGGTTATCTATATAGAAGAAATGACGTTAGTATACAACATTGTTGTAACGGATGTATGGAGATAAATGCTACTTAACAATATTCCGTTCTTGAGTTATGGCTTTCGCGTCTTGCCAAACGTTCTCCTGGCCCTCTATCCGTTGGAACAGCTTGGTAGTAAACTTCTGAATACACATATTGTGCTGAAATATTTAGCTCAATGTGTAAACAAACATTATTTGTCTCATTATTTCACTCAATCCTCCCTTCCAGATGCGAGAACAATTCAAAATTACAACTATACATTTATCAAATCTCAAAACTGAATTTTAACTGAAAGCACGTCGATGCTACACTGTAATCCTTACGAAATCATTATTTTAATAGTGAATGAGGCAACAGAAAACGCAATCACTTCAAAGAATGGGGAAAATTTACATAAATTAATTTCGCAATCAGTATTTGGGAAAACAAAATTATCCTGAAGTTTCCAAAGATTGCTTCGAGCAAGCGACCCACTTTTAAATATTATAAGACTGCAGATTTTACGCATTTATGATAAAAACGAATAGGTAAATATTCTAAGGAAGATTGAAAGAATTTGAGAATATCTATTCATTATTATCAAATTATTCAAATGAGGACCAACGGAAATAAATTTCTGTTCTGCTGCTTCGTTAGTCTAATGAGAAGTTATGATCATAGTGCTACAGATATAATATTGCACGAGTAAAACAATTGCTCGTGGTCCATTTCGATCAGCACACCTCTAAAAAAAAACCACTGATAAAGGTTAAAGCGACTGGCTCGGCAAGCTACTCGTTTCATACCCGCCATTTGTGCTCAGAAAATGATCGAAAGGTCTATGGTAGACGCGTAGTCCGTGCGCAGCGCTTGGTCCTTAATTATTTGATAAACGATATACGATCATGCCCGTCGTATACCCTCGCAAAATTTCATTTTCCCGATTTACTGGTTCGAACGCTCAGGCGTAATGTGCGAATCCTTATTTACGTACGTAGCCGAAGTTTTGAAACAAATTCTCGCGAACATTATGCGATCGCGACGGCCAACGTATAATTATGTAAATACGGAGAAAAATATCTGGTGTATCGGCGATGAACAGTAAAGTGAGGAAGAATATGGAGAGGGGCATGCCGGTCCAAGGATACGTCGCCGGGCACTTCAAACATACATATGTATAAGTAAACGAGGGCCCCTCACAAATTTCAAAGTAGTGGTACCAAATTACAATTTTTTGCGACACAATTTGAAGAATGTAATTGAAGCTCGGAGAAATTTCGGTGGGCGGGGGAAAGGAGGAGGAGGAGGAGGGGAAGAAGAAGGCTGCTTGGGAGCCAAACACATTTGATCGCATCTTCGTATGCAAACCGGCGACCGATCCATTGCCAGACCGTCGTGGCTTTCGTCTCGTATTAGTTCTCTGGACGATTCCGTACCGGCACTTATTGTAATTTTATTGTGAACATCGATATGATCGTATACAAAATGGGTGGTTATCGTGTAAGCCGAAGCCGGCGAAATGACCGCCTTGTAACAGGGCGTGTACCGTTCATGACTTAATTTCGAATCCATAAATGTTCACCTGCGTCTTTCATTAGCAGCCCATGCTCCCCACGATTTATCTCACGTCCTATCGTGCGAAACGTCCATGAAGCTTCCGACTTCGCTCTCAACGAATTCAGGATTGCCAAATAATCAAAAATAATAGATACGGCCGAATACCTGCCAATTTAATATTTCTTTGTAAAAATCGAACAGAGAATGGTGAAATCAAAGCCTCCACGCTTTAGAACGAGCCGAGAATGGTTATTGTATGAATTCTTATGACGAAGTTATAACAGTTCAAATATCAACAATTTTCAGATGAAAATTTAGTGCTATCTCCATCCCTCAGATTCGTGACGAACACTTCAAACAAGCTCTACTAAATATTCATGCTTTCTGTGATTTGATTTTAGAAACGAAATCACATTCTATTTTTATGTAACTAATATTCATGTATGAAAGAAAATCTAGGAATAAGAGAAATATAAATATTCTATTCCTTCCACCGTAAGATTATTAACCCTTGGACGGCGGACACTCTTGATGATTTTATCGTAACTATAACTAGATCCATTCAAATCAAATATAATTCTATTTTCAATATATAATTATAATCTTTATGGATCAAAAATAAATGGAACTCATGTTAAATTCTAATGAAATTTGTATTGTAGTGTTTCTTAAAAATTTTTAATATGCCATAAATGCATAAAAAATCCACAGTCTAGACAGAAGGGTTGAAGGGAGACACTACCGTTAAAAGAACGGAAATTGAGCAATTACAGAAAAAAACGTTCACATTTATGTAACCCCCTTAATAACGGCAAAGTTATACAATGAAATAGTTTTATTCAACAATGAAACAGCAATTCCATATTTTTGCCGACGTTGCTAACGAAGGTGTCCTTGCGAAGATCGTAAAAACGCTACTAAAAAAAGAACATGGCACGAGTGATAACAGTACAAGTTATATTCATAATTCATAAACTGCTGTTACGTACGGAGACTTCGTCTACGTGACTTTTGAGCCCTTGTTGAAACCGCATGTTACTCTAGCGAGATCCGCTCGTTTATCCAAAAAGACAACTCTTTCACGGGGGTGTGGCAGGCTGGGAAAATTCTCAGGAATTTCCACCCAGATGCACGCCCACCCCTACCACAATTTCTAGACAATTTTGGGGTATGTAAAGGCCACGTTTTCGCCCACGAGCGGGCCCAGTTGAAACTCTGTTACCTAGCGTTACGTTGCGTACAGTAAGATTCACGAGTACGTATCACACAATCAGTTTAATCAACGGTTACCCCCGCATTTCTCAGTGCGTCAAAACCGAGAGCAAGGGATTTAGTATCCGCGAGTACAAGTTACACGTAACAAATGTAAACCTCTTTTTATTGAATACACTGTATTTTATTTTAGCTATACTTTTATTGAATACACTGTACTTATTTTTATCTCTTTATTGTATTTATTCAGTACTAGTATTCCCACAACGGTACACCTTAGTCGCTCAAGGCGAACCAACTTCTATTCTACGTTACGAGAGCCGATACCAATTTTCCATTTCCAAAAACCACGCGGCGAACCGACGGTGAAATACACGTCGACCAGTCCACGGGTTCCTGTTTTATGCGACCCGGTGGTGAAATATACATCGGCAAGTCCACTATTCCGAAGCTTGGCTAGTCCACGGCTTCCCTACCGTTCCGTGGTGGCGACTCGATGATTAAATCAGTGTCGCCAGATCGGTTAAATCGAGGGGAATACAGTTTACCACCTCTCTGATGACCAGGGTAATATGTGACACGTTGCGCGGCACGTCACGTGACCAGTCTACGGTCTTAGTGGGGAACGTTGGACCGTGCTCGTCGTAGTGAAATGGAATACTGGAAGAGGAAAAGGAGGAGAGGAAAATCCACCCTCAGTTTTGGGTGGATCTGGCAACACTGGATGAAATACACACCGGCCAGTCCACGATATTCCTTCCTTTCCGAAGTGGCGACCCGTCGCACAGAGTGGTATTTGCGCTGAAAACCTGGCCAAAAATCAAAATTGTAAATATTTACATACAGGG
Organism: Sphecodes monilicornis; assembly: GCA_913789915.3. NCBI lineage: Eukaryota > Metazoa > Arthropoda > Insecta > Hymenoptera > Halictidae > Sphecodes > Sphecodes monilicornis. The sequence goes on from OU565292.1 coordinate 13,872,178, forward strand.
TTGTGTTTGCGTCCCAGAATAGATACGAATTTGCGCATATTTGTAGGGTCTACTGTTGAGGCCATGCGCAGGATAGATGGTGGGTGTTCAGCGCATATGATAAACAAACATCCAATAGGCGGCGCGGTGTTCTAACTTCTTCTAAATTCTTGCCAGGTTAGTAAATTTAGTTACTTAATATCCAATTTGGCAACGCTCTAACCCGTAAAAAACGCTTAAAATTGCTCATGATTACACGTGTATAACTTTTCAACCAGTGAACTCCGGTAACCAAAACCTGATTCGTATAGCATCGCATACGGAAAACTTGAAAATTTTTAGTCTTCTTATGTCCAATTCAGCCAAAAGGGGTTGTATTTGGAGCATTATTTTTTTGTAATGTGAAGACTTGTGAAAACTTTTTTGCGGTATACTAATTCTAGATATCCTGAAGTTTAACAACACGTAACATTTATGCTGTGGCGATGAGAGGTATATGTTTAAAAACACTAACATATGCAAAAAAGTCATGAAAATCCAAGAACTTTTAGTCAAGCTTGCAGATCGGTAAAAACACGTACAAAAAAATTTTAATATTGACAAAAATATGATTAATATAATGTACATACCTTGCGTAAAAATATCCATCACAAATTTCGCCACAAAGATCACTTACAAAGTAAATATTATCACGAGAAACAGATGCGTACGAACGAATGCTGCGAATAAACAGATGCCTATCGAACAAATGCTATGTTCTAAGCGCAGGCACGGATGACTGTATGGGTAATCAATGATAAGGGGTGCACCACGTGATTGCATGTTTATGTATCTATTCTGGGACGCAAACACAACCCTGTATGTAAATATTTACAATTTTGATTTTTGGCCAGGTTTTCAGATCAAATACAACTCTGTGCGTCGGTAAAATACACGGCGGCCATTCCACGGGTTCCTATCTTATGGCGACCCGACGGTGAAATACACGTCGGCCAGTCCATTGTTCCATACCTTGGCAAGGTGGCGACCTGGTGGTGAAATACACACCGGCCAGTCCACAAAACCAAGTTTCTCCAATTAAAATCTTATAAAACCTCCGTCACGCATCACCTCTCGGTTCGTAACACTGCAATCATTTTTATCGCGAATATCGCGAGCGGTCAGTATAAAATACATGTTTGCCTTTATGGCTAAGAAAACTATGCAAATACGAGGATCGGTCAAATATAAACTCGGCCTCTTCATTATCTTTGTAGTTGAGTTACTTTCTTACAACACTTTTTTGAGCTGTCAACTTTGTTCGCATTTTTTACCGTGACATCAAGACATTTAAACGTTTGGCTAGTTGACAATAAGCATATGAAAATGAAGGGTTTTCCAATAAGAGCTACCGAATATTTTTAGGCTGTGTTTGTCATGTAGTAACATATTCCTGATGTTTGTGGAGCGATACATATCGAAACAACGTGTTTATATCGCTAAAAGTTATTACACAAATTTGTATTCCGTAAAGAACATCTTCCCAAATTCCATTATTGCGATCGAAGTTTCAAGGCAGAATTCTTTCACGAAATGGTGATGTCAATTGGTTTCCAAGATCGTGTGATTTGACGCCACTGAATTTTTTTTGGGGGGGGGGGGCTACATCAAAGGTCGAGTGTATACCAACAGTTCGCAAACCATCAAAGAACTGAAAAACGAAATTCAGCGGGCTATTGACAATATTGAGCCACAATTATGTGAAAACATCATTAAAAATCTAGACAAAAGGGTGGCCACCGTGCAAAAAAAACTATGGTAGCCATTTGGCCATCATTCTGTTTCATGTATAATTGTAACCGATCACAATGTATGTTACAATAAAGATTTTCAAAATTTTCTAAATCTGAATGTGTTTTATTGAAAGAAAGAAAACATTAAGGACGCTGTTGTTGGAAAACTCTGTACATTCGTTTTTGCACCTTTCGACGTCCGTTTCAGTTAAAACGAGGCGCGCCCATATCTATGGCAAGATTTTAGAACCAATAGTTCCATATTGCGAAAGGAATGTGGGGTATCATTAAATAAAGAATAACAGTAACAACAGGCATCAGGTGCAGTTACTGTATATATTATACCTATTGTTATGAACTTTGAAGGATAATTTCGCCCCACATACGTGGTCATGCGTAACGTATACTTATCATAAAAAAGCTCTGAACAATAAGTGCGTTTCAATTTGTTTTCTGTAAGAAATTATAGGGAAAAGACGAGTAGTACCCAACAGCGAGTAGCCACGGACATATTAATATCTTTGTTATTCTACTAAAATGGAAAACAAATGATAATCGATAACGGGGGTGTTTTAGCACGAAAACAATTATGTATTAGTAATAGCACGCACGCTAAGCGAAACAGGTATTTTATTCAATTTTTTCTTCCCAGAAAGTTTTATTACTTCATTATTATTTCTACTTCATTACTTTAAAATTGATTGAAACTTATTCTGCAATAGACGTACATCTTGTTGCATACTTTATTAATTCTAGTATCAGCAATGTAATATAGTTTACGAATTTTAAAAAAAAATTTGATAAATTCGATTTATTTCGTTTAATTGTATAGAAAAATATTGAATAATCTCAATCGGTTCCCCCCGGACGCCTTTATGACCTAAAAATTTTTGAAACAACGCAATTTATTGTTCTGATTTCTCATCGACCCGCATTTAAAGTGTTACAAAATTAAAAGGAATTTCGGTGCACAGAAATTCAATTCTTGAATCTGGACGTTTTTAGCGATCTCTATTTTTTGACTGCATCCATGACTGATGTCAATTCCGAAGAAAGTCACGAAGAGTCGGTATACGTCAATCATTCTACAGGGTATTCATTTGTAAACTTTCCAGTCGAATATCTCGAGAATTACGAAAGATAGTAAAAAAGTGTAAAACACGTGTCCAAGGATTTTGAGGGGGAAACAGAGGGGGGGGGGCAGTATCAGTTTTTTATTTGGGTGGCGTTTTCAAGGTAATTTGAAGGTCAACTTTGTTTTTTCATAAGGGAACCTATTTTTTATTATGGGATCTTATTGTACGTAAAAAGACCGGCAATTTTCGTAGGATACTTTTTTTTATCTGCGCACTAGTTTCGGAGATATTACACCCTGTATGTACAAACCAAGCTTCTACAGAATCTCAATTCGAACCAATAATATCCTCAACAGGCAACGCTACGCAACATTTGATTGAATCCTTATCACCTTTTCCCGTCAAGTTGTTAGTTTTGTAAAACAATCCAAAAGTGCCATTTTTAGTACTCCGTAAACCTAGTGTTAAATAAAATAAAATTTTGAGCAAGTACCAAAGAATGATATCACTTCTGCGTATCCCTAATGTTAATAGAGTTAATCTCCAAAATCTGGTGAAAGATCTGTGAACCAGTAAGTGCCAACGGGAACATAAACATTGGCTTTGCCTTCTATGAAAGAACCCCAGTCTCTGTATCGGCTGTGTCGATCGTAAACAAATTTCTGAAGTGAACGATAAATAAATATCTGCGGAACAGAGTCGTGAAGCGAGAACGAGAATTTCCTGTTGAAATCAGTATCAAGAGTTTAGAGTGGCCGATAAACATCCTCGATGGTTCCAGACCAGAGTTTATAAAACCGTTCCGTGTCAATCGTCGACACAAACGTGATAATACTTCAGTCCACTCATGAAAATATCATAACAAAAATTTAGGCAGTCACATACAGGGTGTTTCGTTTATCTTTGAACGGAAATATCTCATGACACACTCAAGTTACAAAAAAAATTTATTTACAAAAATTGTTCGGTATGAAGGGAACAATCATACGGTGTCATTTCGGGATTATGGTGGTGGGGAGGGGGACAGTTTCAAAAACAGAATAAGTTCTTTAAATGGAACTATATATCTTTTTTTGTCATATTACGATAGCATGTTCCGAGACGAATTCATCGATATGTCACATTATGTTATTAACTGTTACAAAACATTAGAAATTATATTATTAACTTGTAACTTAAGTAGGCAATGGTAGTATCTGGTTGCCGGCTATGAGCTCCACACTGTAAACAAAAATCGACCTTCTTGTCATTTGTATTTTTATTGAATATAATTTTTAATGTTTTGTAACAGTAAATAACACAATGCGACATACAATTGAATTCGTCTCGGAAAATGCTATTGTAGTATGACAAAAAAAATATATGGTTCCATTTAAAACTTATTTTCTTTTTGAAATCCCCCCTCTCCACCATCATAATGCCAAAAAGTGACACCATATGATTGTTTCCTTCATACCGAACAATTTTTGTAAATAAATTTTTTTTGTAACTTCAGTGCGTCACCAGATATTTCGGTTCAAAGATAAGCGAAACACCCTGTATAGTGTACACACAGACCGAAACCATATTTTCCCCGAAACATTCGAATTATTGAAACGATCGTCGTAAAAACTCACGTGGAAAAATTTCTTCGAAGCATTAACATCAGTTCAAGCACTCCTACAAAGTATTATAAAAATCAACATCCGGGTACACGTTGTGGTGTTGCTATGGTAATTACTAGACTGCTGATTTTATGCATTTATGGCAAAAAGGAGCAGGTGCAATTTAAAACAGCATGAAGGTTACAATGATTTAAGAATGCGAATCTATTATTTCCAGCTGGTTAAAATGATTAAAATGACAATCAAACGTCTATCTTGCTCTAGTCTCTTGCAAATGATGCAGACAATTTTTATTTTGCATAGAGATCCGCAAACTACTAATTACAATCTATCTGCATCCGATGATTTCAAATAAAAATTTAGTGTACTTTTGCTGTATTAGGCAGCTGATTTAACGTCGGTTTAATTGCGAATAATGAAAACTACGCAAAATGATTACGAAACACGCGATTAAACATTGTTCTGTGGCCGAGGAAAATGCGTCGTTCGATGCCATAACCGATGAAACAGCTGAGTAACATTCCTACTGGCGACATGGCAGCATCGATGGAAAAAATATTCTTTGATTGCCAGAAAATGGATAATTTCAGGCATTTATTGGGCATTACATTGTTAAATACAAACTTTATTCTAATTTTTGCCTGGCCAGAGCCATTATACTCTGACAGAAATAAGTTCCTCGGCAGTTATTTCTTTTATAAACGAATCTACGTACATTTTCCTTTTGAACTTTTTTTCCCTCATTCCATCTTAATATCGTCCGTGTCCATTATTATTTTGTAATACTTTTTATAGTATCCGTGAACTTTGCGAACAAATGTATGCGTGACATTAAACGTTGTACAAATTCTCTTAACACTTTCTACAGTGCTTCGAAGAAATATACGTGTCGTAACTGAGCTGTTAACTTTCTCATATTAATTTTCCTTCGTGTTCTTTATATTTACAGAAAGCCTGAACTTAAATAGAAACAAGTGACCATCTCGTGTTCTATGTCCACAGAAATGCAGACAATTTACTCTTAATTAGAACAAAGATTAGAGCTTGTTTGAGAGAACCACGTTATATATCGTCGTTTTTTAAACAAACGTATTACATAATAGAGGACTCACCCGTTACCGCCAGTACGGTCGGAAAAATAATTGAAAACAATAGCGACCACATAATGAACAAGATGAATTATTTAGAGCCATGAAATCTTTCGCGCTTGCAGATTCCTCGCATTCCTGTTTGCGAAGTGCACGAACACCCGTCCTCCGATTGTATCAAACAATTTCAATCGAGTAACTTATTGTAATTAAAATTTGCGATGTCTATCAGGACGATATCTGTTCATCTTTGCGGCGAGACGTTCCGATATTCGCCCACGTGTCAGCTCAGCACGTGTGTACACAGTGCAACGTCACGTGTAGCCGCGGCGATGACGATGAGGTTGATACCGGTGACCTCGATGTCATGCAATCTTGCAAAGAAACTTAGTCACGAATTGCAACTTTACGTGACTATTCGTCCTGATAAATGTGCATATTGTATCATTACGTAAGCGTGACTCATTTTGAGCGTTGGCTATCTATCTCAATTTGCCCCGTCTCACCTGGACACGACGATTACGCTTCGCAGAGGCGGCGCACACAGAGCCGCGGAGATTATCATAGTCACGGTCTCACCTAGACACGATGATTGCACTTCGCAGAGGCGATGCACATACATAGACCCGCAGAGATTATCATAGTTACGAACTGAAGTAGAACCATCAGGCACGAGACTGCGCATACTTATTGCACTTCCGACCTGTCTTGCACCGATTCGCAGTGGTTCGACTACCCTTGGCGCTCGCTGGACAAAATTATTTTTTCACTGTTGTTCAGGCGTCCGGTCGATGTTGTCGAGACCTCAAGAGCGGTCGTACTTATTACAAACTCAAATTAATGGGAATGGAATGATGAATTAAAAGTGAGACCAGACCAACTTTGGTTTTGATGGAAGTACACAGCCCGAAATTTCTATAAAGCCACCTACATTTTGGTGTATTTTTAGAAAATATTGAGAAATTTGATACTTTTCAAATATTTATAACATTGTGTACTTACTACTGAGTAGAGATATCCCACTCTCTCACAAATGTTTACATTTTGAGTCTATTTACATTTACGTTGAAAGCTGCGGCACGAGAGTGCGAAATTTCTATACCTGCCACCGTACCTGGGACGGTTCCATGAAAATTCCATCGATGGCCATAAACGATGGCATATTTTGGAAAACGTGCAGAGCACGTGGGGCATCGAATGAGCCCAATCGCCTTGCTTACGGTTCGCAAATACTGTCTAACCGCCCGGAAATTTTTTTATATGCAGCTAATTGTAATTTCTTCTCGAGAGACAATTCTTTTTCGATATTAACATCAACATCATCTTCAACGAATTCTTCTGGATAGGTTTGTGTTTGCTTTTTATAAATGTTTTTGCGGAAATTGACGACGAACTTAATTAAATTTGACCTTGTTATTTTCTTTTCTTCCTTTTCGTTTTCTTTATTAAAGTCGTTACAATTATATAAATACCTTAAAATATTTTCTAGTTCACTATGCCTTTCCTGTATACGAATTTTCAATGCACTGTTATAATTCCACAGACAGTAGCGTGTCCTGATCTTTAAGTGATTGCAACATAAAATTTATTGTTGCATTCGCTGTTAATAAGTTGGAATCCTTCCGACATAATGCTTCCACAGACAGCTTTATTGGAAGCATAGCTGATACAGTTTTTGATATTAAATCGAATTCGTTATCAGAAAAATTAATTTGTAAATTTCAAATAATAGTAGATGCCCTAAAAAATATTTATTATTTATAGCTAATACCGAAAATACCAGTAGTTTACCTTAGCAAATACCGGTTTCACGAAATTGCAACTTAGCACAAAATACCGGTATTCCGTATACCGGTGTAAGAAAGGCTAGTAGCAATATTTCCAAAAAGCCGTTACTCTTCGTTAAAACTTTTAGCATTTTATTGACCTATTGTACACATTTGGTAACCAGAAGTCGAGCCATCGTCAAGGTTGAGCTTCGACACAAGGCGCTGGTTTATGGCCACGCTCGGTGGTAGAAGCATACCTGAATGACCCCCGATTTGAAGAGGGGCGGTCATTTACTCTTCCCATTCCATTTGAAAACACGGTTCCATCGAACAGTTGCTGAAATGAAAATCGGCAGTGTGCTGTTGAAAGGCCGTTAACCTCGTCAGCTGTTCTGAACTAGTCTTCCTACGATCGTTAGCATAGACAGACGGATTTTCATGGACAGTTTTTCGCGGACCGGCCAGTCGAAATGATCGATTTACGTGCATTAAATGTGAACTAGTTGTGCGTGATATGTGGATTTCTGTGAATCATTTGTGTGGATTTCTTTCAACGTTTGTGGACCCAATGGATATATGTGAATAGTTTTATTGTGATCGTGAATAAATTAACAATGTGGGCCGGATCGTGCAGTGAAAGGACATTGACCCCTTCTGCTCGATAATTTCATAGAGCGAATAATTAAAATGCTCTTGTGAATTTAACGAGTGGGCAGGTTCAGTGTTTCACGCAGAATAATTTGTGAATACAGGAATCATTTTCACCTCGCTGGGGCTCTACAGGAGTACCAAGGTAAGCAAGGTTTTAAAATAATTCTAATTCCGTCAATTTTAAAGCGCCTGCCTTTTAAAAGATAGGTCCGTAAAGAGGAGACTTGAAGCTGTCATCACGTTTTTTTCGAATATTTAAAACAGTCCCGGCTATAGGAAAATTGGATTTGTTTAAAACATTTGCAAAATAAATGGTGAAAAAACCATTTATTCCAAATCGAAATATTTTCAATGGATACTCTTACGTGTTCACTACAAGCTCCTCAAAACTCATTTTCCTCGGTACGTTAGTTCTAGTGTTATAATTTAATGAAAACAAATTCTTTACACGTCTGTAAAACCAACATTTTTTAAGATTTCGAAAAATCCTTCGAGATTCCTTCATAGGCTACTAAAGACTACAACATATTCAAATTTGAACTATCCGACATAGGACTCGAAAAGTTTTCTTCTCTTGTTTGTTCCTTGCTTTCGACCGCGGTGTATCACCATCGCTCCACTTCTGTCGCGCGCGGCCGTCTCTGCCAACACGCCTCCAGGTCGCGCTCTGATTGGTCCGTGCTTTTCGTTAATAACTCCTTAACAAAGCCGAAACGGCCATTTTTGCAAAGGAAAATGTCGCTTCCAATGGCCTCAGGAATCTCCCCTTTAAAGGAACTCAGACATTTTTGGGACACCCTGTATAGCCACTCAGTTTGTGCTTACATTTTGTGTGGATAAGATCAGCGAGAATCAACCAAGAAACTTTAATTGCGATTAAGATGTGTGAATTCATATTAATATTGATTCCCAAATTCATAAAAATTGTGCATATATTATATTTGAATTTATTTTTATTAGAATGCCATGAGGCAAGTTATTAACAAGCAAAGAGAAGGCATCCATTGATGCTTACAAATAAATGGGGTGTTCTAATCGATCAATTGCGAAAAAAATGAATAGGTCACGTACTCTGATAGATAATTATATAAAATTAGGCGAAGCATATGGTAAGAAACACCATGCAGGTGGAAATAAAAAATTGACAAGAAGACAAAATTCATTATTGATGACGGTGGCAGCAAAGGAAATAAAAAGTTCAGCACAACTTTGTACTGAGCTACAGCTACCGATAACTACAAGGCGTGTGCAACAAATTTTAAAAAGTACAGGGCAATTTAAATGAACAAAAATGCTGCAGAAACCATGGGAAAATATCATTTTCTTCGATGAGAAAAAATTTAACTTGGATGGGCCAGATGGTTACAAATTCTACTGGCACGATCTAAAAAAAAAAAATAATGTTGCAATGAGTCGTAACTTCGGTGGTGGCTCATTAATGATTTGGGCTGCATTCAGAGCCAATAAAAAAACACCAATCTGTCGAATAAATGATAAGATGAATTCGACACAAAATACGGAGCTGTTCAAGATGGTCTTAATACCATTTACACAAGAAATTGAGACTGAAAACTTCATTTTTCAGCATGATAACGCCTCAGTTCATGCATCACGGCAAAGAAAGAAGTGGTTAGACGACAGAAATATTAGGATTTTGACATGGCCAGCTTGTTTGCCAGATTTAACCCCAATTGAAAACCTGTGGGGAATACTTGCAAGAAAAGTATATGGCAACTGACAATAGAACTCTGTTTCTGAGTTGTGGATTGCGGTGAACGAAGCGTGGACATCCATTGAAGCAGAAACTCTTCATACTTTGATATCATCGATGCCTAATCGAATCTTCGACGTTACTCGAAGAAATGGCAATTATACTAAGTATTAATTTGTAAATATAGAAGAAATTTTCGATAATCATGATGTTATCTACTTAAAAAACGTTTGGCTTTATGAAAATTTCGCAGTTTGGTTTTTGTTAAACTATATGACTACGTTTTTCTATAAATAAATAATATATCTATGAATGTAATCATGTACATGGTTCCTTTTATTAATCCTAAAATGCTATCGTGCATCAAATTCTCATTACTGACATAATTATAAGATTTCACCAAAAAATCGGGTGGCTTTATGGAAATTTCGGGCACTGTATATTTTTAGAGTTGTTTGTGTGCGTTAAATATACAAGAGTCAGCGTTACGGTCGGACTGTCGGATCGGATCTGATTTTACTCGGTACATTTGCCGGCTTATACACGGTGTCCCAAAAATGTAAATCCTTGAAATGGGCGTTTCTTGAGGTTATTTATAGTAACATTTTCCTTTGCAGAAATGGCCGCCTCAGCTTTCTTAAGGAGTTATTAAAGTAAAACACGGACCAATCAGAACACCGTAACAGCGGACGGATTCCGGCTAGGCGACAGGTTCCGTCGAGCGTGACATTATCATTGACCGAGCCGGAATCCGTCCGCAATAACAGTGTTCTGATTGGTGCGAGTATTTCTTTAATAACTCCGTAACGAAGCCGAGGCGGCCATTTTTACAAAGGAAAGAGTTGCTTCAAATCTCCTCAGGAAACGTCGTTCCTTGGCGTCGTTCCAATGGCGTTCCTTGGTTTTGTATATTGTTTCAAATGAACATCTTCGAGTCTGGGGGGGGGGAGTGGGTTTTCTGGTCGGGGGGTAACGTCGTCGGTGCGGCGATGGGTGCAGGTAGTTCGGAGCTCAGGGTCGAGTTTTTGTAACGACGCGACTTCGAGCGTATTTTTTTTTTTGAGCATTTAAAATATATGCAATTGTAGGCTGCATGCTAGAACGATCTGCGTGCTGCCCATTATCGAGACTCGGTTGCTACGATTTCCGAGTGGCGAGCTTCAACAACTGTTCTGAGCTTATTTGAGTTTTTAATTGTTGATTAACACGTTCATCGCCCACTCAACAATCGACAAAAATTACACAGAATCAAAGCATTTAATTTATCAAAACAAAAACTGAGAAGTTTAGTTTTCTGATATTAATGACTGTTTTAAACCTCTGCCAATACACACGTCGTAAGCAATTTTGGTACACACAATCTACCAACGTAAAAATTAACTTTCAATTATATATAAATAATTCCGTCACCTAGATATGGGCGACATGGCGATCAAGGTGTTAAAACGTTTTAAAAGAATGAACAAACCGAAACCTGCAATGAGTACATGATTGAAACACTTGAAAAGGGTTTACATGTTAATGAAACCGAGATTTTCTTTAACAAATTAGCAAGCAAATGTTAAGCATGCAATCGGGTATTTCAATCTATTAGTATTATACGCGATATTCTGTGCAGTGAATTTATCAACTACATTGCTTTATCGCTTATTGCATTCTTGGAATTTGTTTTGTTAGACGGAAGTGTTGTAGGGGACACACTATCAGTGAGAACGCTTCTGCTAATTGTAAGTCACGTCGAAAGACATGTATGTGCGAAGTAGCTTGTGTGCGTCTCTATGGTCATCGGGATTGGTGAAAAATGAGACATCGGGATATCTGATAACATAAACAATGATAAGAGCTCGTGTACCAGGAAATTGATTAACGCATCGAATCCGTCGCACTGATTTCGAACGAAGCGTGAAATATGAAACGACTGGGGTTGATAGTGCATTGTGTGTATCATCGTCTTGGATTCGTGTTGGACCGTTCTCACAATCGCCAAACTTGAGTTCTGAGGACCTCCAGCTACTCAAATTTTTAATAAAGCCAACAAGAAAGTAGTACGACACCTGGTAGTATTTAATTTTTTGTCGATTTCAATATTAGTTCAATAAATCTAATAAAATCGACACCTAATGAAAAATATTTCTCTATCAATATTCCTAGCTACACACAAATTTTGCTACAAGTATACTAGGACCTGATGATATAGAAAACAAATGAAAGAATCGCATGCAATTATTTATCGATTTTGTGAAATCAAGTTTAACATTGGAATTACCAAAATTATACAAAGGTTTTAACAAGACATATTTTAATAAACTTGTTTATCCATATATTATATTAAAAATCGTACGAAATCTGAATAGATAGAATTTTATCAATATTATGAAGTAATATCTAAAGTAGTAGTAGTAGTGTTAAGTGAATTTCAGATGAGTCTATAAATTAACGTATAATAAAAATCTGACACTAAGCGTGTGAATAAAGTTAAAGCGTTATAAATAAATTTTATACATTTATAGTAGAAATGAGTAGATGAAGATTAAAAGTAATCGAGGAATTATTAAAGAAAGAAAGAGATATGTGTCTGTCTCACTTTTGTCTTGCAATTGGCGCTGACAATTTTCATTTTGCTTAGACGTTAGCATGTCTAGTTATGAATAATAAATAATATTTTACTCTGTCAGCATCATAGATACTTCATCTTTTATGTTTCTAGTGATTCAACGTTCGAAGAAAAGAAATTATTTCGGAATGCTGAGAAACGCGTTCGATACGCCAGGAAGATCGGAATTTTGCCGAACGTCATCGGAAACATCGAGAGGGAGTCAATTTTACCTAGATATACAAATTCAGGAATTTCCCACCTGACGACCCCAGCGAGAATCTCATGTTACATAGAGGATCGTGTGCACCCCCTACCCAAACTTTTCGACCGCTGTCCACGGGTATATCGCGACAGAGCGCTTTCACGAGGGATGAGTCCGAGACGAGCTTTGTAGCAATGATACCGTTGTGTCATCGCGTAATCGAAACCCCTACCGTGACGGTGGCCAGGGTCTGTTCCAATGACAAGAGGCAGGTATTATTTGCAACGCTGCCCTTACATGGTGCAGCGAAAACTATGGAATTCGCGACTGACCAAAACCGTCTCGCTGCTTTTAGCGTGCTTACCATCGAAGGACAGCCAAAAGTACTTTTTCGTATCCTATCAGTGTAAAATTTGGTAGCAACAATCTCCGAATATACCATTTTATTTTGTCGAAACTGAAACTATTATTCTGTATTTTGATAAAATTGATTGTTTCATATTGCTATTCTCTGTCGAGTTACAACTGGACGATGGATTTTTATGAAAAATATCAAAATTGTCTGTGTTAATTGCTAGAGATGGAAGATGCAGAGGAATGTGTCTCTTCTCTTAATCATTTTAATCTGTCCAAAATAATGCAACGATGGTCTTAAATTCTTCTGATCTTTTTACTCTTGTGTATTTTATCCACTCATGTAGTTGTAGTTATAACTCGTCTAGTTATAACACAAGATGCTTATTTCTTCGTATTAACCCCTTGTTGTACCATTGTCTTTACTGCTACAAAAGAAAATTTATATTTTTTGTATGGCTAAATTTACTTCAATGTTTAAATATCGATTAGAGAATAATACAATTGTATTTCGTCCAAAAAGAAATGCATAACATTCATATTTGTTAGACTTCGTTTAAAATCTTCATCACAAGTTTGTCTCGTTAAAATACGACAGGGGTAAATGGATCTTTGGCTCTGTTGTGACATCACCAACGTCGTGAAAATTGTTATATTCACGATGTGACGCGTGTTCGCACGATAAAATTAATCTTATGCAAACTGGTATCCAGGGGTTGTGATAGTTTACCACAAGTAGTAAACAAAAAGTAGTTTAACAAAAAAGAATAGTTATAGGTACAGTACTGTAGATGGGAATAGGGGCGATATTATTGATGCGAGTGTTCGAGATAGTCTCATGTGGATGTAAAGAAGTCGCAAAGACGTAAACAGATAATATTAGGCTAGTGGGACATGGGCTTCGACGTTATACCAATAAACGTAATTACGGCGGTTTTCAGTATTATGCAATGCCCACCACGAGCTGCTGCATTGTTTTGTAGGTAAAACTCGGTAAAATGGTACCAAGCAAGACGACACCAAGCCCCTTGCATTTCCGAAGCCTGCCTATAAATTACGAGTCCCTGGCGATATAGGTGATCCTATGCTACGTCAAGTGCCTTTGAGAGCGGTAACGCCGAGCTGGTTTCTCACGAAACTCCGTTGATATCTTCCAGCCGTCCTCGGGTCGTAAAACAATAAATTAGTTAAAGAGGCACTAGAAGACTTTCTGAAAAATGACAACACCTAAATCGGCCGTAACGTAAACCCAGACTGAAATTGGAGCTGGGGGGCGCAACAGGCTCTATGCTCGAGGTAAGAATTCATCTATAGTATTTATCTATTCATCTGTATAGTATTTAACCTGAGCTACTATCATTGCAGTCTATTCGTCGTCATGTGAATCTCAGCACTGAAAACAACAAGATTATGGACGGTATATTTGAAGAGTATTCATTTAACATTTTCAACATATTATTCGCTACATTGTTAACCCTCATCATCCGTCCCATGTTTCAATTTGATACACGAGGGACACATGGACCCCTTATACCATAACATCGAGTCAGACTCGTGATGAAGATTCTGAATAGAGTCCAATAAATATGTATTTTATTAATCTACTTTTAATCGAAATAAAATTCTATTTTGTTGTCGTTAATGTACAGCCGTTGGAGAATATACAGGACTACAATAATACTTTCTTCTACGAAATTCAGAACTACGAAGGAGTTCTAATCACTGCAACCATAAAATCAACCGTACTGCAAGGGGTTAAGTTGCGAAAACGAGGAACGGATGAGAGTTAAACTTGTCAATTCGTCATCGAGAAATGAAAGATATCGTACACGCGGTGTCCTTTTGGTAAGAAGTGTATTGTTACGCGAAAATAGTTTCCCTGTTCATAACGAAAGCCTTTTTCATACGAATCATTGCGACGACGCGGAGATTCCGAGGATGCAATGGCGCAAAGGTAGCCCGAAGCAGTGATGCCAGATCGGTTAAATCGAGGGAACGAGTTTACAAACTCTCTGACGACGTCACGTGACCAGTCTACGGTCTTAGTGGGGGACGTTGGAGTGTGCTCAGGTTGTGGAATGGGATATTGGAAGGGGAAAAGGAGGAGAGGAAAATCCACCCAGTTTTGGGTGTTTCTGGCATCACTGGCCCGAAGTCGCGGAAACATAACTTGCCGGGAGATCCTCAATGTTTCACTGTTCGTTTCAATAAAAACGGCGTAACCGAAACCCTTCTCAGCAGCTCCCGCCCACCGGTAAAAATAGCCGACGCAAAATCACAATAAGTTTTCAGTCGCAAAGAACCGAACGAAGGGAACGGCCATGAACAACGCGACAGCTTTTACGAGACACGACATTTCAGAAGCAGTAAAACTCTATCCTGTCAAGCGTTCGCGTCAAATCCTCTCTGTCTCTCAGTGTGCTGCTCCAGCCACAAACAAGCGAATCCCCCTTTGCGTTTCTTATTCGCGCGAAACATTTTTTCACGTGGATATATTGACATGTAATAACGCGCACGCGTGTTAAGGACCGGCTAACAGGATTCCTGACGGCTGAGACGTTCTTTGATTAGCCGGATACGTTATATTCACCGCCTCAATATTATTAGATGATCGACTAAGCAAACGCTGAAGATATTTGACACTCCTCGAGAAATTCTCTGCGCGTCGCATACCTGCGAACATTAATTTTTCAGCTGCGATTTGTAATGAGCGATCAAATTATTGCAGTCATGGGAAAACATTATTTATTAACTGTGCGACGGATATATTGCATAAATGGAATCAGTGTAAATAGATATTCGTGTAAAATAGCAATTTACGAAAGTGGCTCTGATAATTTGATCAGCTAACACTGATAGCGCGTAAAATAGTTTATAGGGTGACCTGTCCAGTTAATGAACATTTTCCGTATTATATGGAAAAGTAAGGTTCGTCATACCCTTTCCACATTGAAATTTATACAGTTGCTTTACTATACACCTACACATGGCATGCAAATGCAATTTTGGCTCTGCTTAGCATTTGTTTCGCATTTTATTTGTTTTATTAGCAGTTGTCTCAATGACGCCCCATGCGTTCACGCTAAGTATTGCTACGTGAAATCTACATTTTGTATTTTAAGGCGTGTTCAATGAAATTATGCAAAATTTGTTTGTGCAATACTACAGTCTCGAAGTTCCTTTAACGAAAACTATTGCATGAGTAACGATTTCTAAAAATGTATCGATTTGGTAAATTGTTCATTCATTGGTCGTTTAACATATTTTCACTAAATCCTATATTACATTTTTAAAAATGGCTTTAACTATAAAAAAAAGCTAGATTTGTGTTCAGGGATGTATGAACTTAATAATAAATATAGCTCACTTACGATAATATAATTTAGGAGATTAAATAACGATTTGTAAACGATTATTTTAAGAAAAATGCAGCTTAAGTGTTCATTCACTGGACAGGTCACTCTAGTCTCGGCGTACTGCAGGTTAGCTTATGTTAAAGAGAGAAAATAATTCCAATTGATTTTTTCTTAAACGGTGTTTTTAATTTCGCGAGTTTCTACTCGCGAATTAGCCGCGAGTGTATAATTTTAATCTCCTATAAGAACTGGGAGGACTGGCTATTCGAGTGTGTGATACGGAACTCCTGCCAACTGCAACGGTCGAAGAAAAGAAACGTTACATACTAGACACATACTAGATACTAGATCGATATATCATTCCATCAGGTGCAAATACGGAACAAACATACTTTTCTCAAATTCAACATTTCAGTGAATTTTAGGGGATTAAAGGGAATATTCTGCGAATCTCAAGAGTTGAAAACTAATGGTTGAAAAGGAAAATGATTCTCTGATCTTCGTGAAAGTGTGTCAACAGTCCGGTCATCGAAGGAGTGAGTTTTTAATGGAACTGATATCCGCAGAAGCGGAGAGATACAACGAACACAAAATCAATGCACCTTGCGAACAATTGTATTATAATAGTGTAACCTGTGTCTATTATATTGACAAATTTTTAGCGATTTTCAGAACTTTTGTTTCAACGAAGATACGGCTAAAACGACGAGAAACAATTAAACAGAATGGCGAGGGCAAAATCGAATCAACAAATCTGGAGAAATATGTCTGTTTTCTTCTCGGAAGTAAATTTTTGTTTCACGCGCAGAAAGGCTCGTCGCATCAAATCAAAATCGGCTGAACAAATAATATGTATATGTATAATCGCACAGGAAGATTTTCATTGATCTGGTAGTTCCGTAAAAACATTCTATCCATAGGCAACATGTAGTCACTAAAACGCTATAACAGCGAGGAAAGAAGGCGTGTGCAAATATTGAAAGCAAAAGCTGGATCGATCGGTTTCCATCAAATAATTCACACACGATAGAATACTTGACAGTAAGTAACCATGCACCTGCGCGGACGGTTTAACGGTCTGTTGAAAAGAAAACGAAGGCGTCACGAGACGCGACGTGGCCTGACATGACACAGCGAGTTGTGTCGCGACAACGCGCCTACAAACGCCTCCTAGAAGTTAGCACTCCACTTATACATAATACAGTTTGTTACCGATAATGGGAGTAACTCTTGAAAATGTCACCGACCGAGCAACTTCTGTCGAAGCCTGACTTAGAGTATACACGTATAATTAGACTTTGTAGTCATCCGACAACAACAGAATTGCATATCTGAGTTGTGCATACCGAAAACTACTATTTGTTATAACTTATTTTCTTATTAACTTTTTAAAATAATACTTTGGCACAAACTTAGAACAACTTAGCATAGTGGAGAAAGTTGAAAACCACGAGAAGTGAAGGGCTACTCTAAAAATCGTTTTTCTCCACTTTTATCGCATTTGTATATTCTAGTTTTAATATTTGAGCACAATGTAGCACAAACTTAGCACAATTCAGAAATTTTCTATTTCTATAATATAAGTGGTAGAGGGGGGGGGGGGGGTTCTAAGAGGTCCCACAATCGTGAAAGAGAACAAGCTCCTGCACCTACAGGGTGGCTGGAAAGTAATGGCTGTCCTAAGGATGATCTTTTTAGGACTCAGCACGTTGGAAAGAGATTTGCAAAAATCACCAGCGAAAGATGGACGCTAGCTGTTCTTTTCTGTCAACGTTCCTGGGTCGTCAGAAGGATTGTGTAACGCAGCGGTCTCCAGCGTAGGGGCCCCTCACGCGCCTGCTTCCTCTTCCTTCTTCCTTCTCACCCCGCCAACCAAGAAACTGAGTAACCGACCCGCGTATCATAAAACAATCGATGATCATCTTTTTAACCGGGGAAGCGAGCATATAGGTAATCGGTTCGCCGCGTTTACGGCGCTATGGTAACGGCGAACGGTGGTGGGGATGGCGTTCAGCTCCCGGAACCGAGTTTGCACATCGCTGGTGTAACGGATAAAGGAGTTACAGGTGAAGCGATTAACACACGATCTGGATTAATACTTTATTAAAGGGCACGGGTAGACAGTATATCTGGCTCGACGGACTCGTAAGAATGACTATATGTGTTTCTTACTTACTTTTTCTCGTATATATTGTTGCGCGAGCGGCCACGTAAGTTATTAAATAGACCGATATAAAAGGGCAACTAATCTCTTTATTCAGAGAGGAAAGGAATTGCACGACCGACCGGTACGACGTTCGTGAAGCGATTCGTCCTTTGTCCTTGTTACACCGTCGTTGAGGCAACGATATCGTAACAATATGATATACAAATTTGCGCGGGTGAAGCTTGCTCACCTGAAGACGCGAGGGTGGGAGTTTCCTTTTCAGTAAAACACCGCCCTGTTCGGCGGGGGACAGGAATTCCCTGTCGCCAATTTAAGTGGCTCTACGTTTTGGGACGTTCTTTGACCGCGATGGCCGCGTAATCGTGTAACGGTACACGGCTGGCGATCATCTGTCGGCAACGTTTGTTACGCACGTGAAAACAATAAAAAAATAAAGTCATTTTTCCAACTTGCAGACGCCAGGGAAGGTTTGCTAGTCTAATCCCTGACATCTGCAAGCGGACATTCCGAATGGTTATTACGGTCGCCAACCCTGTCCCGCTACAGATGAAAGCACCGAAAAGAATTTCAACGCGAAGAGGGTATCGTAACTGTTATTTTTTCGTTACATACGAATTACGCTCGTTCGCGAGGTGTTCGTTCACTGGGACAGATCACTCTGCATCCTTTGGAGGATCCTTCAAAGTTAGGATTGCTTTCTGCGAGAAAACGATGCATTTTTCGCGCATGTACTTTTCGAACATTTTCTTGTTGCGAGAAGAAAAAAATCTGACGCGGAAGAAGACGTGAAAGAGAACACCCCTAGCTCCAAGGATATTACTTTCTTGACACCTTGTACGTGTACGCGCGAAACCGGGCGCACAATGCAATCCTACCCAGAGCCCATAAACACCCTCTGTGAGGAGACTGCTCGAGATACCATGAAGATCGTTGCCCTCCCAGCACACAGTAGAAGTAGAAGGTCGTAAAGATTTTAGGACTCTTTGGACATGCGATGTTGGCCCGGCAGGGCAACGCTCCGCTTCATGGGAATGAAAATGAAGCAGCCTAGCTGGATCGCGTATGCCGCGGATTTCCGTGAAATCACTTCTTCCTGATATAAGTATCGACCGTGTTTATAACCATGATAAATAGTGCTTTTCACAGCGTAATTATGCCAGCCCGCAAGTAATGACAGAGTAGCATTACTCAAAATATAAACAAAGCCAATGCTTCTCTCTGGAGTCTTCCCTCAATGCTTCTCGTGGAATCTTTTGCTAGAAACTATCATTCGTAGCAAAACTGTAAAGGAGTTGAAGCTACAATGACTGTAAAATCATTGTTCTAAAATTACGAGTAACTACTATCAATTCTTATAAAGTTTTATACCAAACATGAGACCTAACCTTTCTCACTGTTCCAATAAATGTAATTTAAGCAAAGCAACTGCCTCCTTCTTGCCCCAAAGAAAAAGAAGAAAATAGTAAGCATCCGTTAAAATGTTTGCTATCAGCGTTTATTGTTTCGTTGCTGTGCTTCGTACCTCCTTTATGGAATATTGAAACAATTTAGTAGCGATGCTCATAGAATCTCTGAATGTAATGCTATGTCCTATCAATTTTACACAACAAAGTGTACAAAATTGAATTGATTATCTTTAACTAAACTGCCAAACTGTGGATGTCACATAATGATAGCGAATGTGTTAAAGAGATTTAAAAGAGGAATATATTCTATAATAATGATTACTTTCACGGATAATATATTCATAAATAACTCCTCTCGTTGTATCTTCACAGATAGCTATCTGTTACAAATCCACATTCGCCACATTTATTACTCAAATAAGACTCCATTTTAAAAACTTCAACTACAATAAAATGAAATGAAATGCAATAAAAAATGGCGAGTAACAATCAAGTATACAATACAATGTGGAGCTGCTTCCTTGCTGCAGGAAACCGTCTAACTCATTTTGTATTATTTTAAATATACAGCTGGTTACCGTCAGATCTCTCGATTTTATAATCACAATAATTTTCCGTCCCACTTTAATAACTCGTGCGTTACAAATCTATAGTAATTGGACTACAGTGGACAGCTACTATGATGATTAACGTATCTTGAGTGTCCCCTTCCGAGAAGCGGACTATAGTAAACTCACGCAAGAAGGAACACCGGTCATTAAGGATTTCTCTGAAGCACAATACGTTTAGGTATTTATTTCACACGCAGATCCGTGGGCTTTGTTCTTCTTATCCGTCTAGATCCCGAGTGGATTGCTGACCGAACGACTGGCTAATACGAGAGGCGGTTTTGCGGCCTCGTTTTTATGGGATGTTGTGTGTTCCCGGACGAGATTATGTGGCCATTTAACACTAGATTTTATGCGTGCATCATGTCTGGCGGGCCATGATGCTGCTGCTATCTTTCACAGAGTCTCTGACTGAATAACATTGGTGTTGATTTTAGTATATTTACACAATGGCGGGTTTACTCTGCGAACAAAACAAATGACATAATAATACAAAAGTGGTGAGTAAACAATTTGTCATTAATGTTGCCAAATTTGGTGATAGGCAATCGTTTTGAATATAGAAAATGATCTTTATTTATGCAAAATAGAAATTGTCCGAGACAACTGTGAGAAACAGAAGTTAAATGAAAATGCATTTCCTTCTCTAAAAATTTGAATAAGTCGAGAATAATATGTACAGTATTTCATCGTTAATTATCGTAAACTTCTGTACGATAATTGTCGCAAAACAATCCGCGGGATATACCCCGTGAGGGCCCGTGAAGCTCGAGAAGCCTCGGTCGCCGAGAAGTGTTACATGATACGGGTCGAATATGTCAGTGTGAAGACAACACCGAACCCAGTCACAAAACTTCTTTATTTTTTATTATTTTTTGATGGGACTTTCACGAACATATCCGTGGCATTTTTTTAATGAAAATGATACCAAATAAGATATAATTCCGATGTTATTTACTTGAGTAGTGGACGATGGAAGTTTCGGAAAAATATTGTAAATATGATCCGAATTATATCGTGTTTGATATTATTTTAATCAGAAAAATGCCACAAATGTACATATTGGAGAAAGTCTCATAAAAAAATAAGTAATAATAAAAAAATTTTTTTATTGGCATTACACTGTCAGGACACACGGGCCTTTAAACTGTGCCGGCGACCGAGACTCTCCGCGTCTCTTTCTTTCCCATGGGCTGTCCTTCCTTGCACCCGAAACTTTCATCGTCCATTACTCAAGTAAATACTATCGGAATTATATCATATTTGGTATCATTTCCATTAGAAAAATGCAACGAATATGTTGGTGAAAGTTCCATAAAAAAATTATGAAAAACAAAGAAGTTTTGTCATTGGATTAGTAGTGGTCTAACACCGATATTCTCGACCCGTAATATGTTACATTTCTCGGCAACCGAGGCCTCTCAAGCTTCCGTGTCCGTCCTTCCATTCGCCAGAGGTCGAAAAATAGTATCTTCTACACGATAATTGACGCCGGCCGGACCCGTGGTGGCAACAATTAACGATGAAATACTGTAACAACATCATTCACCTATCAAAAATAACATCTACATTCTTCTAACGTCTCTGTAGCTTTCTATTCGACTATATTTTTAACAAACGCATGACAGTCTAGTGATTTTATAAATTTATATGCAATAGGGATATGCTGAAGTAAAAACATCGCGTTAGGTTTATTTCGATTTCGGCCGCGGTTATTTGTTTTCAGAGTATAAACAATACTGACAAAAACTCTAACATTCTTGTTCCGGCGCACAGCTTTCTGGCGAGAGGTCTGGAGATGTCAAGAGTTTGCATATTTTCGAGAGTAGAGCGCAACGAGTTGGCTACGCGCACCGACAGCATGTCCACTTAACAGTGCACCTCTATTTTCTTACGACACTTCGCAGTCAAAGGAATTATTCGAAATAGTCTGAACTGTTCTATGTATAGTCAGTGGCATTGCCCACTCAGTGGGCGGGGTAATTAGTCTTTTGACACTGTCGATGATCAACAGGCAGGATTTCTTCTTTCTTTTCTTTTAATACTTGATTACTTGCTATCAATTTTTACTACATCATGCTATCACAGTAGGCTGCGTTATTTAGATTAACTTTATTAAACACAAGACAATTTAATAACTAAATGCCAATTTGTGTTAGGAACAATTTTAAGCTTGATAATACATACATAAATAAATATTTTTGAGGATCGAGACTAGGGACGAAGAACTAAATTATTGCATTTTAATTTAATTTAATCTCTATTTTTGACTTAAGTCAATTTTCATCCAGGGATACGATGAACCCAACCAAATTCTAATTATCTGCAGCCATATTGTTTTCTAATAAATTCAAATCGTTTTGTCTAGAGAGGATCCAAAGAAAAGTAGGGAATATTAATTTCAGCGAACGTTGTGTCCACAACTTTTTTTATATTGGACCATATGACTTGGAATTTTTTGGTAAACTAGAACAATTAGTTTACTACATGGCGCAAAAAGGAAATTTGGAAAAAATTTTAATTGATCGGCATTGCAAAGAAATTATTAAAAGTAGTTCTGTACAACTGTTTTATGTGAGTGCATATTGAAAGTTTAACAAACGCGTTTTGTAGATCTGTGTGATTATGCACACTCTGAAAATTTCACCAAAATCGTTAAACGTTGCAATGAGCTACAGTCGTTTGAAAATGGCCAAAATTGCAGCTTTTCACAATTCTCGGCCTTAAACTGTAATAAATCGAAGCATTCTTACTTCTTTCGATGCCTGTCGCTCTTTTCCACGTCATCCGATATTGATAAAATTTTCAGAATGTATATAATTGACACAGATCTACAAAACTGTCAAAAACAACTTTTAGTATTTTATATACGTATGATAAATATTTATCGCTTAGGTTTTAGTGACTATCTAACCTTGCATACATTATAAATAGACTTCGGATTTTATACATTCTTGACAAAAACTAGTTGAAGCAACTTAAAACAGTAGAAGCATTAAGTGAATTTAAGGATGCCAATGACCAAACAAATTATTTGTGACCAAGCAAATTCCTAATCATTTTGAGTGGGGTATAGAAAATAATGTCACAATAATTTCAGATATAAAATGAATGATAGCTGAGCACTTAACCAAAGACTAAAAGTGACTTGCGTTGCGTTCTAAAAATGACAAGATGACACGTACATGAATAAAATAATTTGTTCAATCATTTCCCTCAAAGAGTTCTTTATTAACTTCAGTAATAAAAAAGTAAAATCTATAAAACCGGTCATTTGACCGATGATGATCGGATCGGTGATAATAGGTATCGCTTAGATTTTAATGGCGGATATTAACTAAAAACTAAAATAGCGGACATTATGGCAACATTACTGTGCCGCAATCATCCCTAACAAGACAGTTCGCTTATTAAGTCACGAGAGACTTTGATCAGGTAATTTTCTAACGATTTCGCGCGTCAAAGAAACAGCAATGGGCTAACAAATCATAGATCGAAGAGCGTGAACGTTCGAGAGGGCCCGGGGGGGGGGGGGAGAGAGAGAAAGGAAAAGTATAGAAGTTTATGAATGATATGTAAGCGCGAAACTGGCGTCAGCTCGGGATATTATATTTTATGGCATTCTTGCGATAGTAGTAGGATGGCCACGCAGAGAAGATACCGTGAGGGTGAAAGTGACAGGTCATTTAACCCCGTTGCCTCGTAAACGAGACTCGGTTTGAGTCACTAGACTGTGACCAACTTTACTATCCACCCTCGCTCGAGACGGGGTGACCAAACCCCTGCTTCCTGCCCCCATCCTCACCTTAAGAACGATTCCCCATGGTGGTAAACAATTGAAAATCTGCTTGAAATACGAGAATCTTGATTCACAGAACCCCGCCTCAATCGTTGACTAATGATAAATACCTGTTCATTGAAAAATCACTTATAAAATTATTGTTTTACTATTCTCGTTCACTGACACAGCTCTTTCGAACTCGAGCGGTGCAAGCTTGATTCGAAAAAATTTATAGGCGTTCGCTAAATATTCATTCGACAACAGACAATGCTATGTGGGCATATTAGACCGCATTGAGTATTATACACCGTGCAGAACTGCGAACCGTACATGTTGCTTCCTACTGATGACTCGCGGAACAATATGGTCATAAACTCTGAGAACACACGGAGCCTGGTCAAGATAAATTTAAATCGTCTCTGCTAATTAATTTTCATGGTCCTCCTAGGGAAGTGATACACCGACACACTACTCCACAAAATTGAAAGAACAATAAATTATTTCTGAACAATAGAACCCTTTAAAAAGTCGTAGAATATTCTGCGTGCTTAAGATTTTACAGATTCAATAGACTCTACAGAGTTCAAACGATATTTTTCCTTCTTCATTTTATTATGATCTTCTGGAGGGAAGTCTCGTCTTTATAATGACCCTTCAAAACCTTTTAGTGAAAAGTGTACCGCCACCATTAGAGTAATTCAAGATGATGTTGTTCAGCGGGTATACTAGTTCTCGAATTCTTAGTAATGTTTTCATTAAAAATATTGCACCCATTGCATTGGAATTTTGCACACATATGCATTGGTATTTGAAGTATACGCGCGACTTTGTAAAAGTAAAAATAATCATATCTACAGGAGTTATATATTTTTGTGTAGAGTATGTTTCCAAAATGTTGCATTTTCACTTCTGTCATTGTTAATTTTGTAACAAAGATGCGTTACACATGGTACACTTTCGTGAATATGTACGAAAATTCCCACATCAAAAGAAGATAATTTTGTAAAACAGTCAAAAAATGAAGTTTCGAAAACGTTAATATTGAAACAGCTTAACACTGGCAGAAATGAGGAGACAATTCAGCTACAAGAAATTTTCAATATTACAGTATTTCATCGTTAATTGCCGTGAAATTCTGAACGATAGTTGTCGCAAAACAATCCCTTCTTCCGCGGAGTATACCCCGTGAGGAGCCGTGAAGCTCGAGAGGCCTCAGTCGCCGAGAAGTGTAACATAATGCGGGTCGAGAATATCGGTGTGAGACCACTACTAATCCAATGACAAAACTTCTTTGTTTTTCATAATTTTTTTATGGAACTTTCACCAACATATTCGTTGCATTTTTCTAATGGAAATGATACCAAATATGATATAATTCCGATAGTATTTACTTGAGTAATGGACGATGAAAGTTTCGGGTGCAAGGAAGGACAGCCCATGGGAAATAAAGAGACGCGGAGAGTATCGGTCGCCGGCACAGTTTAAAGGCCCGCGTGTCCTGACAGTGTAATGCCAATAAAAAATTTTTTTTATTATTACTTACTTTTTTATGAGACTTTCTCCAATATGTACATTTGTGGCATTTTTCTGATTAAAATAATATCAAACACGATATAATTCGGATCATATTTACAATAATTTTCCGAAACTTCCATCGTCCACTACTCAAGTAAATAACATCGGAATTATATCTTATTTGGTATCATTTTCATTAAAAAAATGCCACGGATATGTTCGTGAAAGTTCCATCAAAAAATAATAAAAAATAAAGAAGTTTTGTGACTGGGTTCGGTGTTGTCTTCACACTGACATATTCGACCCGTATCATGTAACACTTCTCGGCGACCGAGGCTTCTCGAGCTTCACGGGACCTCACGGGGTATATCCGAGGGTATTATCTGAACGTTAATTGTCGCCGGCCGGACCCGTGGTGGCGACGATTATCGATGAAATACTGTAATAGAATTCTTGGTGACTGTGATACATTAAAAAGAAATTTAATAATTTCACCTTCAAATAAAAATCACAAAATTGTATTGAAAATCAGAAGATCATTATTGATTATTGATGTTTAACAGACTATTCGAAAACCAACCACCGGTAGATGAACTGCTAAGAGACACCTACTTCCAAGCATTAATGCGACTACAATTTAAAAAACTTTTTTTGTTCATAGATAAACTACTTTTACAGAACCTCAATGCATACGTAGGATGCAAATATGCATCACACTGAAGATACACCGAGAAAAGAATTCAAGAATTGTGGCAACGTTCCGAGGAAGCCTATCGTTAAAAACAAATGTTCACGTCATTTGTTGATTAATAGCCACTTTTCAGTTGCTTATGATTCAATTATATGTAGTCTTCTTCGCAAACCAGTGTACAACAGTTGTTCGTAAACTCCCGCGGATAATCGAGATCGATGCAGACCGCGGTTTACAATATCGTTCAGCGAGATAGATCGTGAAGCAAACGTATAATCAGCCGATGAACTTCCATCACGGGGAAGGTGGAATCGATTGAGCGTTCGACTGAAGCGATACCCCATCGAGAGTCGAGAATCGAGTGGAAGGACTTGTTGACTATCGCGAAGTCTGTTTCTGTTTCAAAGTTTCCTTCTCCGACAAAAAAGCAGTCTGTTCCATGAGCGTTTTCTCGCCAGCATGATTACGGATCTCCTCGTAATACCAAGCTGGATTTTAACACGGTGACGTAAATTCCGTCTACAGACGTCCAATGCTTGGGATTGTATAGTATTTCATCGATAATCGTCGCCACCACGGGTCCGGCCGGCGACAATTAACGTTCAGATAATACTATTCTTTGACTTGAGTCGAACGTAGAGAAGCTCGAGAGGCCTCGGTCGCCGAGAAGTGTAACATAATACGGGTCGAGTATGTGGGTGTGAAAACAACACCTAACCCAGTAACAAAACTTCTTTATTTTTTATTATTTTTTTATGGAACATTCACCAACATATTCGTGGCATTTTCTAATGAAAATAATAACAAATAAGATATAATTCCGATGGTATTTACTTGAGTAATGGACGATGGAAGTTTCGGAAAATTATTGTAGATGTATATTCGATAGAAATATTTGAAAACCACTAATGGCTGTGATAATCATATTTATATGCCTTGTAACAATAAATTGTGGTTGCTTATCAGCGCAGCTCGTTAAAATAGTTTGCTTTTCCAAATTGCTTCAGGTGTGTCTTGGTCGTAATAGCTGTCTAATCAACGCTATAATCACTCTAGGCTGATGGCTTATCTTACTAAACGAATAGTAGCTCATAATAGAAAATAAAAATATTTCTACTAGAATTAGCAATATTCTTCGTTGTATATTATTCGCGGAGACCCGCTATGGTCAATTAAATGATGCACCAAACAGAGAATTTATGAATGCGAACCTCTTAATTCAAACACGTGTCTTCCTGCACATGCATGCCGTTATGATCCTAATCTGGGTTGGCAAACTATGTTCTATTTTAAAGCTCTGTCCTCCGGTGTGTTCAAAGTCTACGCAAAAACGATACATCAGAGTATTTAGCGCGACATTCAACTTGCAAACCGTTCGTAGCATTTCGCGAAACAATTAGCAAAGATGTGGTTTTTACGCTCACTATTACAGTTTCCATAACATGACAACAACCAAATACAAAACATATAAAAATGAAACGCCTTATAGAAGCTAGAATATTGAATGTACTCAAGCTTTGTACGGTTTTCAATATTAATATGTGCTTAAATAAAGAAGTCATTTCCTATGAAACCGTTTTTATAATTTCAACAATTGTGAAATAGAAAACCGGTCATTTGACCATGGTAGGTTTAGTGTTAAATATTGCTTTCTTTGTGACACCAATCACTTCTCAATTCAATTGCAGAGCATGCTATTGTTACGATAGATATAATCAAACTTTATATTGAATAACAATTGAAAAAGCTGAAAATATTCAAACACTCTTCGATTTTTCTATAGGTAAAGCTATAAAAAGGCTATGACGGATTAATAATTTACTAAACGTCTAAAGTTTATGAGAGTTAAGGGGGGGAAGACACTTTAGAGCGATCGAAAATCGGTGATTTTTAGGAATTTTTTTACTAATAACTATAAAGCGGATCTTTTTCACACTTTCTTGGTGTCATGTTCTATATTTAAACAATACAGACATTAGTCTGCATTAACGATTAATATATTTGTTATCGAAATATTTATTTAACTTCGCAGCTCCGCGCTGTGATCATACATTCTACAGCCAACAATTTTCATCTGAAGCAGAAAAACCAAAGTTTTTCTTAATCCTCATAAAATTATGTCGTCGATGAATTAAAAAAATTCCGAAAAAGCATAAAAATGTAAAAATTTTGAAGTTTAACAAAAAAGTTACGATTTTCGCGAAAAAAATTCAGCTTTGTAATGCAGAAAAAATGGGAAAATGAAACTATTTGTACATTTTTGGTATTTCTGCTTCAGATGAAAATTGTTGGCTGTAGAATATATGATCACAGCGCGGAGCTGCGAAGTTAAATAAATATTTCGACAACAAATATATTAATCGTTAATATAAACCAATCTTTGTATTGTTTAAATATAGAACATTACACCAAGAAAGTTTGAAAAAGATCCGCTTTGTAGTTATTAAAATTATTAAAATTGTAGTTTTAAATTTGTAGTTATTAAAAATTCCTAAAAATCACCGATTTCCGAGCGCTCTAAAGTGTCTTCCCCCATTAAGGCAGGCTTGTCGTGTAACGGCTTCGAAAAAAGTGATTTTTAAGAATTTTGTTCACAATAACTATTGGACGTATGGGCCTAGACCTTTTGGGGATGTACGTGCGACTGCTTTTTTTTTAGTTCTATTCTTATTACTTATTGTACATATAATACGCATGCTTCTCGAACCTATATTTTTTAAACTGACGTACACAATAACTTAAAGACTGATCAACTGATCAATTTCAGACAAGGCTTATTCATTACTTGTGTTTTGAATTTCGGCGCACAGGTTCGATCATTAATACAAATAGCAATTTTGCAAATTATAAACCTCTAAGGAACCTCAACGTTTCGACCCAGATGTGGGTCTTTCTCAAGAGATGAGATTTTTTGCGTCTGTAACATAATTTAATTGTAATAATGTATTTAGTGTAACACTAGGTGTGTTGATTTCAGAAGAGAAATGAACTTTTTCATACTTGCTATAACGGGAACTTATTCTACTAAGGCTTATTCAATTCGTTACAAATATCTCGAGATACTGAACCACAATTTCAACTTAATTTCTTGTTTATATTTTTTTCTGATGATATAGAATTCATTTTCCTATCGAAAAAACTATATTTCATTAAAAAATCCACGACTTTTGCAATTCCCTATATTTTTTCTTAAATGTTGATTCAGTACCATTGTAAATAATCAATCTTTATGGTAATTCTTCATTTTTTAGTTTTCCGATAACTGTAACACTTGTTACACTCTACATCAGGGATGGGCAATTTTGCCTCAATTGAGGCAAAAAAGTCTACACCGTAGCGCCCTCTGTCCCCTTCCAGCAAGCGCGGTACAATGGGACAACGAAGACACGAGACATCAGCGTACGCAACGAACGTACGCGCTGCATGAAAGAGAGGTTGGTGGGAAAAGCAGGCGTTTGAGGGGCTCCACCCGTGTCCACCACTGCTGTACATTAATAGTAGCTAACAAGGTTGACAAGAGTGCGATGATTGTCACAAAATTAATAAAGAATTGAAACAAAAAATTATAGCTTTAAGTTGCCTAAATGGATACCAAAAAGTTTTACTCCGATAATATTAATAGTTTCTGTTAACTAAAGTCGCAAAAATTAGCTATTTTTGTACTTGTTACACGAGAATTTACCCATAAAGCCTGGTCCAGCGTTCTCTTTTTTTGTTGGATTTTTTAAATTCAGAAATTGAAAGAAAAACTGGTAAACAATTAAACGGGAAACAAACTCCCGCGTTTCTCTCGATAAATGGAAAAGTAGTATTATCGAGGACATAGAGGGGGTTGCTATGTGTATAAACTGTGCTCGTCTATGTTTAATGCGAGTTTGCAGCAGTGCATCGAGCTTCCATAAGCATGCGAATCTTGAAAACAGTTAAGGTTTCATTATTTCCGAGTGCGTTCCGGTAAATCGATCGATTCTGCTGGCCAAGCACGTAACATCGCGAATGTCTGCGTGCTGTAACGGGAACCACCGCCGACACTTTGAATTGCACGAGGTGCTCTTATGACATGTTTCTGCGCTCGATGTGATTTTATCTTCGGGTGATAATATATTATTGGAACAACGCGACTTTACCGGGCAATTTGAATGCCACGAGAACCACACACACCACAAAATAACAATTTTGTAGCAAACCATAGGCATCAAGCTGCTCTACGAATACGTTTTTGTACGTTTCTAATTGATTTGTGCGACACAGAGATGATCTGTGTAATTTCATTCCAGAGCAACAATGGATCCAAAAAGAGAACTTGAACACTGACTTTTCGAGTCTCGAGAAATCGCCGATATTTAACGTGTTGCAATTTCATAGAATAATAATCGTACAGTAACAAACCTAGACTCGTGTTAAAGCTCGAAAACTCTAATTTCACATGTCGTTATTCTTTTTTTCGAAGAAATGTTTGCATAATGTAGCGAGTGGGAAACTGAAGATCCATTTTACCTAAAAAATGTTATGAATTGAAACGTCGGTAAAAACATTAAAAAAAAATTTTGTAAAACAAGTTTGGTCGTATGAATAATATGCATAATTGACTGTACATTTTTAATTCAAACCTCAATAAAATAACTAAAAGTAGACGTACGTCAAGTTTTTCATGCCGTTGCAAAAGGGAGACTTCGTTCTTCAAATCTACGGAAGATACATTGACGACAAAATTTGTTAATGTTTTTACACAGATCTGGATTTGTAGCATTTGGTGTAAAGTTATGTTAGGCAAAAATGAGCAATGGTTGGATAAAAGCAGAAGCCTCAAGCTTTAAACGAGAACACATTTATTATTGTACCATTTCTTTAACGAAATTATCATAATTTAAATATCGTACGAAATCAGTGATGCCAGATCGGTTGAATCGAGGGGAATACAGTTTACCACCTCTCTGATGACCAGAGTAATATGTGATACGTTGCGCGGCGCGTCACGTGACCAGTCTACGGTGATGGTTGGGGACGTTGGAGTGTGCACAGGTAGTGGAATGGGATAGTGGAAGGGGAAAAGTAGGAGAGGAAAAAAACAACCAGTTCTGGTTGTTTCTGGCATCACTGTACGAAATCTCGAAAAGAGAATAATTCAATATTCAGACAATTTTTTGATTCACTGTATATGAAAAAGTATGCAAAATTGCTGTATGTTAATCGTGTGCGAAAGAGAATTACCACTACTATATTTAGTACAATTGTTTTATACGTCTGTTTCTTTTAAAAATATGTATTAGACAATTTTTTAACAGAATAGAGCTGTGTACAGAAAAATGGTTTTTACTGTTTTGTTGTAACAGTGAACATGAGAATTAATTAATTTAAAAATATGTGTGCTGAGTGAAGTGGGTTTAAATGTTATTTTAAAACTTTCTGGAGTATAATTTTACGTCTATATAAAACAGGTATAACAGAACAGAGAATACGCTGTCGTGTGTTACGAAATCTTAAACAGGATTATGGAGACATTGTCTTCACCTGGATTCATCTTCAGTTCGTCTATGCTAAATTCAGCGGAAGTTTATTGTGCGCGAGAGGCTAAACGACAGCATTAAAACACATACTTGAACTGGCATACCTATAAAGCGACTGTGGTTTCGTCCCGGCATCAAATGTACATATACAGTAAAATTCCGATAATCCGACATCCAATAATTTGGTATGCGCAGCCTCATCTTCATTCACGTATTTTGACAACAAGCACGAAGCAAAAAGATGACGATGGCAGCTGTTGATGCATTGAATGGATTTACAAAATTAGCCGAGTGCAAAAGAATACTGGTTTACAATCTACAGCATACTTATAAGGATCAATTAGTATTACAGTAATGTCTCGAAAAAATTATCCTCTTCAGAGATCTAGAAATTCGATCTCCTTAAAGGTATAACGTGATACTGAATTAGACGTGATAGTGGGATAGTACTAATCTAATTAGAAAACTATTACGTTTTAAATATTAAATTAATTAATCTTTCACGAACATATTCCTCATATTTTTATGGTTACAATGAAATCACGCATGACATAATTCGCAGCTTATTTGCCCGTTTATTTCACGGTTCAAAGTTCAAACCTCGATTGTCCGAACCGATGATATCTAAATTCTCTATTATTTGAATACATGTACAGCCTGTATCTAAATTCATTGTACAAATCAGTAATCTGATCCAACACTGTAACCAGGTAACTATTCTATTGTCCGAATACGCAAGTTCTGCTAGCCAGTTCGGATAATCGAGGTTCTACTGTATAGTGGATGACACGTGCAAATATAATCTAAATTGTGCTGTGTTTGGTATCATTTTATTCAAAAAACTGTCACGAATATGTTCGTAAGAGTTTCATACAAAAACAATTAGAAACAAGAGAGTTATATCACTGTTTTCGCTTATTTTCTAAAATTACATTGGTAAGATCAATGTTATATCCATTAGTGACATCACATGCATGAAACGTGTAATTTTCGTAGAGTAAATTTGCAAAAATCGAATTTTTAGACCTCAATAAATTCGATAAAAGATGCAATAAAACATTCAATTAAAAATTCACGTTCGACTGGGAATAACCCCTGAAACTTTCGATCTTATCAGCTGTTTGATATTTACTCGAAGTAGAAATTGATCGTCTTGGCGTGGAACAACCATGCTTACCAGAACTCGAGATCCTTATCGTTTGCACAGCCAAAGTTTTGTCGAGAGGAAAAATTAATTTCGAAGTGGTGATTGGCAGGTACATGTGGTCGGTGGTAACTGTGCGATGCATGAACAATTTCAAATGTAAACAAGAATGTAAACTAGAACAGTGTTAACCACGACATCATTTGAACCTTGTTGCTCGCTTACACGTAACACGTGTCGTGACTGTAATTATCCGAACACTTTCGCGCAGGTATTGATTGCATGAGTTTCGTTAGTTCAAGAACGGACATTTACATTATCAAATGAACTTATCGACGGCTTTCAAGATCCCGATAGTTGACGGATTTATGGCTTCTATAAGTTGATTGACAGTGCACTTTATTTTAATTGCGATTTTCGCAACAATGATTCAAAGTGGATTTAATTTACTCTATTAAAGAATCCATTAAATAATTGAGTAAACTTCTGAAAACCGGTCAAATCAGATTGAGCTCAAATTTTTCACATAGCCTAATTTTGCATAAGAAACATGTTCCCCAAGTGATTTTTGGCGACTCGAAAAACTTCTTATAATTTTCCACCTTCCCGAGATATTTCTACTGTTTTCTACTTACTTGACCCAGACCTCGTATTTATTAATTTAATGGAGCCAAATTTGTGAATGTATATTATGAATATCATATTACTATGTTAACATACTATAAAATAAAGAAATAAATAAATACGTCGTAAATGTTCATATAGTTTTTCTTGGTCAGAAGAGTTACAAAATGTCAAATATAATAAATAATATTTTGCAGAAACAATTTTTCCTTCTACAAAAGATTACATTTTCTCCGTCTCTAAAATACAAAGAAAAATTGATGTAGGAGTATATCGCGTTTAATTATCGTCGAAATGACAATCGAATGGTCGATTAAATTTTATCCTGTCATAATGATTATCCAACACGTACCTTAGATCGTAATTTCTAGAGATCTAATTGTCATTATTATGGGAATGGAACTTCATTCATTTTTATGGAGTATTAAAGATTTTCCAGATACAGTAGAATTCCCATAATCCGGCATGCTGGGGACTTTAGCAGTGCCGGATTATTGGACTATTAAAATACAGGAAAATGATTTAAAACTTATTGTAATTATATGTATATGAATTCATTGGAAAAAAAATTGGCGTACTGAATACACAATATGATTTATGTTTGTTTAAATAGTCAACGCACATTCGTCTACTAAAATCCGTAGTATACTCACAAGCATCGTCTCTTCGTCTATTAGGTGTACAAATATACTATTTTACAAGGTACAACTGATTAATTGCAGGGGTTGAAAACAGTTATGATATCAATTCCGGTTCTTGAAACAGTTGCGAGAACCGAAAGAATGTTATAACTGTTATGAGAATATCGGTTCTCGCTTATATCGGTTACGGTTACGGTTACGGTTCTTAAGAACCGATATTATAACGGTTCTATAACTGTTATATTTAGGTTCTGGATTTAGGTTTCGGTTCTTCAGATTTCAGAATCTATAATATGTCCCGTATTGGTCTCATATCGGTTTTGCAGTACGGCAACTGATATTTTTTGGTTCTGTATCGGCTATACAGGGTGTCTCAAAATTCCTTTAACATCTGGAAATACGAGATTCCTGAGATCATTTGAAGCGACATTTTCCTTTGCAAAAATGGCGTCCGCTGCTTTGTTTAAGAGTTATTAACGAAAAACACTGGCCAATCAGAGCGCAGCTGCAGCGGATTCGGCCAACGGCGACGCCACGCTAAGCGGGACCTGTCGACGAGTCGGACTCCGTTCGCTGTAGCCGCGCTCTAATTGATCCGTGTTTTTCGTTAATAACTCCTTAAGAAAGCCGGACGTCATTTTTGCAAAGGAAAATGTCGCATCAAATGATCTCGGGAACCTCTTATTTCCGGATGTTGAAGGAATTTTGAGACACCCTGTATAGCCGATACAGAATCAGAAAATATCAGTTGCAGAACTGAAAAACCGATATGAGACCGATACGGGACATATTATAGGTTCTGAAGTCTGAAGAACCGAAACCGAAATCCAAAACCTAAAAATAACAGTTATAGAACCGTTATAATATCGGTTCACAAGAACCGTAATCGTAACTGATATAAGCGAGAACCGATATTCTCATAACAGTTACAACATCATTTCGGTTCTTCATAACTATTTACGTCAGAACCGATATATAACTGTTTCAAACAGTTATTTTTCAAAACCGTTTCAACTCCTGATTAATTGTGATGGCCAATGAATTTGTCCGTGTAATGATTTCAGGTGGCAGTAAAGAAACATTTAAGAAAATCAGTGACTTTACAGGCTGATCTGGAAGAAATGTTATGCGCGAATGTGTTGAATACCGAGTACTCGAATCCTCTTCGATCATAATATTGTAGTATCGGCTCACCGTTAGCAGACGGAGAGATCGTAACTTTCGCGTCGGTGACACGCCGACGCCGCCGTCTTTGCGAATATTGCGATGATCGCTGTATCATAAAGAATGGCTCCGAGTCCGAAGAAAGATTAGAGGAAGAAAGGCGTCCGGTGCACCAACACGCGCAAAATACGTCTAACAAATATGCAAATCGGGTCATAAAGTTGGGCCAAGAAGAGACGTAGAAAGGGACCCGCGATCGTAATCCATCCGATTGCATCGGCTAAAGCGTCACAGTTTACGCGACCCTCTGGAGCCTTTTACGGCACGCGTGTTGGTAATGGTCGCTCTCAAACAGTACCACGCTCCAACCATTACAATCGCAAACACTTTATTTATGTAAAAAGTATCAAACACATCGGAGATACCTACCAACTCGAATTGAATCCTCCATCACTTTTTCGAAATTAATATGTATTTGTCTTTGCACTCTCCGTCGAGTTAGCGCAATGCCAATAAATCAATATCATGGAAAGATAAATAACTCACATTGTATATATTGCATCTCTGAGAATGAGCATCTGCGATAAGATTAAAATAAGATTGATCGCATCGTCTGTAAAAATTGACACATTGTACGCTGGTTATATTGACGATTTCAATGGAAGAGTTTTAAAAAAATTGCTACAATAACTAGTACACTTTGATCTTTTTTGGTAAAACTGTTAACACTAATTCCTCATTGTTAGACTGCGAATTTTATGCATTTATGGAAGAAATGAGTAGGCCGATGATGTGTCAGGATATCCCGGTACAAGTAACAGAAGCAAATAGAGGCGAACCTGGCCGAACAAATAAAACTGGAATTCATTCGGTAAGCAACATGTAAGAATGCATTTTCGCGAAAGATTTTCCCACACGAAATCCTCCTGACAACCCGATTTGCAATAAAATCTCGAACATAAAGACGGCCGGTTCTCTCAGCCTGAATGTATCCAATAATGTGAGGATATATCCCTTTATAATCGAAGCGACGACAAACGAGGTAATTGGAAAGAGTAGTCTTTGTTCGAAGGAGAGGTAGGAATATCAATTAAGGATCAATGTGTTACTTCATAGAAAATTATACACAGTCGTCGATGTTTCAAATGTCTTCAATGATGAATATTGATGCCGGCGAACGACTCGGTTTCTCCATAAACCATATACACCCGTCTGTTTTCAGCAACCACGATCGTTAAGTATCGAAATAGCCTCTGCGCAATTAACATTACGATAGAGAAGTAACGAATTTATTGAAATTGCTCGAGCGTTGCATATATCATACATACATACATACATGGACGAGGACTCCGGCCACCGGTTAAGTGTTAAGCGTTGCCGGCGATTAGAATAAAATAAGGCGAATCGAATAGTTAGCCCGTTATAGCGGCAGCTATAAGGGGGTGTTGGGGGCGGTCAGGGGTGCAGACAGGGACAGAAAAAGAGGGGATGGGGTCGTATAAACGGGACGCAGAAGGATAATGCGAAGCGGCGGCCAGAGAAAAGGGGAAGAAAGATGTAATAAAACTCAGTGGAGTCAGCGGTTATAAACTGAATTCTTAGGATAGCTTAGGCCAGAAGTTCGAGTTATAGTTCCCCTATAAGAGGAGGAGGCAGACTGAAATTCGTCTAGAAGGTAGAAAAGAGGCGGCACCGAAACGAAGTCATAGCACTAAACTCGCCCAGAGAGTTCCGACGATCACGAAAAAAATCTTTCGAACATATTCGTCAGTAAACAGCCTCCGTGATTCTTAATCATCTGGACCCATTCATTCATGGGGACTGATATCACTGCGTCATTTCCCACGGTTCGTCGTGCAGACCGACTTCGAGAGGAGCGATCTAATTTTGCGCCACATTTTACCATTAGTAAACTCCAAATAAAGATAAACGAACATTTTAACCCTTTGCACTCGGAGCTATTTCAACTAAAAAATCGAACATTTTTTCTAACCTAGAATATTTCCATTGTACATAGCTATTTTCATTGTATCCGTAAGAAACTGATATAGTACCTCATACAATATTTAAATGTTTAGTAATTTATTACATATAAACAAATTTAATCATGTAAACAATATTCTGAATAATGGTGTAGCAATTTGTAGTGGCGCCTGAGAGTCGCCATTCGAGTGCTAAGGGTTAAGCAACTGGCAACTGCTCGAACGTTTTATGATTTTCTTTAGCAAGAAAATACCACTGATTCTACAATGATTTGCTGCGAGACTACCTGAAGTTAGGTGTGCTTGAAATTTTATACAGCGGCTTCAAAAAGTGTTGGCACACTGAATTTACGTTCTTCGGTGCCGTGGGTTGGAAACCAAACAAAAACGAAAAAGTTGTCTTTGTTCTGGTCAGTGTATACAGCATCTCCATAAAATCGACTTAATATCTTCCAGTTACTGCAAGGATTAAATAAGTATAAAAAGAATAGAACAGGGATCAACATCGAAGTTGAAATCTTCGTCATTCGTACGATGTAACCGAACGCGAAACGAGCGATCGGAATCTTTCGAGGAAACGAACGAAATACGTTCTCGTGTGGCATAAACCATGCGGAGAAAGAGTTTCGAGAAAGTTCATTTCGAAAGGGAACGCACGGCCCGAAGTGTATAGATTAATTTGTCTGACAAGTAACACGAGAAAAACAAAGTTCTGCGGGTCGATTTTCACAGGGTCGGGAGGGAGAGAGGAGGAGGTGGTGGTGTGACGGCGGCTTCCCTTAGAGTCACGTTTTAATATTTATTTGTGACGACTGTGCGCGCAATTCTGGATCGGTAACTCAGGAGAGTCGTAAATGCCAGCGAACAAGGTCACGCGATCCCTCAAAATACAGTGCACCGGCCTTCAGGCCCTCTCTCATTCGACCAGGGAGGTGTAGTGCACACCGTTTAGTCCGGGGCACGAAGGGTCCATAAAAGGGCAACTGATGAGATTTTGTAAGTGGAAAACCTATCAGCGTGAACGTCCGTTCATTGCGGTAGTCGGGAGAAGAAAGAAAAGCCGACTAGGTTCCACGGGAAGATTTACGAGTCGGGGTTTTAGGAAGGTCGGTGTTAGAGAAGTCATCCGGGCTCGTAAAAATTTTCGAGTGTCCCGTGGCAAAGGACAAAATCTCTTTCGGCCTAAACCGCAACAACCTCTCGATTATCGTTCCCGGAACGATCATCGCCTAGGTGTAAACACTCGTAATCGGCCGCTACCGGTCCCATTATGCCCCGGGCAAAATCCTTGCAAATATATCCCCACTCGTTTGTCTATCTTCCCTAAAATTCTTCACCTGAAATTCTTCTTTATCCAGATTCCACATTTTTCTGCTAATATATTCAGTATGGCAAATTTGAACCGCAACAACCCTCTCGACTAATCATTCTTGTAACGATCATCATCATAAACACTCGTAATCGGCCGCAAAAACTTTTTTCAATAGAAATACTGCATGAATTTATTCCGCGCTTTTCAGTTTGAAAAAATTTATGATTTAGACATAGAAAAAATATGAATTCTGTCTCTAATCCAGTCCAATCGTCATTTGCTTATTTGGCGAAAGAATGTGCATCGTCTCACAAACGTCAGCGTTTACAGCTAAAAATTATTAGCAGATGTGTAAGTATCTGCATACAGGAAATTTTGTTCGCAGTAAGATATTACGTTTCAATCGCAGTCTAAATTCTAAATTTACCCTAATTAAATAAACTCACCCTTACTAAGCGATTAGAAATAAAGACGTCGGATGTAATTGCAGGTAACGCGACGTTAATTCAAATGTGATTTTTCTCCGCAAACACTGGCGAATTAACCAGTTAGCTGTGTAGCTCGATTTCACATGTGGTTGTTAAGAATTTTTTAAATACTTTATTTATCGCATTGACGTCTCTTCAATTACTTTGCTTCGTTTCTTTACTTGGTCTTTGACTAGATAGTAAGCAATTAATTTTATTCCATGACGAATATACTCGTCTAAAAACAGATACCTGGTTAAAAAGATTAGTCCGCGCCGTGCATTGGGACAAGCGACGCGCGCGTCTCTCCCTTTTCTTACCGAAAACCTACAAACGGTTTTTCGTTTAATTACAGGCCGTCGTCGATTTGCAATTCATATTCCGGGCCAAGCTTCCGCGAATTTACGATCGGTAGCTTGGATGTAAAGGATCGATTATGCGTTTCCCCCAGCGTGGAGCAGTTAAAAGTATATTTCGTTTCTTGACGCGCACCGACCGAAGTCAGGCACCGTAACTTCCTTCGGGATTAACGAGTGCACATATAAACTCCAACTAATTGTGCCACTCTACCCGTGCACGATCGACAGAATTGCGTAACCCGCAGTTGTGTACAACGAAGAAAACTCGCCCTCGTCCCTGAAGGAAGCATTAAAATGAAAAGGGGGGAAAAAAGGCGACGAGAAGAAGAAGAGGAAAAAAGAAACAGCACTAAATCCATCGCAGTTATCGCGCACTGTTATCTGCAGCAAGTCGTGCATGTTATTTGGGGAATTAATATTTCTTGGCAGGCTACCGGGAAGATCGCGCGCGATCAAAATTAATCTTTACAACCAATCAAACGCCTGCCGCTCGCTAAAAAGCAAGCTCCGACTTTATTATAAGATTTAAGTCGGCTTGGACTACCCATCGAGCCAGCCGCGATCATCTCGCTTTCCCATCCCCTTGCAAATTCTTTCTGTCTCTCTCTTCCCCTCCCTCGATCTCCCTCTCTAGTCTCGCAGAGTTCACACCAAATGTTTTTGCGTGCATGCGCAACGCTAATTGCCTGCCGAAAAAATTATCTGCATCATAAAACAGTAGTTAGAACAAACGTAAATTGAGCCTTCACGACTCCCTTGTAAATGTTTACGGTTCACGTAGAGCGACCACCTCGATGCAGTTGTTTCAACCTGAGGAAACACGAATACACATGCGAGGAGATTCCGCAAGATCAGTACTACATATTCATCCGTAATCTAAATATTCTTGGACATTTTGACATTATACTTTGACTTTTGTAAACAGAACCGGAATATTCATCGAAGTCGAAGTAGACAATGTTGGAAAACTGAAACATCTTACAAACTTCTGTTTACCTTCCGTGACGTCGTGCGGGAGACAATGAGAATCTTGAGAGAGGTGGAGGCTGTTTTCTATGTATTCTCATTGGCTGGAGAACGCGTCAAGTATTTGTTCTAATAGGTAGGCGAAATACAAGACAGTTTAAAGTGTTTAAGAAATTCATAATTTAAATATCGTACGAAATCAGTGATGCCAGATCGGTTGAACCGGGGAGAATATAGTTTACCACCTCTCTGATGACCAGAGGAATATGTGATACGTTGCGCGGCACGTCACGTGAACAGTCTACGGTCTTAGTGGGGGACATTGGAGTGTGCGCAGGAATGGAATGGGATAGTGGAAGC
Organism: Sphecodes monilicornis; assembly: GCA_913789915.3. NCBI lineage: Eukaryota > Metazoa > Arthropoda > Insecta > Hymenoptera > Halictidae > Sphecodes > Sphecodes monilicornis. The sequence continues at coordinate 13,913,030 of OU565292.1, forward strand.
GGAAAAGGAGGAGAGGAAAATAAACCCAGTTTTGGGTTGATCTGGCGACACTGCTACTACGAACAGCCGTAGAATTAGTGAGTGCTGCGCGCGCCGCGCGGCTCTCATGATGGGAGCTTCCCACTACTATACATTATAACGATGAAGTCTAAGAGCGGGGGAAAAACATAAGCGGGGAAGGTACCACAAATTGCTCCGGAGCTATTGGTTGGAACTGCCTGCAATAAATCATTAAAACGGTCAAAGTACCACAGATAATATAGCAATACTACGTTAAGTACAAATTAGAAAATCTTCGAAATTATATCATAGAGTAGAAAGATCACAAGTAGGATTGTACAAATAACTAAAGATTTACAAACTAGTAGTTCGATACATATAAAGCTGTTACTATATTCTATAATGGGTACACGTGAATGCTGAACTTCAATAGCAGCACGATTTACAGCTATGCAAAATCCGATTAATTAGCTATTATACAAGCATGATCTTTCTATGCAAAGAAAGTGACAACACATCTGAACATTGTGCGACTAGTACAAGTTGTTCCTGGAGTGTGCTCATGTAGTGGAATGGGATAGTGGAAGGGGAAAAGGAGGAGAGGAAAATCAACCCAGTTTTGGGTTGATCTGGCGACACTGGACGCATGGTCTAGACTAGACGATTTAATAACAGCCATGGCTCGATCCACTCAACCCTTCAACCAGCAATCTTCTTTGACACATTCTTGAACTTATATTTTTGTGATCAAGATTGATTTCCTTATTGGGCCTAATACAATAAAGAGCTTACAATTTAAATTGACTACAAAAATCACTTTGTACATAATTGAACAGAATCGATCGATTCTATCTCTGTCGACTCGACCAAAGGAAAAGTGTTCTTTTTCATAATATGCTGAAAAGTACTGAAGTATTTACCACAATATTTTTACACAGAACGCCAGAACACGTTTTAATGAACATATAAAAGAAAGTGAAAGAAAGGTATCCATCGTGGAAACCAGTCGGTTCAGCGACGTGGCTTATCCTGTTCAGCTCGAGTTATGTCCGTATGGGTACTCGTCGAAACGTTATTTCGTATGCAAATAAGCCGGCGATTATTCAAAGCCGAACATGGTGGAATAGAAATTGTAGCTGTGGGTAAGTTTCGCGCCGACATAGAGCGGTTTCGCGGACGATCTCGCGCCGATACGAATGACACGTATGACGTATGACACGTTTCATCGAATGAAACGTTTTTCACAGATCGTTTTCGAATAGAAAGCATTGAGCCGCGTGTCGTGGCAAAAAGCGACTCACAGTGGCCCACAAAAGTATTCGCACGGCCTTTAACACGTTGAGTGCCGATCCAGCAATCTCAAAAATTCCATAAAAACGAAGTGATGTATTTAATGAAATAAAAATAGATTGAGAAAATGAGTAATATTAAAATGCAAGAAACCATAATATTTTCGAACTCGATTTTTTCGAAAGCAAGGCGTCAAATGAAAAGAAATGATTCCTTATTCATTTCAAATAGATTTCAAATAAATTAACGTCAGGTAGTAGTAGTTTATAATATAACCTTTTGTACAGTGTAATCAATTGAAATATTTCTGAATGTATAGAAACGTTGCGAAACTTAGTACACTTTATTTATATTTTTGAATCTATGGCGGCTGGAAAGTGTGTGAGAGGAGGAAAAGGGAGAAGGAAGCCTTTCGTCCTAGGCACGCTAGAGGACTCCTCAGTAAGGCTATCTAGCGGACCCGTGCCTTAGACGCGGGATGTCGTAAGGACAGTTTAGGACGGTATATATACAAACAGAGGAAGATTCAGGTAGTAGCGGGAAAGGTGTTGTCGTAATGTCCCTCTGTTGACGAGCATAGGAAGTAGCCGCCACAAATCGAATAAAATACAAACCCTTCAATATCTCGGAAGAAGAGAAAATGGACTTACACCACTATAAAAAAACCGGTCTATTTAGTATATTTTGTATATAGTGCAAAGTTAATAGACTTTTCAATAATTGTACAGTAACAAATGGAAGCTTAGAAATCTTCTTATACACGATAATTCCAAATGAAATTATTAGATAACGTTATCGTGAGTGAGTTGGTTTCTGAGTGAAGTTTCTGTAGCTGTTGAAGGGTCTATTCAAAAATCCTCAGCAATGGGCCACAGACTTCCAAAAATTATGGAATAATCGCCGGTAGATAATATGTTAACTTTCCCCGGTTTTTCGTAGGTTTTAGTCTAATTGTAAAACTTTAGAATGAAATTGTAAGACAAAGAGTTGACGGGAAGCAACGAGAGGGTGGTGCGGGTGGCACGCGTCGGACTTACAAAATTCTGTTACCCGGCGATGCGTCCGGTTTTCGAGGACGGAACCTTGGTGTTACGTTTTTCGTTTGTCCGTGTACCTCGTCGGTCCAACAACAAGCGACGCGTTATTAAAAGCCTTCGTTCAATGCCTCGAAATGTAAGCTCGTAAAGGAGAACTTTACAACCCCATATACCCGCTATAATCACCCCTGCGTTCACTGAGCGATTCCCTATGCCCCACGTACTTCCGTCAGGGATTCTCCGCGGTATCGCTGGCCACGCCACTTTTCCATTACCAACGATGATACGGAGATGCCCTCTCTCTCCGCCGTGTTAATTTCATCGTCGCGGATCCGTGGAAATGCGACGGCTGTAAATCAATTAAAGAGTTTATGGCTCTTTGCGCGAGAGGCTATCGTAAACCTCGGATCAGCTGTGTGGTGTGTCCCCATCAAAGGACCACGGAAGAAACGACAGAAGCCTCGAGGAATTATGTTATTACCAATTATTAGAGGAGTTGGAATCGTCGCTGAATATTTTACTAGCGTGATTCCCATGGGCTACGCAATGCACCGCGACCGCCCGCCAACCGTGAACATACCACGACGTTCGTTGCAATTAGCGAGTTAACAACCGATGAAACAGTATTCTTTTCGGACTTTCTTTCAGACCGGATCGCTGATTTACATTTCGTTCCATCTCGCTTAGAACACGGCTGGATCACTCGCAGACTGATCAAAGAAGGGCGACACCAGATCGTTCAGGTTGTAAAGCATCAAATGCAGTTAGCTAAATGAGACCGGCGGATTATGAAATTATTTTAACCCTTGGTCAGGCGCAATGTGAGTAAGAACAAGATCGGGCGCATTTGGCTGTACCTGTGGGATTAGTTGCACCCGACGGAGGGTTAACCGTTATTGCTGGAGTGGCGACTCTGAGGCGCCACTACAGCATTATTTAAAATACTTCTTATATTATTAAATTTCGTCATATTTAATAAGTTACGAAACATTTAAGTATTTTATGAGTAAATTGCATCAGTTTCAAATGCATAAAATGAAAAAAAAAATCATATATGTGGGAACAGAGGTGGTAAAGAATATCGGTGTCAGTGAGGTTCGAAATGGTTCGCAAAGACAAATACTTTATTGAAACATTGAACAACGAAAAGAAAACTTCACCTGTTTTTTCAAGGCCAACATCTCAAGTCAACCATTCTCTTAAAAATCAACTTTAAAGTTTTGTAAATTGTTTTATTCCACATGTATACAGGATCTCCCAAGATGATATAAATGCGGATGATTCTACATGAGAAAATACGTCTAATGTATAGAATAATTTTTTTTCATTTAACGTCTCGTTTTCGAGAAACTAGAGTTCGAAAATCCGCCAAGTTCGCGTCTCTAGCGTTTGTAAGTAGTAGATCAGGTAGGTAATGAACAGACGCGTCAAACATTTCATATTCAATATCAAACGCGGTAGCCGAATTTTCAAACTGTAATTTCTTGAAAACCAGGCGTCAAACGAAAAAATTATTTTATACTTTAAACCTCTTTAACAGACGTTGGGGGTATAATTTTGATGGGGTCCATTTCATTTGCTACACAGAGACTGTGGTCCATGAGAGCATAAGTGGGGTCAGTAATATTTGGTTTTAATATATTTTGTAAATATTTAACGAAAACGGTAGCCTTTTCAGTTGGAGATTTAGCCCATGTTGAATCGTTTTTTTTTTATAGCAGTAGCAGGAATTATTGGCCTTTTGTTGTTTTTTTTCAGTTAAAATAGTTCCGAAGGATTGCAGGTAGCTGCAAAGTGTTAACAGTGAAGCTATTGAGGATAAAAAGTAACTGACGTGTGTTGCTTTATAAGATTCACAAGAGTTCAACAAACAAACATTAATGACGTCTCTATTTCATGCTAACGTTAAGAAATTTTCTGGATAATAAATTGATCTTGTTCCTCATTCTGGTTTTTATAAAATAATGATACAATAGAACTACAGTAGAAAATCGAGGTTGCACAACGAAAGAGGTTACCAATCATATTAACCTGTAGTGTCGATCTTGTTTTGCATTTACATCGACTACAATTCACACCACAAGTTCCAGAACCTTGAACACCTTGTGGTGGGAGTGGTTAGTATTAGGACTGTTACTTTCCTTCGAAGGTGCGAAGGTTCGGAAAAGTAACAGCCCTAGTTAGTATGCAACGAACGTGAATTTCGTGCGGTAAGCTAAGTTGCTAGTAAGGTTCTACCTTACTGAATTTTATCCCAAAATAGGGAATAATCTGTTTGTGCAGGGAACACGGGTTTACGAGGAAGGAGAGAAATCTGTCGCCGGTCCCTTTCAAATTTGCGGATGAACGAGCAACAATGAAAGTAGACAATTCAGTCCGGTGGTCGTAAAAAAATTTTAGCATCGTTCGTGCGACATCCCAGTGGGAAATGCTCAGGGAACTCGGCCAAATGAACCGGGAACAGAGGCCGGTGTGCGTCAATTCAACTTTTAGTGGTAAGCCCGTGAGCGCGAGCGCAGGACTTGAGCTTCCTTCGAACAGTTTACGTCCGTGAACAAACTATTTCATCTGAAAGCGAGCAAAATAACGATAACTTTTAAAAACGAGCTAGGTCATAAAAGCAAGAGACCGAGTTCCTAGGTTTCGACTTTGGTTATAAGTTCGTATTATATTAGCCGGGTTCGAATGACGCGGCGGCCAATGGGGACGATCGTAAAACCAGGGTTAACATTCGGTCGGGTTGTCAAGTGAAAGAGTGGCTTGAATTTCGTTAGGATCACTGTGAACGACGTTATAAGTACATTCGCTCGGTTATACCGGGCGTTCCGAGGCTTTCGCTCAAATTAGAGCCACTGAACTAAACCGAATCTGCGAATGTTCCCAATCCCCCGAATAGTCCGAAACATTCAAAACTTATCACGATATCGTGTTTATCTTCTTGGGAACCCATCCGGCGACTATTAACTAGCTTTTCCTTGCTTGATTACCGAAAGAAATTCCTTTTCGCTTCGTTTTTATCCGTGCGACCTTTGAAGTGTACCGGAACCAGTTGTCGCAGATAAACTCGAGATTAATTGCGTATTAATTATTTTGATGAACCGCACAAGGACAGGGGGATGAGATTTATACTTGAGCAATGCTCGATAATGTTCGCAAAACATCTACTCTTCGTACAAACTACGATCATTCAACTCCGATCTTTTTCTTTTTGTATTTTTTAAGAAATTAAACAGTAGGAACTTCGGAAGATACGAATTAACACGAGCTGTCTTGCAAAAACATGTTCAATCAATTGTTACATTTTAGGACTACTTTACTGAAATATTCTAACAAAAATGCTTAACACGAAAAATACGACTAGTTCATTATATTGTGATTTAATAGCTGGTCAGTCAATTTTTATAATTACGTTATTCTATCCCAAATTATTATTATTTTGTATATGAAACTGTATAAAAATGATTTTATCCATGATACGTCTATTGTTTATATGTAGACACGATATTTTTGTCAGTAATCCAAATAATATTCATTTGAGTGTCATTAAGTCATTTTCAGTATCACAAACATCACTTAAGTGACATTCAGTAAAGATCCTTCGTGTTACCAACGTGTGAATTAAAATCTTGTGGAATTTTACACGCTTCGTACCTATTGTTCCTCCACAAAGGATTTGCGAATGATCTTAATTGGTGATAGCGTTGAAATGATTGACAATATATAACCCCGCTTAATTAGTAATCATAAATCTCGGGTATTATATGCAACGAATAGTAAACGTTAGATTCAAGAAGCTCTCAAACAGTGGTTCGATTGTCTCCTTGAGAGAATGAGGATCTTTCATTAACCAGGCTTCGTCAAATAACATTTTGTATGGTAATTGCAAACGATACGACGGTTTGCAGAAGCATGCGTGCATATAAATGATAATCTTCTGATTAAAACTAGTGAATGGTGGCCTTTGTCACAGTTTCCACGACAAGGGAGGTCCAGTTATCTGCCGAATATAATTTCATTTATTATGATTTGACTTAAAACTACTGTTTGAAAACCATACAGCTCAAAATACTCACGCGTCAATAGCTTCAACAACGAGACACACGAAACAAATGCAAATGGCTCAATTAAGAAAATGAAAGCTTGTTAAAACGGATGCTCTGATAAATTATCGAAATATTAAAAATAGCTTCATCCCGGTACGCTCTAGCCGGAAAATATTGTTAACGAGCAAAATCGCGAAATCCATCTGAAATAAATAGCTCACCAGTTGTAACAGGAGATGAATAAATGAACATAGAGAAAAAACTAATTTATTGAGCGAGCACGAACAGAAATAACTCGGTTTATTTAAATGGTGATTCCCAGATTTTGTACAATTAAGACACGTTAAACCACAGCGAATGAACGAGCGCAAAAAGTAATTAGCACAAACTTAATGAATTCATTCCGTGCATTTTGAAAAAACACGGCCAAGTCAAACGCATCAGCTACTGGATTAACTGACCCATGATTGATATTAAACATAATTGAAATTTTAATGTAAATTGAAGTTAAATGTAAATTTCTAATGGACAGTTTGTGTCAATAAATGCTCGTTATTTTCTGCCTACAAAATATGCGAACAAAGTAGAACTTTTGATACTCTGGATATCTGTTGTGTTTGCATTGTTAGGATCAGATGTGTCTACCCCACACTGACAGAGAATGATGGTGGTTTTCGTAGATGAGGTGGGTTTCGTCCAAGGAGGGAGATGACTAGAAATCGGAGCAAGCAACAGGTAGGCAATCCTGGTTTTCAACGTGTAAATACAGACACATTACATGTATATTCATCAACAAGAAGGTGCAGCCTGGCAAACGGACGACGAGTATTTCGCATATTAAACAGCCACGATTCAATGCCGCTCGTATCGCGCTAATAGGCGTCCTTAACTTTATTAGCAAGTTATATGTTATGATCCAAGAGAAGCTATGAAGTTATTCCACGAATTCTATGAAGTTCTGTTAGTTCTATTAGCCTCAGAAATGTGGCAATTGACAATTATTCGATCTAATGATGATTGAACCCTTGAGATGTGGTGTTAAACCAAACAAAAAAATTTTAACTTACTTAACTTAACACTAGGTTTACGGAGCACTAAAATTGATTATTTTACATTGCTTTATAAAAATAATAAAATTGTATTTACTTAGATCTTCAGCGATTTTTATTGTAATATGTACACAAAAAAATAAATTTATTTAATAATTCCTTACGAATGCCTCCTTACACTCCTAATAATCGTAAATTAAAAATTTTTGAATCCATTATTTTGACGGGCCCCGTAAATCTAGTGTTAAGCAACTTATACGTTTGTCATGCTACTGTATCATACACATTAAAGTAATGTATTATACATACATATATGTAACAGCAAATATTATCAGCAAAACGTCTATTGTTATCCCAGGAACACATACGCAGGATGGAAATTATAAATCGTTACAGACGAATATCTCAAAAAATGTTGATTATACGAAAAAATGTTAAAGATGAAAGTTGTTCAGTACCGAAGGGGACACATCATGCGGTGGAACTTCTTTTTTCCCGATGGACACTCCAAGGTGAGGTGAAGGTCAACTTCCTTTTTTTAATAAATGAAATATAATAGAATAAATTTCGTTGTCCAAGTATCTATTACATTGAAAATTGCGGACAATCTCAATAAATTTAGTGTTGTCATTTTTATAAGGCAACATTTACCAGATACTTTTAATGCTTGGTAGGTTTACTATAAACTACACATAAAAACGTGTATTTTTCAATTGGGACCGTTGATTTCTACCATATGCCACGGGCAATATGTATCAAAGTTTGTCGTAGCGAAAAGGTTAAAAAAACAACAATGGGAAAAAATGCAATTAGTTGTCGCTTACCGAACTGGCACTGCGGTAAATGACTGGATGCTCCAGATTGTGAGTGCGACGAGGGCACTTTTCTCGAGCTTGGGATCGTGATGACACCGCCTACACCGCTTTGCACGCCGTTTCCGCCGTGATTGCTGATCGGCGAGTCGCCGCTGCTACTGTCGTAGCTGCCCTCCAAGCTTCTGGCCGGCTGAGGAACGGTGGAAAGTCGATCACCCTCCATCCCGAATGGCAGTGGATCCACCTGCTAGGAAAAAATCAATTACGATCGCAGGTCAGGAGAGATAAGCGGTTTGTTTGAAATGATCGCGGCTGCGAAGCGAGCGGGAAACACACGCCGCGGCGGCCTCGGCAGTTAGCCCTTGCATTACAGGCCCGCCAACCTGATGTTAACAGCGCCAGTGCACAAAATAATCATAGCTCACCCAGGATTCTTTTGAGGCGTTTACTTCAAGCGTTTGACCCCTTCCATGTCGCGCGCGATACCGCTCGAAAACCGCCGTTTTCATTGACACGGCCATTTACTCCGGTAATCGGTTGCGTAATTACAATATTCCCGAGCTATTGTATTATATCAACCCTTCGCAACCAGAATACCACATGCGCTTGGAGAATTATAAAAATTACAGTCTACCGCAAAATCTTACTGACACTGCACAGTGTCAAATTAATTTTTCACGGTTTCAATCTTATGTAAGTAAGGCTTTAATTGTTAGAACATAAGTCGGCTGTGTATAACAGTTTATAATGTCATTAAAAATGTTAACAAATAATAATATTTGAAATCTGTTGTTGTAGATCTATTCCATATAAAAAATTACACAACTTTGCCATTTAAGCTATTTTTTTAGATGTAACAGTTTTCAATATAGTTGATGAAATATCTCTTTCAGATATGTTTTCTAAGTATTCATTTCACACTTATTTTATTTGATTTCTATTTCTAGCTAATTGCTTAGTAGTATGAGATAAATCTTTAAACAATTCACCTTTTACGCTTGACATTTTTCTGAATCTGTACATGCAACGAAGTTATCGCCTGAAATAATTGCATGAACCACCCCCCGTATTCACTGGTATCGCAGAAGCACGTTATAATTAAAATAATGAATCATTTTATATTGTAATGAAAACAACGTTCGGATTTAAGAAAATCTTGAGTATCTAAGTTATAAGACACTAGGAAGATTTAAAAAATTGAATAGTTAATACTCGTACCTTACATTCGATCTATTTCAAGACTAGTAACAAAAGAAAGATGGAAAGGTATTATTTTATCCGATGTCTATTTCTAGCAATTAATGCAACAAATTTTCATTTTGCTCAGATCATTAGCCGACTGACAAGAATTGAATGATTTCTAGAAAACATTTCGTTCCGAGACGAACGCAAGTGAAAGAGGAATCATCGTAACTCCATTTTACATCTTGGCTCAAACGAAAGATAACTTTAGATCCGATCAATGAGAATTTGACATCGATCATCCGAGAATTAACCTGCTTGGCGTGAAACTAATTGCACGGCTGTACGTGTGCGCTTGATGTGTATCGACTCTATCTGACGTTTATATATACCTCAAAGCTCAAGGGATAGAATCTAATAAAAACCAATCATAGTTAACATCACTGCACTACGAACTTAATGATGATCTTTAATCAATCGGGATACACATCAAAGACAGCCGACTGTCTCGCGTTTATCGCAAAAGAAAAAACAACGAGAAATGTTCAAAGGTGTCACATAAAATTGTTTCACCATTTTATCATCTCTTAGAATAATCCCAAAGATTGATAACATGACAGCCTTTTTCCCGTTTCACTAGAGGTAACAAAATGGAATTCACTAAGTTCCTGTTATGTTCATACACAAATGAGGAAATTGCACTCGCTATTATGTAATATTCTTTGCAATTCGATGCAAGGGATATTCACCTTTGACGTATTCGTTAAGCTGGCAATTATCTTATCAAAGAATCATAAATCAATTGTAGGAAGTAAGCAGTATGTAGGGCGGAGTGCAACTTCTGCTGATTAAGGAAGTAGATGTAGCGGAAATTGGAATTGTAACATTTGACTGGCAGTACTACATTCTTAGTACACTGCGGATTTGATGCACGTTGTACGAGAAAAATGAGCCAAAAAGAACAAAAGCATAAAATGCAATAACACTTCAATTTAACTTTTGCATCGATCTTGACTATCAAAACGCCTGCCTCTATGTTTATCGAATAACTAAATGCATCAATACACATCATTTTGTGAGGTCAGGTCATTCCATTTAGAAAGGAAAATGTATACGAGATTTGAACACAACAAAGTTAACAGAAAGAACGAGTTTTCGGTTAAGCTTCATTATTAGAAGGAAACATAAACAGACGTCTCATAAGCAGATTTATTAATGATATACAGTAATAAAACCTTGATCGATTCAAGAAGCATTGAGATATACGCAACTGTTGCAGTAAGCGATAAAGCAGTATGCTCTATAGTTCAACTGTTCTCCATTGCTGTGAATAATTCAAAATTAAACGTTGACAGTGTGCACACAGAGCAGAGTTCCTTCTGGGTATACAAATATGGTATAGTTGTCTCCAAAAGAAGGCGATTTTTACTCTATGAACATGTCAGTCCTCATCAAAACAAACTATCCATTTACCGAATTGTATTAATCAAAATGATTTAATTTGTTATGATCTATGGACTAGGCAGATGATACGTGACCGAGGTTTGTTAGGTTTCACGAAACTTCGTCAGTTGTGGACTTGTCGGTGTCTCTTTCAGGACCAGGTCTGCACGTGATTTTAGGCTTTAAGCAGGCATGGGCAACGCTGGCTCAAAAAACACATGTTGCTGCTTCTCCTCTTCGCCTGCTCGGCGAGGCAATCCCCACCACGTCCACTCCTGTATCGGCAGGTAGGTGCAGCATCGTGGGGTCCGTGCTGAAGGGAGAGTCGGAGTGGATGTGGTGGGGATTGCCTCGCCGAGCAGGCGAAGAGGAGAAGCAGCAGCATGTGTTTTTTGAGCCAGCGTCGCCCATGCCTGCTTTACGAGATAAAACTTGGTTTCGGCCCACCGTAACGTTAAATGTGGATATTAAATGAAGAGATTAGAATGTACCACCAAAGAAGTACAATATATTCTGTAAGGCTTACAGATGCATGTGTGTGACGTGTAGTCGCGAATACTAAATCCCTTGCTCTTGGTTTTGACAAACTGAGAAATACGAAGGTGATCATAGTTAACTGAGTTGAGGGTAATGATACGCACCAGTGAAATTATGGTCAAAAAGGACTATATGCCCGCTATTATACTATCTCGCTATGTGTAACGTAACACGTCGTAACTAGATTTTGACTGGGCCCGCTCGTGGGCTAGTTAGCACCTTTTATATAGTCCAAAAATCATCTAGAAATAGAGATGGGGGTGAGCTTACGTCTGGATAAAAATTCCTCGGAATTTTCACGGTCTGCTGCACCCCCGTGAGTGAATTGTTTTTTAGGGTGAACGAGCGTACCTCCCTGGAGCAGCATGTGGCTTCAAGCACGGAGTAAAATAGTCACGTAGGAAAAGTCTCCATACGTAACAAATTCATTATTACACCAACAACCTAGACACTTCGTGAAATTGTAGTCTCGATCCCAAAATTGATAAGTATAATAATAAAACAGCCTGTATGTCTGTACATGACACTGTATGTCTAATACAAATCAATTTGGGACATCTAATGGATTTCATGAGTAATAATACACGAGTTGTTATAATCGACGCAGACAATTTTAATTTTGCACAAAGATCAGCAGTCTAGAAATAATGCACAATTCACCAAATACACGTGAAATAGAACAGGTCTGTCCGTGTGCTTTAAGCGCCACGTGCCGTGGTGCGTATCCGCATAATAGGTACATATTACGATCGTAGAGCTTATATATTAATACAAGTAAAGAGACTATAACGCGCGACCATCTCGCAGCCACGAAGCGTTAACTGGAACTACAATCAGTTCCCCAACGGAACAAGGAAGGACTGACCTCTTCGGCAGCCCTGATCTTGGTCTCGTCCTGCGCCAAGGCTCTTCTCAGCATGGTCTGCTTCGCCATCACCCGTTGCTTGTCGGCGGTCAGCTTGCACTTCTCGCAGATGCAGTCGCGATACTTGCAGTACCTCTTGTGGTCCTTAAGGGGGATTTGCAATCGGTGATTGCGGCATCGCGCGCAAGTCGGCGGCGTCCGTGAACTCGCGGCTGTCGTCGAGAAGGAGGAGGATGCGTTCGTTTCCGTCCGCGTAGAAAATATTTCGTCCATGTTTTCCATGTTCACTGTCAAATAGTCCGCTAACCGTACGAGTATGAGTCAATTTCGGCGTTTCCCTAACCTACTTTTTCTTCTGGAAATCGCGAACGGCCAAGGTCGTCGCTGAGAATAATTTCGGGAAAATGTCCTCCGAAGGTGTCTACAGATCGTTTTTTATCTTTCCAACGTGTGCATGCGGAAGTGTAGCATGTCACTTGTCTCGTTTCCACACATAGGTCGTCTTCAGCATCGTTCGTCCATTAAAGTCAGATTTCTATTTCTGAAACACAGTAACGTCCCTGTTAAAATAACGTTCGATCTGTTCGAGTTAGCTAAAACGTTGTCTTCAAGGCGATGCAACACGAGAGCACAAATCTCTCCTCGCATTATAAATATTAACGGTCTAACAAAAGTGAAAAGTCTCAACTTTTCATATATTTCAGTCTCATCCCATGGAGCGACGTGGAACATATACTTTCTCATTGACAAAATTTTACTAAAAATTAATCAATTGGATACTCGACCAATTTACAAAAATACAAAAATGTTATCGATAATTCAGGGGTATTAATACCCAAATATACAGGGTGGCCCACACAACTCTGAACAACTCAATATCTCGAAAACTATGCCATCGATTTTAAAGTTCTTAGTCTTAAATTGCATGGAACTGAAGGGCCTTTCTGACTACATAAACGTGAAGTGGCCTCCCTTCCCCTTTAACGGGGGAGGGGAGGTACCTTTGTAATTTTAAATGGAACCCCCTATAAAATGTTACATATTTAGATTCTACCGGAAAAAACAAGTCAATTTTGTCTGAAACATTTTTTTGTCAGATACTTCCATGATGAGAGATAACAGTTTGAAGTTTCGAGTTGTAGGTACTTGAAGCTCTCGGAAATAGCGTTATGGAATTATACGCGCTTGAGTCCTTTGCTTATTCGTGAAGAAATAAAATGTACTTTAAATTAAATGTTCAAAATGTCCACCACGGGCTTGTAAACATTTATTTACTCGAAACATCAAAGTTGTTCTAACATTTTTTAACATTTCGGGAGTCACTGAAGCGCAAGCGTCAGGTATTCTTTGTTTCATATCCTCTTTTGACGTCGGTGGTTCAAACATAACTTTGTCCTTTACATATCCCCATAAGAAAAAATCTAATGGTGTTAGATCGGGGGATCGAGGAGGCCATTGACGAGGTCCCCCACGACCTATCCATTTGTTCCCAAATTTTTCGTTCAAAAATTGCCTGGTGATGATTGCAAAATGTGGAGGAGCGCCGTCTTGTTGGAACCACATTTCTCTTCTAACGTGCAGTGGCACATCTTCCAAAAGCGCAGGCAAATGATTTTTTAATAAATCACAATAACTTGCAGATGTTACAGTTTCTTCAAAAAAAAATAAGGTCCAATCACGAAATCTCCTATTAGGCCACACCAAACATTTAAAGACCATCGATGTTGAAAGGGAACACATCGCATGCAATTTGGGTTTTCCACGGCCCAATAATGCAGATTATGTCTATTTACATGCACTGAATTCATAAAAGTGGCCTCATCGGAAAAAAAGTATTTTGCACAAAAAGTCATTTTCCACAACACCCTGCAGCCACTTACAAAATCTTACTCGGTGATCGTAATCTGCTATCGAAAGCTCTTGTGATAAAACCATGTGATATGGATGATACTTTTGCCGTTTCAAAATTCGTTGAATCGATGAACGAATAATATGTGATGTTTGTGCAAGTGTTGACTAATATGAGGATTTAATGTAATTGCAGCAAGAATACTGGCACTATTATTTTCATTAGTGACAGCTTTAGGTTTATTGCGAGTTTTTTTTACACAATTCACCGTGCTCGCGAAGCCGCTTTTCTAAATTATGAAATGTTGCATGACATTTTTTGATCCCATAAAATTCAAAAAACATCACTGCTGCACGCCGATAATTTTTTTGGCATTCACCTAACGTTAATAACATATTCACTTCTGTGTCAAAAGTAGCCATAATCACAATGTTACTGCTTGAATAACAGCTCTAAACTGAAAACGTTTTCATAGATAAGTGAGACAAACTCAAGAATTGTAAATATTATTGTTTGTGTTTCTTCATGAATAAGCAATGGACTCAAGCGCGTATAATTCCATAACGCTATTTCCGAGAGCTTCAAATACCTACAACTCGAAACTTCAAACTGTTATATCTCATCACGGAAATATCTGACAAAAAAATGTTTCAGACAAAATTGACTTGTTTTTTCCGGTAGAATCTAAATATGTAACATTTTATAGGGGGTTCCATTTAAAATTACAAAGGTACCTCCCCTCCCCCGTTAAAGGGGAAGGGAGGCCACTTCACGTTTATGTAGTCAGAAAGGCCCTTCAGTTCCATGCAATTTAAGACTAAGAACTTTAAAATCGATGGCATAGTTTTCGGGATATTGAGCTGTTCAGAGTTATGTGGGCCACCCTGTATATTATAAGCTGCTCAAGGAATAAGACATGGCGAAAAAATTAAACCCTACCGTGGGCATGTTAGAAAATCAGTGGAGCTGCCTCAATTTTAGATCTGTATCCAATCACGGTTGTGGGGTTAGTCCTGAGCGGCCAATCACGGCGCCCTTACTAGAAGGCATTCTCGCAAAGTACCAATTTCTTTGGTCAATGCAACCCCGCATTGCACGTCCTGGAAAGCTTCACTCATCACTCTCTCTCTCTCTCTCTCCCTCTCTCTCTCTCTCTCTCTCTCTCTCTCTCTCTCTCTCTCTCTCTCTCTCTCTCTCTCTCTCTCTCTCTTTCATAAACGTCCCCGTGCCGACCTTTAGCTGGATGACCCACAGTGCTCAACCGTCAGCGCCCGACGACAGCTCTGTTTAGTCTCATGCAACCCTATTCAAAACCTCACGTAGGCCAAGACCCTGCCATAAATTTTTCGAAAACCAAGGGTCACCTCGGTATCAGCCTTCGACTTTGCTGAAAACACGTTGATACCAACACAGCCAACCCGACGTGCTTTCACGCTCTCGGGAAGCAACCATTCACACAGTTCTTACATTGGCATCCCAACGCCTCAGCGCTTTACAGGATTGATGGACATCACAAACATTTACTAAATGTCACCCTCTCCTACGACCCTGCGCTTTACGGAGTTCATGACCAATAAATTTATCAACCAAATACTTTCCCACCAGTTGATAGCCGAAAACCCCAATGTGGTCGCCCGCCATCCACCTTCAGAAGTTCATTTGTTAAAAACCGATACATCTCTGTGCACAAATTTCTCATTTGTCACAAACATACTTTAAAATGTTCGGACAAGTGGTGCACAATATCATTGAAAATATATAAAATGTAATAGAAATTTATAAATTAAACGTATCTCAAATCCTTGATTCACAAAATTAACTAGACCCGTCGCTAACACGCCTCATCCGCCGCTCTGTAATTCTATAAAATCTTTACATCCAAGCACACTCTTTTTACACAAACACATCAATATACCTTTCCTCGACGAACAATTGCAGTGACTGGATCTTTTTTATATTCAATATCATTATTGCATTAAATCAAGTTCTTATCGTATCGCGATCTCTGATATTCTAATTTCTATGCTCATCTACTATGTTTATGATGCCGACTGAATTAAATTTCTCACTAGAAAAGGATAATTCCGATGTAGTCCATACCGAATTTCGTATTCAATTCTGAATAATAGCACTTAGCAGAAAACCTGCTGCCTTGTTCTAAATCAAACAATAATCGACAGGGAAAAGTGAATAATAATTTCCACACTACAATAATAATTAGAGATCACAAGTTTGAACGTATGTTGAACATTCACGTGTTCACGTGTATGCGTGTAACGAATACTAATACATACAACGTACAATAATACGTGTTTGAGTCCGTGTAATTTTTAATTCCCGTGTACACGTGTATTTTGATACAAGAGTACACACGGTACACGGGTACACATTTCTGTACTACGTATGCTCACATATTAATTTGTGTGATTATTTTGTATAGTATAAAATGGGTATCTCTAATAACAGTAGTCAGCATTAGCTTAGCTAATTTGCTCGGCCACACCTGATCCTTTCTTCCATTTTAATCGTACAAATGTCAATTGCGGCCACTGTGTAGAATTTGACTCGACCGTCGCGTCCCACGTCAGCAACCGGTGCTGCTTAAGCAATGAAACAGGTATAATTAAAATATAATTTTACTGGGTTCAAAATAGCAATACATGGCTTTCAGAAATATTGTAAGTTATTCTTCGAAATTACCGAAATTACCGAAATCAACATTAATATCATTCTTCGTAACGTTTTGGAATCATTTAAATCTTTAACTAAATCAAAAACATGAAATACTCGCAAACACGTTATTTATTATCTGAATATGTCGATAATCTGTCCACAACTATCATTTTAATTAACGCATCTAAGACATTCAACCTCAAATAACACACGAATTCTTTTCTTTTATTCTTGTAACAATTATAAATCTCAAACAACTATCTCCAACTAATCCAGCAACTAAATATCGTAAATAAATCCAACAATCTCCTCATGATTTTTACGCTTAAAAATCTATTAACCCGGGAGTACGCGCGCCACCAGCAATTACGTTAGTAAGCGCGTCGGTCATTTCGGTCGATGCTAATATAAGAGAAATAATTGAATAAAATGGCTAATATAGTATAAATAATGTGTAATATTGTATTTTAATTGCTTCAGAATTGCTTTACATAAACAATAACAATTTTTTATTATAAAATAAATGGTCACCTGGTAACCAAAGTAAATTATAATAAATTATAAAGTAAATTACTGGTAACGAAATAACTAAAATATGAAATAGATAAATTAAATAAAATATTAAGTAACCATATAATATAAAATTTAAAATAAATGAATAAAATTAACTGTTGAAATAAAAAAGTAATAATTATTCGTCGCTTGATAATCTAGATTCGCTCGCATTATTACAACACTCGTGACAAAAGTAAACTGTATGTTCATTACAAATGAATGCGGTACAATTGGAACATTGTTTTCCTGTTTTTATATTTTTTTTAGTAGAGCAAAAATAACATCTTCCAGGATGTACTAATCCTCGTTCATTATTTGGTTGTTTTATAATATTTTGTATTTCCCATTTTACATTACGAGGTAATGATGTGATTTTTGATCTAGCATGTATATGTTTTTGGATTAAATTAAAGGCAAGTTCTTTTAAAAATTTACGTCGCACAAAACTATTTTTATTATTAGTGCTAACAATTATTTGTGCGTTTATCCCAGCCATATTCAGAACTGAAAAGAATAATCTTAGAGACCATCTGTTACACTTTCTCGCAACAGAGTATGTCCCTTTCATCTCGTCTACAACATCAACCCCTGCCTTCGTTGAATTGTAATAACAAATAATTTCTGGTTTATTATTATTTTGTGGTATAATTGTATTGTTACGATGCATTGTAGACAAAAGCAACACACATTTATCCATTTTCGGTACGTAAGAAACTAGTCATATTTTCGCAAAATCCAAATTGACTACAATGAACACCTATTCCTTTAGAAATAAATGCGGTATCTCTTTTTTATTTTTTCTCAAGGTAGCAACCGAAGTGAGATTATGTTCATTTAGAAGCTTCTTAGCGAGAGGTATCGAAGAAAACCATTTATCCATTGTTATGTTCCTGCCAGATTTTGAAATAGGCTTTATCAAACGCAAAACAACATCATTACTGGCATTACTTATCTTGAAAGGACCTTCCGGTTGTTGACCAGCATAGATTTCTAAATTGTATACATAAAATGGTTCCGCATCAACAAGAGCAAATACTTTCAAGCCGTATTTAGGAGGTTTTGACTTTATATACTGGCGGAATGAGCAACGACCCCGGAAATCCTCCAACATTTCGTCAATAGTAACGCATGTACCTAGCGTGTAATATTTCATACAATTATGCACAAATGCTTCATAAAATTCTCGGATAGGAGCTAACTTATCAATAACTTTTCTTTCTATTCTATCCTGAATGTTGTCGAATCGTATACATTTCAGAAGAAATCTAAATCGTTTCAGTGACATAGTCGCTCTGAAAATATCTATCCCAGTTCCATCGGTATTATATAAATCTGATAAATTTTGATGTGATGATCGCAAATACCCAGCTAAATAAAGTAATCCAATAAGTGCTTCGATTTCATCGCCATTCGTTTCTTTCACATCTCGTTTTCTTTTGAATTTGTCTTTTTGCTTACTATTTATATAAATATTAGTATATAAAACAATCTTTTCAATCATATCGTCGGATAAATAAAGTCTCCATGCATCAATAGACGTTTTAGCATTCTTAGCAGTACGTCTTACTCCTTGATGTTCTTTGACAACGTTATGTTTTTTAGTTTTACTTTTGGTTCTAGGTGGTAGTTTAGTTGTTTTATCTTTGCCAATGTAATGGATTGTAGAGTTCTGGAAAATTTATTTTTATGCAAATGATACATTGTAATCAATTTTAAAAATAAAATATTATACACAAATTTTTGCGAATGCAAAATTTACATATAATAGTATAGTGTCCTTTTATCAATTTGAATTTATAACTTGATTTTTATTTTTTCATAATACCAATAATTGAACATATTTTGTAATTTTTCACAAAATGTACTTGTAAATTTTCGATTTTGTAAACATATTAAATTTTTATATTTTCTTCAGATTAGAAATGTATCTTGAAAAGAACGAATAAGTACTTACGTTTTCTTCATTGCAAATATATGTCACTTCTGAATCAGATATTTCTATATCTGAACAATCAATTTCCGAATCAGTATTGTGATCGGATTCTATTACATAATCGGAATCTTCTGCCGAATCACTGACCTCGTCTTCAATGTCTTCAAAATATCCGAAATTAGCCATCATTGCTACACAGTATGCGTCAAACTCGATGGACGAAATCAGACTGACGTTAGTAGGCGCGCGACGGTCGAATAGACCGACGCGTAGCGATAGTATGTTTTAAAACCAACACGACTGCACTAAGTATCGCCACATAAGATAAACAAGTCGAGACTCGACTTAAACGAGAATAGCTCGACGGAAAAAATCAACAGTCGAAGACTTGGATCGTATTTCCATATATACGAAATCGTCGGTCAAAAAGACCAACGCGCGCGTACTCCCGGGTTAACAGTACAAACAATACTTTGTCCACTCACCAATGACCTCTCATCCACTACGGCCCTCTTTCTACATACGACGTTCCCTTTGTTTTTACATTTTACCGACAATTTATCAGAATTCCCCGCAATTCCTTTTTTCGGTATCGTTATCTTCCACAATTGCAAACGAGAGGGTTGATACTTCTGTCGTCCTGCACCCGTGCAGCTTTGGCATTCTTCACGTTCGCCGATCCGTCGGAACCCGCAACGATGATAATCCGTCGTCCATCCATTTGATAATCACGTCGCTGCGTTGTCCAGTTAATCATTGTCTTCCTTCCTAGGTGTCGGCAGTTGACCATCTTGTATCTTCTTTCCAAAGAATACGGTCATGTAAAAACACCTTTCCTTCCAGCAACTAAAAGACTGTCGCTGCGAACAGTACCTCCTATCTGCACGCGGTTTTTGCAGCTAGTTCCTCGCCGCGTTGACAGGACCATGGCAGGTAAAACACAATTTTTGCAATCACGTTACACTATGATGTCATACTCTCTTGATGCGATCACACCACAGATTCACGTCCTTATCAAGATCAAGACGATAAGGAGCCCACGATAAGGTATTTCCCACTCTCCTTCATGGGCCTACATAGCGCTTCAACGATTCATGAAAACTTATCTGATTAATCATAAAAACTAATGTTTTCGACAAAATTCGCATACATACATTAATATCACAATTATGCATGCAAATTCACAACCTCGAAAACCTATGTTTCAGTTTTCCTGTGGGCTACTGCATTAGGAATCCCACTTCTGATATTAGAAAATCAGTGAAGCTGCGTCAATTTTAAATCTGTATCCAATCCAGTGTCGCCAGATCAACCCAAAACTGGGTTGATTTTCCTCTCCTCCTTTTCCCCATCTACTATCCCATTCCACTCCTGAGCACACGCCAACGTCCCCCACTAATGTAAGACCGTAGACTGGTCACGTGACGTGCCGCGCAACGTGTTACATATTACTCTGGTCCTCAGAGAGGCGGCAAATTGTATTCCTCTCGATTTCAGCGATCTGGCGATACTGATCCAATCATGGTTCTGGGGTTAGTTCTGAGCGGCCAATCACGGTGCCCTTACTAGAAAGCATTCTCGCCTTCCTCGCACCATGGCCAGGCCTTTCAGGACAAAGTCCCAATTCTTTTAGGCAGTGCAACCTCGAATTGCATACCCTGACAAGTCTCACTCATATCTCTCTCTCTCTCTCTCTCTCTCTCTCCTCTCTCTCGCCCTCGCTCTCGCTCATAAACATCCTCGTGCCGACCGATAGCTGGATGACCCACACTAAGGATGGCCGATTCCGTTCAAAAGAATCAATTCTAAAGTATTTATTCTATTGAAACATTAATACTTAAGAATCGAAGAATCAATGAAAAGAATTATTAACCCTGTTAGTGCCGTACAAGGTATATCGTCGTTGGCATCATTTGCAAAAAAATGATTGTTCTAGTCTAATTTGCAGATTTCTAATAATATTAAGATCCTATATTATTTTAATATACATATTACCATATTAGAGTATGTATTAGAATCTTATTCTAGTATTCGAATCGCTATCTTATTCTCATGTATTCAAACAGAATCGAAGATTCGATGAAAGGAATGATTAAGAATATAATACAGAGAAAGATCACGCATGGATATATGAGATAAAACGTAGTTCTATTTAATCATTATATTATAATATATATTCTTTGCTTTGAATATATGTTATAAAATCTTACTAAAAAATTATTACCTACATCCGTGAAATTCATACAATTTCACTTTTTACATACAGTTTTAATTTATATAATTTGAAACATCTTTATGACATTTTCATTTGCCAGACCGTAAAATGAATTATTATAATTAGAAAATTACATCAAATACATAGTGATCTTTTTCGATTATTGGTTAAAAAATAATTGCTCTATTCAGTATCGATTCTTTGAATAATCGATAAATTAATAGATACTTGAGAAAAAGAATAAGACCAATACTAAAGGTTTTAAGAGTACCACCTCCCTAGGATATTATTAAAAGTTCAATGGCGCATGTGCAATCAACAATTGCATTTACTTTTAATGGAAATGCATACCTTTATTACACAAATATATGGATTCCTTTCGTCAATCTACGTGAAAAAGTATTGAGGTAGAATAGCACAAAAAGTTATTAGTTATCGAGAAAAATACCCTTATCAAAGAAGATGCTCAAATCCACCTCCATTAGATTGAATACATTTCACATAACGGTTCTACAATAAAGATATTTTTTCAAATATCTAGATAACTAGTAATTTTCTTTACCATTTTACCCCAATACTTTCTCACGCAAACTAACGACAGGAATCCACTTATTCAAAAAGTATGCATATCCATTTTAGAAAAATAATGTGATTTTAGTAGTATGAGATAAATCTTTAAACAATTCACCTTTTTCTTTTGATATTTTTCTGAAACTGTACTGGTACGAAGTTACAGCCTGAAATAATTGCATGAACCACCCCCCGTATTCACTGGTATCATAGAAGCACCTTATAGTTAAAATAATGAATCATTTCATATTGTAATGAAAACAACTTTCGAATTTAAGAAAATCTTGAGTAGCTAAACTTTAAGACACTTAGTACACTAGTACCTTATCTTCAATCTATTTCAAGACTAGTAACAAAAGAAAAATGGAAAGGTATTATTTTATCCGATTTCTATTTCTAGCAATTAATGCAACAAATTTTCATTTTGCTCAGATCATTAGCCGACTGACAAGAATTTAATGATTTCTAGAAAACATTTCGTTCCGAGATGAACGCAAGTGAAAGAGGAATCATCATAACTCCATTTTACATCTTGACTGAAACGAAAGATAACTATAGATCGGATCAATGAGAATTTGACATCGATCATCCGAGAATTAACCTGCTTGGCGTGAAAGTAATTGCACGGCTGTACGTGTGCGCTTGATGTGTGTCGACTCTATCTGACGTTTATACGTACCTCAAAGCTCATGGAATAAAATCTAATAAAACCCAATCATAGTTAACATCACTGCACTACGAACTTAATAAAGATCTTTAATCAATCGGGATACACATCAAAGACAGCAGACTGTCTCGCGTTTATCGCAAAAGAAAAATCAACGAGACGAAATGTTCAAAGGTGTCATATAAAATTGTTTCGCCATTTTATCATCCCTTAGAATAATCCCAGAGATTGATAACATGTCAGCCTTCTTCCCGTTTCACTAGTAACCGTACATTTGACGTTTCAACTGTCTGGTGTATGTTCAGAAAATGATAATACAAAATGGTATTCATTAAGTTCCTGTTATGTTCATACACAAATGAGGAAATTGCATTCGCTATTATGTAATATTCTTTGCAATTCGATGCAAGGGATATTCACCTTTGACATATTCGTTAAGCTGGCAAATACAACATCGGTGGCTCATGCCACTTATCTTATCAAAGAATCATAAATCTATTGTAGGAAGCAAGCAGTGTGTAGCGCAGAGTAAAACTTCTGCTGATTAAGGAAGTAGATACAGTATTTCATCGATAATTGTCCACAACACGGGTCTGCAGAGGGACAATTATGCGCGAGGGATATCATTGTTTGAGGTTTGCCGAACGTAGAGAAGGACAGCCGAGCTCGAGAGGCCTCGGCCACCGAGAAATGTAAACATACCTAATCCGAATTTCCAACTTCTTTATTAATCATTATTTTTTTATGGGACCTCGATGACCATATTTGTGGCATTTTTCTAATAAAAATGATAACAAATATGACGTAATTCCGATGATATTTACTTATGTAATCAACGATTAAAGTTTCGGGCGCGAGGAAGGATAGCATATGGGAAAGAAAGAGACGCGGAGAGTCGCAGTCGGCGGCACAGTTCAAAGGCTCGCGCGTCCTCACAATGTATTACCAAGGAATAACTTTTTTATTATTACTTATTTTTTATGAGACTTTTTCTAATAGATTTGTGACATTGTTCTGATTAACACGATACCAAACACGATATAATTCGGATCGTACACAGATGTATGGTCATTATGTATTGGTCAGGTACATAACATCGGTGAGGCAACAGTAATGCAATGACGACACTTCTTCATTTTTAATTAATCTTTTAGTAGACTTTTACCATCATATATGTAATATTTCTCTGATCAAAATTTTTCTGATTATACATATCTATTTTTTTAATTGACGATGGAGTAAGTTTTGGTGACAGACAAAGAGATTAAATAGTCAAGAAAAGGACACTGCAAATCGCATCGTCTCGTCGAAAATATATTGGATAATACGAACAATTGCAAAATATGTCCGGTCCCACAAATTCACCGTACAACAATTGTCGCCCCTCCGTTGCAAATTGCATCTACGTGCCTAAATCCAAAATGTAAATCCGTCACCGAAAAACCTCGACATTGGTTTTTCCGGATTTTTTTAGGTTTTCTCTTCTCTGCATTCTTACTATGTATGATCGACCAATTCACAGAAGACAAGATGGTTAATGTAGATGTAGCTGAGGTTCTGCCCGTTTTCAAAGTCGCGAAATATCCCAGTCAGGAGAGTGTGTCTTTAATGTCTTTATCATTTAATCTCTTTGTCTGTCACCAAAACTTACTCCATCGCCAATTAAAAAAATAGATATGTATGTATAATCAGAAAAATTTTGATGAGACAAATATTACAAATATGATGGTAAAAGTCTCCTAAAAGATTAATTAAAAATGAAGAAGTGTCGTCATTGCATTATTGTTGCCTCACCGATGTTATGTACCTGGCCTATACATAATGACCATACACCTGTATATGATCCGAATTATATCGTGTTTGGTATCATGTTAATCAGTACAATGTCACAAATCTATTAGAAAAAGTCTCATAAAAAAATAAGTAATAATAAAAAAGTTATTCCTTGGTAATACATTGTGAGGACGCGCGACCCTTTGAACTGTGCCGCCGACTCCGACTCTCCGCGTCTCTTTCTTTCCCATACGCTATCCTTCCTCGCGCCCGAAACTTTATAATCGTCGACTACACAAGTAAATATCATCGGAATTATATCATATTTGGTACCATTTTTATTAGAAAAATGTCACAAATATGGTCATCAAAGTCCCATAAAAATGTAATGAATAATAAAGAAGTTGGAAATTCGGATTAGTGTGGTCTTACCGACATACCCGAGCCGCATGGTGTCATATTTCTCGGCAACCGAGGCCTATCGAGCTTCACGGCCCATCAAGGGGGTACACCCCGCACTAGTGGGGATATCTCAGGGACAATTATGCCGGAGACATTTGGGACAATTACCGATGAAATACTGTATAGCGGAAATTTGAATTGTAACATTTGACTGGCAGTGCTACATTGTTAGTACACTGCGGATTTGATGTACGTTGCACGAGAAAAATTAGCCTAAAAGAACAAAAGCATAAAATGCAATAACATTTCAATTTAACTTTTGCATCGATCCTGACTATCAAAACGGCTGCCTCTATGTTTATTGAATAACTAAATGCAGCAATACACGTAATTTCCCTCAAAAACACTAATAAACAATGAAAATACTATGTCTGCTTATTCCACTTAGAAAGGAAAATGTATAAGAGATTTTAACTCAACAAAGCTAACAGGAAGAACGAGTTTCCGGTTAAGCTTCATTATTAGAAGCAAACATAAACAGATGTCGCATAATCAGATTTATTAATCATATATAGTGGTAAAACCTGGATCGAATCAAGAAGCAGTGAGATACACGCAACTGTTGCAATAAGCGATAAAGCTGTATGCTCTATAGTTCAATCGTTCTGCATTGCTGTGAATAATTCAAATTTATACGTTGACAGTGTGCACACAGAGCAGAGTTCCTTCTGGGTATACAAATATGGTATAGTTGCTTCCAAAAGAAGTCGATTTTTACTCTATGAACGTGTTAATCCTTATCAAAACAAACTATCCATTTACCGAATTGTATTAATCAAAATGATTTAATTCATTGTTATACCAACAACCTAGATAATTTGTGAAATTTTAGTCTCGATCCAGAAATTGACAAGTATAATAATAAAACAGACAGCATGTCTAATACAACCCAGTTTGGGACATCTAAAGGATTTCATGAGTAATAATACACGAGTTGTTACTATCGATGCAGACAATTGTAATTCTGCACAAAGATCAGTAGTCTAGAAATAATGCATAACTGACCAAATAGAAGTGAAATAGAACACTTGTATCCGTGTGCTTTAAGCCGAGTGCGAAAGTGCTTGTCTGCATAATAAGTACATACAATATTTTATTCATAACTGTCCGAAATTATTCGGCCGATATCTGTCCCATAACAATCCCTACTTCCGCGAGGTATACCCCGTGAGGGGCAAAGAAGCTGAGAGGCCTCGGTCGCCCAGAAGTGTAACATAATACGAGTCGAGTATATCGGAGAGACCACTACAAATCCAATGACAAAACTTCTTTACTTTTCATAATTTTTTTATGGAACTTTCACCCACATATTCGTGGCACTTATCTAATGAAAATGATACCAAATAAGATATAATTGCGAAGATATTTACTTGTGTAATGGACGATGAAAGTTTCGTGCGCAAGGAAGGACAGCGTATGGGAAAGTAAGAGACACGGAAAGTCTCGGTCGCCGGCACAGTTCAAAGTCCCGCGTGTCTTCACAGTGTAACACCAATATAAAAACTTTTTTATTATTACTTATTTTTTTACGAGACTTTCTCCAAAATATTTGTGGCATTTTTTTTTATTAAAATAATACCAAACACGATATAATTCGGATCATATTTACAATAATTTTCCGAAACATTTATCGTCCATTACTCAAGCAAATAAAATCGGAATTATATCTTATTTGGTATCATTTTCATTAGAAAAATGCCACGAATATGTTGGTGAAAGTTCCATCAAGAAGTAATAAAAAATAAAGAAGTTTTGTTACTAGGTTAGGTGTTTTCACACCGACATACTCGACCCGTATTATGTTACATTTCTCGGCGACCGAGGCCTCTCGAGTTTCGCTGTCCTTTTCTACGTTCGGCAAAAGTCAAAGAATAGTATAACTGGCCGATAACTGTCCCTGGCCAAACCCGTATTGTGGACAGTTATCGATAAAATACTGTATTACTATCGTAGAGGTTACGTACTAATGCAAGCACAAAGAATATAGCCCGCACGAGCATCTCCCAGCCGCGAAGCGTTAACTGGGACTACGATCAGATCCCTACGGAACAAGGAAGAACTGACCTCTTCGGCAGCCCTGATCTTGGTCTCGTCCTGCGCCAAGGCCCTTCTTAGCATGGTCTGCCTCGCCATCACCCGTTGCCTATCCGCAGTCAGCTTGCACTTCTCACAGTTGCAGTTGCGATACTTGCAGTACCTCTTGTGGCCCTTAACAAGGATTTGCAGTCGGTGATTGCGACATCGCGCACAACTCGGCGGCGTCCGCGGCGACGCGCCTGACGTCGAAGAGGAGGATGCGTTCGTTTCCGTCCGCGTAGAAAGGACCTCGTCCCTGTTTTCCATGCTTCACTGCCGAATGCTCTGCCAACTGATCGTATATCAGTCAGTTTAGGCGATTCTCTATCCTGCTTTTTCTTCTAGAAATCGCGAACGGCCCCGATCTAGGGTCCTTTCATCGTCGTTGAAAACAATATCGGGAAGATGTCCTCCGAAGGTGTCCACAGATCGTATTTAACCATGCAACGTCTACATGCGGAAGCGTAGCGTGTCACATGCCTTGTTTCCACGCATTGGCCAAGTCTTCAGCATGGTTCGTCCATTACAGTCAGATTTCTGTTTCTGAAACACAGTAAAGCCCCTGTTAGAATAACGTTCAATCTGTTTGAGTTAGCTAGAATGTTTTTTCCAGTGCGATGCAACCCGAGAGCACAAATCTCTCCTTGCACTCTAAATATTACATCATCCTATATGTCGTGTTGCTGCTTATTCGTGTGTATAAACGTCTATGATTTGTGTAGGCGATGCTTCTATAGAAATCTCATGTCTTTTAAGAAGTACATATAATCCCATCATACTAAAATGTGCATTCAAAACATGTAGGACGACACTTTCTATGTATTTAGAAACATCGAAGAACGGGTGTTAATAAAATTCATTTTCGGCACAGCATTCTATATTAATTGAAAAATGAAGAAATAGTTTAAAAAGCTGTTAAAAATATTTATAGAATAGATGAAGAACATGTTTTTAGTACAAGAATGCAATAAACCTGGTTTTCCAAACTATTAAACGGAGATTTTCATTTTTCTAAAAGGCTAAGATCTTGTCGACGTATGATATCAAAATAATATAAACTGTCATTAAAGCATTTTAATTTAAACTCCAAAATGTTTATCGACAAGATATTTGAAAATAAAAGAACAATTGTCATTATTTTACACGTTAAAAGTTAGCCTCAATAAACAATACGACACATGGGATGTCATAACACTTTTAATGCCTACTGAATGATAATTTCATAAGCGTTTGCATATTTCGTGAAACACAACAAATTAAAGTGTAAAAATATTCTTAAATATTCCAGCCCCACAAAATTACAGTCGAAACTCATGAATAAACGGCGGATTCGATGTATTTATGACAATAATGAGTAGCTTGTAATTTGAAACCCTTTATCGGTTCAGGTTCTCGAATCGGTTGTGGAGAATCGAAAAGATCTATCAACTGTTATACACATAAGGTATATCGGTTCTGAATTATATCAGTTACGGTTTCCGTTCTATAACTGTAATTTTCGCTTCTGAGTTTCCCACTCTGTAACTATGGTGAGTAAAAGAAAACTCTGATAAACCTACGCTCTCCTTACCAAGCTCTTCATATGTTTATAAATATTTCTGTGTGATA
Source organism: Sphecodes monilicornis (assembly GCA_913789915.3). Classification (NCBI taxonomy): domain Eukaryota; kingdom Metazoa; phylum Arthropoda; class Insecta; order Hymenoptera; family Halictidae; genus Sphecodes; species Sphecodes monilicornis. Next base: position 13,941,672 of record OU565292.1, read on the forward strand.
GACACAAAAAAGTCGTGCGGTCGTAGGCGTAGCTTGTCAATAATACAAAGTATTACAAAGATGCGATCATACTGCACACATTTTCGACTTAAACATTGAATGTATATAACCGATATGCATAACCAAAACTCAGAATCGGAAAATAACAGTTATAGACCGTTACGATATCGACTCTGAAGAACCGAAACCGTGACCGATGTAAGTCAGAACCCTACGTACCTAATAATAGTTACGAGACTTTTTCGGTTCCCCATAACTGTTTCACTCGGAACCGATATATAACAGTTTGAAGCAGTTATTTTCGGAACCTTTTCAATCACTATTTGAGTCAGTAGAAATATTAAAAGAATCAAAGAGAATCGATATACAGTATTTAATCGTTAATTGTCGTGAAATTATGAACAATAATTGTCGCAAAATAATCCCTCCTTCCGCGGGGTATACCCCGTGAGGAGCCGTGAAGCTCGAGAGGCCTCGGTCGCCGAGAAGTATAACATAATACGTGTCGAGTATATCGGTGAGACCACTACTAATCCAATGACAAAACTTCTTTATTTTTTATTATTTTCTTGTGGAATTTTCACCAACATATTCGTGGCATTATTCTAATGAAAATGATTCCAAATAAGATATAATTGCGATATTTACTTGAGTAATGGACGATGAAAGTTCCGAGCGCAAGGAAGGACAGCGCATGGGAAAGAAAGAGACGCGGAGAGTAGCAGTCGACGGCACAGTTGAAATGCTCACGTGCCCTCACAGTGTAACGCCAATAAAAAAAACTTTTATTATTACTTATTTTTTTATGTGACTTTCTCCAAAATATTTGTGGCATTTTTTATATTAAAATAATACCAAACTCGATGTAATTCGGATCATATTTACAATAATTTTTCGAAAATTTCATTGTCCATTACTCAAGTAAATACCATCGAAATTATATCTTATTTGGTATCATTTTCGTTAGAAAAATGCCACGAATATGTTGGTGAAAGTTCCATAAGGAAATAATAAAAAATAAAGAAGTTTTGTTACTAGGTTAGCTGTTTTCACACCGACATACTCGACCCGTATTATGTTACACTTCTGAGCGACCGAGGCCTCTCGAGCTTCGCTGTCCTTTTCTACATTCGGCACAAGTCAAAGAATAGTATTATCTGAACGTTAATTGTCTCCGGCCGGACCCGTGGTGGCGACGATTATCGATGAAATACTGCATTACTTTCGACCTAGTACAATGATTAAAGTGAGAAATAAATTCCCAAGTGTCTCCAGTTTTGTACAATAAATGCATAAAATTTTACATTGAAGTCTCCTGAATTATGATCAAGACATTCGAAACGCTATCATTTATATATTTCACTTTTAATAAGTTACGTCAACCCTGATGTTCTATATGAAAAATATGCAAACTTTCTAAACAGTATACTCGGGAAATAAATTACGAAAATTTAATATCTATGTCGATAGATAGATTTATATCGATACATAGACATTGTTGCAATGAAATTATTTCTGCCCTCTATACAGCGCAGTAATACAGCTAATTGCTGTAGAAAGTAAATGGTAAATGGTGCACTTAAATCGGCTAATAAGCGGCCGGGTTCAAACGGACCTTTCATATTGAAAACGTGGTACGATCGCTTAATCAGTGTAATCAGGTTCAATCAACACCGCGATATCTACACGTGAAATTCATTTATCACACTGGCGACTAGCGTCGTACGACTGCATTAGGCTTGCAACAGAGCCATTCAATTAGTGACCTGCAGAACCACATCCGGTTAGGATCTTATCGACTAAATAGTGAAACAAGACGATAAATGCCATCAACAAATATTCATGGATTGATAAAATGGATTGATCACATTCAAATGAAGGATTGCTAAAACGATTTCAGCGATAATGTTTCACTTTGAATTATGCAGTTCGGTTGGTAATTTGATGAATAGAACAAATATACTCCGAACAGGTATGTCAGAATGTTCGTTCCAGAAACCTGTATTACTGAAATGATTGCAGAAATTTACGATTATACTGCTTCATTGATCCATTACAATGTAAGGTGCTAAACCTTGTTCAGAGATAACACAGAAAACCAACATAAAATTGCATGCAATATTTTCATTCAAGTGAATTTAATTGAAATTGAACCAACGACTTTTAAAAACAACATCAAATTGTGTGCAATATTTTCAGCTTTCTTTAAGCGAATACACTATGACATAATGAAACATACTTAATATGTTAATAGAAGCATGTATGTTTTGATAAATGCTTGTAGACATTTGATTTCATCAAAGAAACATTGTTAGCTCATCGACGTAACCATTCTATCGAGCCGTAACATAAATACATCCAGTTATCTTCTATTGTATCTTCTTTTCATTAATTTTGATAAAGTACAGAATTATATTCAATCAACTATATAATTTCACACTGCAATTGGCTTCTTTTTAATTACAGTTATATCAAATTACAAAGAGTCGTAACCAAACTGTGAATCTTCATGCAAAATGGAAATTGTCTGCATCAATTGTAAGAGACAGGAGCCAAATAAAATTATCATTCTCTCTTTAATTATTTCAATAAGATGAAAATAGTACATTGACATTTTTAAACTACTTTAATCCTCACATCCTATTACATTCTTGTCAAAAAATGCATCAAATTTGTTTAAAATTGCACTGCATGACGTGACTTTTTTTTTAGCAATTGGAAGCATTGATTTACTAAATGGCATGCAAAAAAGATTTTGGAATAATTGCAATTGGTACCAATGGCATGAGAAAATAATACAGGCACTTTTAAAAATTTTTTTATTTCAGCCCGTGGTGAAAATTTAAGATATGCATCTTGTAGAACTATGTTAGTTATACGCATGCTGACAATTTCATCGAAATCAATTAATGTTCACACGAGCTACAAGCGCCGTTGAAATTGAAAGTAGTGAAAATCGCAGTTTTTTACGTCGTTTTTTTCTTCGTCACCGATTTCGATGAAATTTTAAACATGTGTATAACTAACATAACGAGCTAAAATAAAAAAGTTTTAAAAAGTGCCATTTTTATTTTTCAAATTTTTCAATTTTTTCAAAATCCGTTTTGCGCATCATTTAGTAAATCAATGTTTTTAATTTACAGAAAAAAAGTCAAGTAATTTGGTGCAAGTTTTAAACAAATTATTCTGATTTAAAGGGAGTTCGAATACTTTCGTGAGCCACTGTATGTATCGACAGCAGCGGACTACTTTTCGCTCCACCTCTCTTTCTCTCTATAATTCCGTTCAGTCGCCTTGTCGAACGACTCGGCTGAGGGATCAATTCAGCCGTGAATAATTACGAACCCAATTTACATTTATGATCAACGACACCTCGATATTGTAGGATAACTTTCAGGACATCGCTGTATCCGGAATGCGCCGTGATTTTTCAGGTTGCATTCCTTCAAAAGTGCTGCCTTAACATATTCCGAAATCGAAACTTTGGTTCCACGTAAAAATATTTACTGCGTTTCATTTTTTATGCTCAGTCACAAATAAATTTATACATCTGTATACGTATATTTTTAACTCATTATGTGTATATTCGACTTAATTTGGATGATACTGCAACTACTAATTATCAAGATACTATTTCTAAGATGCTTTCATCAAGATTCATTTTCAGGAGGTTACTCTTAATTGAAGATTAAGATGCTACATCCACACTGTGACTAGAACCAGTGTCGCCATATCGGTTAAATAGAGGGGAATACAGTTTACCACCTCTCTCATGACCAGAGTAATGTATAAAACGTTGCGCGGCACGTCACGTGACCAGTCTACGGTCTTAGTAGAGGACGTTGGAGTGTGCTCATGGTAGTGGAATGGGATAGTGGAAAGGGACAAGGAGGAGAGGAAAATCCACCCAGTTTTGGGTGGATCTGGCGACACTGACTAGAACTAAATTTTCTAGATGAATTAATACATTTCAAACAAACCTTATATGTTATTAATGACGATCGGAATGACTATGTTTAAAGGAGTTTGTTTATAAAAATGTTCATACGTCGATAGTTCTACGCTTTGTTGAATTAATCCCTAAACGGATTAGAAATTTCAACTAACAATTGATGAACGGAAAATTGATAATATTTTGAACAAAACAAGTTAGCTAATTTACTTCGTAATTTTTCCTGTGTAAATTCAATCCCTAAAGGGTTATAAACGTGCACTATCAGCGCAGCAGAAATTGTGTCAACAATAACGTATCTTCCAACTAAACGTATTTCAATATTTAAATACTTGAAAACCAAAAGATTCCCGCACTCATTTCGAAAATACAACATCCAAAGAGTATCTGGTCGGTGTCTTTGGAAAAAGAACGTCAGCAAATTTATGCAGGAGGCATAGGTATTAAGCGATGAAAAGAAAAGATGCAGAATCGGGGAGGAACAGATTCACAGCTTGCATAATAAAAACCAGTTAGCGGACCTTAACGGCAGGTTAATGGAAACGGGAGACAGTAATTTAGGTGAATTCGGTAGGAAATTAAATTAGTGTTAACGTTGTCCGACCGGACAAAGTATTATTAAATATGGAATAGACCATAGTTTGCCGAACAGAATCAGAGGCTGCAATCTCAGATCTCCTAGATATTAAGAACCACCATCGGAAACCCTTCTTCGATCCTCGATGCGAAAATGGATAAAACCGTATCTCACCATCTAAAGTCACGAATTTTTGTGTGTGCGTTTACAGGTTTTCCTTTTTATAATGGCACAGTAATATTCAATTTCATGTACGCTTTTAAATTTATCTGGTACTACGATCATTATCATGCTTGGATTACGGACTTCGTGCATTCGTGATGTTATAGCGAGCCAGAAAAATCGAATGGCACGACAAATAAAAGACATCCTCGCCTTGTTTTTAGCTTTACATATTTTCAATGAAAAAACGAATGACCATAAACTTCCAATGATACTCAATACTGTGACTAAAATTTGTAAATAATGTGAAAATAATGTATATACTTAAATACTGCAGAAAACTGCATTAAAAAGACCTAATTATTAATAAAGATTTATTGAAATTAATTTTAGTTTGTTATTAATGATCGCACTTCAGTCATCTACAGATAGTCAATGACAAAACTATGTACATTTGTCAGCGCAGATGTTTGTGTTTTAATAAATTGCAAAATTATTCGCGTACTACGTCCACGAAATTTAATAACTTCAAGGAAATTTGAACGAATGGTAATCAATTTTACCGAAGATTAACTGCAAGATTTGTTTACGATTTTGCTACGTAATTTTGCTAATCAACGTTAGAGCCACGATATACATACACTACTTTGCAAATGGAAATATATTCAACTGTGACCCCTCGCGCATGAATAATCTTCATTGTAAAAATTGTTATCGCTGATGCAATCGACTTTGGGAACGCTGGTACGTGATACCTTATCGCATATTGAACAAAGTAACAAAACGCATGCTTGCTAGTCAGGGTTGCGCGATGCATGCATGGATCGATAACTACTTATGTTTCGTAAAACTCGTAGCCTTGCTACGTGTGCATTATAACGGTGAAAAATTAAAATTAACCAATGCATTTTCATAATATAACTCCGTACTTTCCTGCGGAAGCTTTGAAAAACTTGCGAGAACGTGATTAATTGAAATCCATTATTGTGTTACCTCCGTCGCTTGAAACTAACATTCATTCCTTTTGCGAAATCATAATGAAATTTCCATTTATATTACCATTGCTTTTATTTACAGGCTATTACACGTGTTTCTGTTTTTAATATTGTTCCAAGTAGATTCGAACGAATAAAACTGGAAACATTCTACACTCAATGCATTAACTCTCCAGTGCACGAATCAAAAGTACCCAAATTTTCGGTGCCTTTTTTTTTAAAACTAGTAAAACAGAACTCATTGCGGAATCACAAAATAATTCAAAGAAAACACATACATACATAAAAATTCTATTCATAGATCTCACAGACCCAATCCGTGCACTGAATGGTCAACGCAAAAACTGATTTACAAATCTGGGCAAATTATTCCGTCTGCCGTTTTTAGTAGACATGTCACTCAAAGTGATAAAAATAGGAGAAAAAAATAGCGGGGGAGATGGTGAAACAAGAATTTCCGGCAACGAAGCGCAAGTTATTCGACAGAAAATATGCTAGTTCTACGTATAATCTCTTCTAGGAAACTTCTAGATTGTTTATGCTAATACAGTTTATACTATCATCTAGTAGATTGTTTACGATAATAAATTAACACAGTTTATAGGTGGTTAGATCTTGGCACAGTGTTATTTCCAAAGGACTCCAATTCAAGCTTTCACGGTTCAATTACGCGAATCCAACGAAACCGGTGACTCTTTAGGCCAATTCGCATTTTCACCGTAGTCCCCCACGGTCGCAGCCTTTTCATTTCGACAGAAATGAGGCGTAATGCGTTCGCTGGCATCAAAGGCGCCGCGCGATATTTTAGCCGGCGGAAGAGACAGCGACCTTTCTCACGGTCAACCGGCGTCCGCGAAGAGAATGTATCTTTTCGTTGACAACAATGTATCTCTTGTCCGATACTATTCATGAAACAGCAACCTCCATCCGAAGCAGTATGCCAGACCGCGAGAGCGAGAGTGAGAGAGTGAGAGAGAGAGAGAACGAGTTAGACTACACACGCGTATCGTTATCTTGCGATTCGGAGCCGTCACGGTGCACCAAGGATCGGTGAAGAGTAACCTCATCTAATTGCACGCAAAACCGGCGAGACGCGCTCTTCTTATCGACTCCGCCTTCACCACCCCTTCTCATTCCTCTCCATACCACCGACACCCCATTTCTTCCTCCCTCCTTCACGCCGCAACGTCCTATCTTGTTCTTTCTTTCTGCAATATCAGACCGTATCGAGCAATTTCGAGCGAAACGTGAGTCGAAGGCCTTCCCGGGCCGCGTTTCATCTTTTTTTCGGCGGCGAGTCTTCACCGTGAAGATCAAACTCTTTATTGGAGATCGTGTTCGCCGACAAGAAATAACGTTGCACGATCGTCGATGATCGGTTCGGCGAGTTCTCGTGTTTCGACGACACAGCCGTGGTCAATCGCGGTCTTCCTTTTGTTGCACGCTTTCATCGCCGTTGAATCGGCGGTTTAGGCGACGGGAACCGAACCGACACGATTGACGTCCAACGGACGTCATCACGATCCTTTTGGCGAACGCGCGCGATTTCTCGCGGATTTTTTCAATCAGCATTCACAAATTCACCGAGCAACGTTGAAAATCAATATATCTCGTCGAAGTTATTTGTTAGAACTTCCCAAAGATAATTAAAATTAGAGATTTTCTAAAGATTCGTAAATTCTTTACGTGTTTATGACAAAAATGAGGTGGTGCAATTTAAGATATTAGAAAAAATACTTTAAGAGCATTATGATATCATCTTCAATACGTTACAGTTATTAATGAAAGATGTATATTTTTATTTAGCCCTTGCATCTTGCAATTTGTGCACAAACCTTTTATTTTGCAAAAAGATCCGCAGTCTACGTATCAGGGTGTTTATAGCTGTTAAAGGATTAACTACTATCCTTTTGCTGGAGAGTTTTGTATTTACAGCTGTTAAAAGCATTATTTACTCCATTTTACTACGTTAGCAATATATTGAATCTACCAGAAATTTTTTAATTGAATACCAATAAGGAACTTAACCAATTTCATCTAAATAATATCCCCAAAGTAAATTTACGAATGAAATTTTTATCACTGTTGAAGTATTTATTTAGGAGCATTCTATCGTTAATCTTTGATTTTTGAAAGATTATTAAGTGATCGCAGATAGATAAAGTGTTAAAGATCACGTGATTAATTTATCAATACTGAGTAGATAGGAATATCGCGTTTACAGGGGAATACCATGTTTAGTAACTAGAGGTGTGCGAGAACCCGATAATGTCGGGTCGGGTGGGAAATTTTTTTTTCGGGTTCGAGCAGATCCCAAATGTGTTTCAAATTTCAGAAAGATCCCCAAAGACTTCGAGAACCCGAATTACGTTTTAGGAATACCTTTGACAGCTACTAAAGTCGCGTTTTACTAGAATTAAATTTACTAAAGCTCTATTTTACTGGAACCATTTGAAACTTACAGAAGAAGCGTACACTCGCGTGTATCAGCCTTTCTACACATAAATTTGAAATAAAGGATTATATCTACTATGTCTTGAGATTTTTGTTTTCATTCCACATCATCTTTAGTTTCGTTATTTTATACTAAAGAATTTGACAATCCCTCAAAAATAAAAAACTCTGAAGCCACACTCATGGCTACAGGTTAACAAACCTGAATACCTAGCCTCGTAATGTTGTTCGGGTTCCCGAAACTCTCGGGATGAGGACAATAAAGGAAATTATATTAAATAATAACTGAATAAGAAATGCCTCTTCTATCGAACAAAAAAAAATAAAAGTATTTTTAGCTAAAGTAACAACAATTATCAGTTGGATCTCACATGTCTACGTTAGCAGACTGACTTGTCTAGAAATAAATGACATTTGGTTTGTTTAAGAATAAATGATGAGATTCGTATAAAAGAAACCTGTAATGCTCAATTTTAAAAATTAATAATTTCTTTCTAAACATTTAATTGCCAGTCTCTTAATACGAAAATATCATATATTCGGTGTATTCTTGTTGGAGCAAGAAGTTGCTAAAATTGTTGTTAGTACGAGTTTGTTACACGAATTCAATTTTGGAGTAATTTTATAAATCGGCTCTGAATTCGTGCAAAATACAATCTATTGCGTTTGAACCTTTCGCACAAATTTCAAGTTTCCAACGCAGAAATTAAAAACACATCTATCAAATATCATAAATCCTCCCACTGTAACACCAGTTTTTCTAGATTAACTTTCGTTGCCAATAATATTTAAAAAACACAAATTTCGAATTTCCAAGTTTTAAATAACTGAACGAACTATTTATTAAATTATTAAAAATTTCGCGTAATATTGTAAATTGTTCCTCGAGCTAACCAATATTTGATATTTTTAACAAAATTCGCAATATCTGTCTTCTAAGTTATACCCACTTCTGGCCGCAAGCACGCCAAAAACGAGTTATGCGTTAGAGGATAACTATACTTATCGACGATTACTATACTTATGTCCAGGGTTTGTTTTTAAAACAAAGGTGCCGGGAATGACTACTTGTCAAGCTTTTTGTTCAAGAAAATTATATTCAAATATCATTGAAATGAAATTTAAAGCAGATTTTCCAATGCCACAAAGCGCATACAAAATTATACAAAATTAAACAAAATTTATCATATTTCTTTATTTTAGATATTAAATCTAAAGTTAAACATACAAATTTACAACTAACGACTGAGTGTAAAATAAAAATTGAATAACATCATATACTTAACCCCTATGTCAATAACCAAAATTTACTACGTTGTTCAATAACTGGTGTATCCACCGACTTTTTTAAAATAAATACTTTGCACCGCGTCTTTTTGGATTTTTTACGCTTGCAGACGACAGTTACTACCTAGAACCAAGTTTTTAAGGCCACGGCTAGTCAGAAAGTCCCTGCCACAGATAATATAAAGGGACCTTCAATTGTACACCGTAGGTAGACGCGCGCCGTTACCTTCGGGTTTCATAAAAAAGAAGCCATTTGTTCTTACGTACTAAAAAAAATGAAACAATAACTTTACTTTCCACGATGGATTCCGATAAGGCTGTGGCAAATGATGCGAAAAAAACCTGACATTATACTTCATTACAATAAGTATAGCGCCGGTGTGGATACAATGGACGAACAGGTGGCTTTTTTTTCATAATATAAAAGATATTGCTAGTTTTGCTACATATATCATTCATTATGCAAGCAATCAAATGCTGCACAAGAAAACCTATCAGCGTAGATAATTTTTGCAACAATTGTGTACAGTACTGACTACAGTCGTTATCGAATCTCGGCTTCAAAATGCGCAAATCATGAGGCATTATACAACCAAACTTGCTGTCGAGAGCGTTCTTGGCCGGCAGACTAGTCTTCCGGACATTCAGCTTGGGACTTTGTAAGCTATCAAGATTACTCGGGAAGAAAGGTTATAACAGACTCAGGTCATTTATGTTATAGACCAGCAAGAAGAAAACGCAGAAAAACTAGGAAATGTTGCAAAACATTTGGAAATTTTTCCACTAAATATTTATGTATTGAATTATCCCTGTAACGACATTGTATTGTGAATTATTTTGTTCATTCGGAATTACCTGGGCAACTGAGCACCCTGGTTATTGAGAGTCACTATGTAAATTCTTTCGATCGAAATGAAGTATATTGATAAATCTTATGATTTCGGCGCAAGGTTCGATCCTATTTTTAATAAATAGGATATTTATAGATTATATACATTATAATAAATCATAAGATTTATAAATTCACTATGTAAACTTTGACAAAATAATTTTCCGAATCCATGACCAAAAAAAGAAGTGTGAAGCTATATTTCACTTTCAAAATGTTCAAATAAAGACGATTCAAGCGGCCATGACGAGTTTTTCAGGCGCAAATAAAAATTGTCATAAAACATGCCCAAGTGGGCACTCAGGTACCTGGTTAATGACATAAAGGTTAATTAAAAGTTCATAGTTTTATCATTTTGACGAATTATATAAATAGGGATGGTAATTATGGAAGCACGAACAGTGCTTTGCCTAATTGCTTTTGAAACATAAAAAATACCGTGAAAAAGAATGCCGCCCCATCGCGTTACATGACAAAAAAATCGCTGCTTATACCGGTTACCGATTACCGAACACGATAAGCCACGCTTCTCCAGTGGCCCCGCAGTATTGTTACAATGTAAAAAGTTGTTACGACGTAGCAGAGCTAATACGATTCATTCTTAAAGCGCTTGCCGTATTCTACGACCGCGAGCGAAGCAATAAAAAAAAGAAACATGGCGCATATATTTCGCTGGAGATAATACCCCGCGTGACTATTATATAGTCAGGATTCTTTTCGCGGCATAACATTCGAATGGCGCGGCGGAAATAAAGATGTCGAAACCTAATCGCGTGTGCGTAATGAATACTAAACTGCACGAGCATTTTCTTGTGTGGACAGGCGTATTCATATGCAGTCGTAAAAAACCATACTCGCGTAAACGCGCTATCGTTAGATTAGAAACCGTCGTATTGTAGCGTACGAGACACATTTTCTATTACAGACACGGAACAAAATAACCAGAGTTACAAATGGAATGAGCGAAATAATCGATCGATTTAGTTGTGCAAAGATGGCGACCGATTTCCGTTCGGGATATAATCGTTTGTAGGACAGGTATTAGACGGTGACTAGTTGTAGACCAACTGGGTAATGGGCCACGAGATGACAATAACGAGTCTGCAACCACCGAGAATAAAAGGATGCAGTTTTTACCTGGGTGTTAGGTGAGCAAGATGTTCGTTCTTATCAGGGCTGTTGTGTCTAGCAGAAAGTTCATTCCAGCAATCCAGTGAACCCACAATCTAACCGTTAATCACGGTGTGTATCGTGCCACAATTTTCACGGTCAAAACACTGTACCATTACACTATACCGAAGCTTTCCATGTACATAACAGAGATATCGCGCAGTTTCTTCGTCGAATTATCGCGTTATGCGCACGCCTTATTGCCGAATGAGGCATACTACTTCATACCACGCGATGGGCGCCGAACCTCGTGTCGTATTTGCGCGCGAGAGCAGTACCGCGCGCGCGCGCACAAACAATTCAACGAGTTTGCATCCCCCGCTGTTCTTTTACCTCACGAACACACATCGCGATTAACACACTCGGAAATGTAACGGTTATACCGTTTCGTCAGAGCTATCTCTTATTCGACGTTAATTGTCCGAAATTCTCTCTGTCCGGTGGGTTCTCCGCGTTTACCGTCAAACACGAACACGAGTAACAAGTGTAAAAACATCGAAGTCTATTTTCAAGCAGTCCAGGGGAGAGAAAGAGAGACGGATGAGAGACGCACGCATGCAGTTCCGCAGAAAGAGCACTACAACGAGGAACCGAATGGCTTGGGCCGCGCGGCGCGCACTTTTCGCACACGCGCACTTCAATTGTCTCTTCTACCCGTGCTCAACTGTTCGCGGTGTGTCCGCGTGTCACCCCCTCCTGCTCTTCAATTCCCCCTCTTATACCGCGACGAGATGCTGCTCCACTCCATCGGAATACGTCAGCGCACGTTGAATCGGCTGTTGCATCGGAGACTTCGGTCGGTTCACGCTAGATCGCATGAATCGCCCAGGAACTCGACGGGTGGTCCACTCGCACTCGAGAAACGTCGTCCTCGTCGCGCGAAAGATAAGTTCAGAAAACGTTCGACAACAAAATCGGATGACAACACCACGTTACCGTACGAATATAAACGTGCGACGAACAGCGTATCGTGGAGAGGTTAGCGCAGCCTCGTCGGCGTGTGGAAGGATCTAGACGGTGAAATGTAGAAAAGCGCGACACCGACAGCTCGTTCGACGCGCGCTTGCATGCGGTCCGTAACTCACTAAGAGGGCTGGTAGCAGCGGTACACCGACAAGATTCATGGCGGCGTGCGGGCACCGGTCGGGAGTGGGCACGTCCCTGGCGGGGGGTGGGGACACGTCGAGCTGCCAGGAGGGCGAGGGGCTCTTTTGCTGAAGAGTGGCGGTTGGACGAGTGGAGGTGGCACGCGGGTTTAGACGGTCGTCGAGGTTTTACGATTGAATCCATCGGACCGCTGCCGCTCCGCGACACAAAGCTTCTCTCTCCCTCCCTCTTTCTCTCTGCTGCACTCTGCTCAACGTTCCGCTGCAGAAACTCTACCTACGTGGACGAAGCACCGTCGATCGTTGTTATTAAGAACCTTGCCCGCGTAAACTGTCGCGTCGTTTAGTGGCCGTCGCCACGCCGATCACTGCCTGAATCATCGCATCTGTACACTGTACGCGAACGTACCTTTCTGGAGCGATGTTAATTCTAAGTAGACCGATTGCTGAGGTTACGTTTCCCTTCTTACATGGGATTAACTATATTATGGTACAGAATCATCGCTTGGAGTAGTGGACGAGTCAAAGTGAGTTGGTCCTGATGTTTTCTTTTAGGATTGTCCAGATTGTAAAAATGTGTTTGAGTGAGAACTTCTTCAATGAACTTATTTATTCACATATTTATAACTTAATGTACATTAGTTTGCGTTTAGTAGCAAGGGGTTAATTACAACGTTAGATTCAATCTTTATTGATTTGCACAAAATATAATGTTGCATATGGATCGTCTTAGATTAACATGTTGATGCTCACTGTAAAATCGGTGATGGACGTCAAAAGCTACTTCTTTTTTGTTAATTATTTGATTCCTGGGGAGTCCGATGAACTTACAGAATAAAATTATTATTTTTTCTACAAAATTTTCCTAAAACTTGGCGGATGTCTATAGCTGTCATTTACATCTACAAACCCAAACATTTGACGTCTGTAGACGACATTTACGTCAACGTGCTAAGCTATTGTTTAAAAATGCAATCGTGCACCGTACTGTTGTTTTTTGAAATGGAGGATAAACTCTACTCACTAGTATTTTTACACTGTCATATTGAACAATTACACGATGGTGTTGGCCGTAAATGACATAACGAGAGATACGTTGTGATAACACAGTCAATTGTTGAATATGAACCTACTTTTGACGAATCACTACGTTGATTAATGGGTTCTTTGCGATGCGAATGGTATCTGCAATTACAGTTTTATAATGCTGGTATTGCTTATATGTACCCCATGTTTATTGATACACGTGGCCAGGGACTTTTGTCAAAGTACAAAATACCAGTATGACGTTCATACCGCTATATGTATTTATCTTTATTTACCGGTAATTTATCCGATTTTTTGATTCCATTAAAATTCTTACCATGTTTTTAGTAGAGATTTCAAACTTAAAACCAGTGAGTTCTGTAGATGTTGTCATAATGCTAATTTTGTTAGCAAAGTCATACCAAAACTGATATCCATATATGTATAGTACCGAAATACAAATAATTATCAGCATTTTTCTTATTTATATTTATTTGATAGGCTAGCTGAGTGCACAACCGAAAATAGTGTGTAGGTTTACGTGCGTCAAAAACGGTCGCAATTATGTCACCAATCCAAATCTGTGACTACATGAATCTGATACGCCGCGCCGTACAAACAGATGAGCTACCCTTCGCTTTGATTCTCAGCTCGGTAAATTACAAAACAATTTTTCTAAAAATACACAAACTGATCATCAATCTTTCATGAGAATGTGCATTGTACATATTATATTTTGGTGCTAATACTTGCATTCATTTTTAGGAGAAAAATTTGTATTCACCCTGTTTGTAAAAGTAACATTTTATTTTGTTTTGGACATGTTACTGTCGTACATAAAGCAACTAAATGAAATATGAAAATGTTGTTTGTGGTTCTATGTTTGGTTTTAGAACATACTTAAAAACAGCGCAGCGAAATTAGTCGAGAGTCGAATTACCTTATTCGAAGCCATTAAACTAGAAACTGTGAACGCCTCAATAATTCAATTTGCGTATTCTTGAATGACTACACCGCAGTTGCAAAGTGGAGAACGCAGCCGCAGGAGTATGTTTAAGTGCGAATGCCTGTGCAAACAGCCGTCAAAGTCGTAAAACGAATCTCGCCGAGGCAAAAAGGACTTGATATATGCACACGGGCCGTATATTTAATATTTCCCTTTCCTTGATTTTACATAAATAGTCCCTTGCACCCTACCCCTAACGCGTCGTCGCTTTTATAGATAATCGAAGCGCCGTTGATAATCGTTCGATGGGAAATAAAATATTTTACACATCTTTCTCTTGGGTTTATGGAGCTGTGGGTCGAAGTTTTTATGCCGACGGCGGGATAAATATCGTTACAAGTTTTTGCGTAAATCGTTCTCCTTATCCGAAAACCTGCATAATTAATATATGCTGTTGTTTCGTCACTTGTTCCTTTTCCGCGAGCGTATTTATAGTTTTCTAGTCACAATAAACATCCGTTTATTGTTCAAAATAGATGTCAAAAATATTTTATATCGAATTTGAATGGTATCTGTGACGTAAAATGGGTGTCTTAAAGACGTACCGAAGTGGACGTCGTTGCGACGTCTGAAATTTACGTCTGTAAGACGTCTTAAAGGCGTTCCGAGGTAGGCGTCGCTACGTCTGACATATAAGCCGTTTACAGGCTAAATCGATTAACTGCCTTTCAAGTCTTCTTACATTTTTCTACCAAAGCATTTGATCGACATTTAAACTGTTGCATTTGAAATAAATTTCCAAAATAACTAAGTTCAATATTACTGAATGACAAAGATCGAAAAATTTTTTAAAAATTAATACACACTACTTCATTGATTTTCTTTACTGTTTAAATCTTGAAGTTAATCGATTTGGCAAATGAGCGGCTCGTATATGTACATCTCCTAGGCGTGTGTTTTAAGCACATGAAGCTGAACATAGTTTCATGATAGAATTAAATGATTCGGTTGAAATATGCAAAGTAGAGAAATTCCGTAGGCTTACTATTTGGATGTTCTTTCACGAAACTAATAATAATGTGCAATATATGTGAAACTGATGAGCTATTGTTCACGATCCGCGAAGTCGTGCCACCGTCAATCCTTTATTTTCGCATGCTTTGTTCGGATCAAGGCGCTTTTTCTGGTTTATCGTCAGCTACGGTCCTTCCTTAATTACTAGTACACACGGATTCATTGCCTGTGTCTCTCGATGGTACAAATAATGTAGATTGCGTACCTGCGCCGCTGCAATAATGAAGGTGACTGCGCCAATTTGGGGCGTTCATTTTCCTACGTCCATTCCTATGTTTTTAACGAATGTTTTAATCTGAGACGACCGTTTCCCTTACCATTCTCAATTTAAAAAAGAAACAATTATTATTTAACGAGGATCAAATATGAATAGAAGATTTATATATAAGTATATATTTTTCGTAAATTATTCTCATTTTATAATAAAATAATATAATAATATAATAATATAATAAATAATGAGTTTCTATGTGTTTTTACGTGGATTCGTACCGATTACGTATTTAGGTTTTGTGCCACGTGCGGTGTGTTGCACAGTAGAATAATACGACTCTTATTTATTTTCAAACAAAAGTTAATCGCCCGAATCCGCCGTTACAGAATTCTCTTCCATTTCTGACCGTGAACGCTGTGAGACACGTGCAAAGTGTTGTATTTTCAGATCTCTTTCTTTAGTTTGTTAATACACCTTTAATATTGTGTGGCGGCTACCTACTACGCTCGCCACCAGATACCGTCCTAAACCGTCCTTGCGATATCCCTGTGTCTAAGACAGGGCCCGCCAGATATCTTTACTGATGACGAGTCCTCTAGCGAGCCCAGGATGAAACGCTTCCTCTCCTTGTCCTCCTCAATCACACAATTCAGCCGCCGCCAAATTGGAGACCCAGACGACGAGAGCACAACGCAACCATAGAGAATTGTACAGCCAGGAGGCCCTGGCAGGAGCTACTAACAACTACCGAGCTTACTCCAGGGGGACGAATGCGACTGCAAACCATAGTCCGAGATTACGTAATTTCTTTCCTAGCGTGGCCGGATCCGCCGATCTGCCGCCGTCGATATGATTTTTCAAAAAATTTTATTATTTTTTATTATTGATTTTATCATTATTTAGTATTGATTAGTCATTGTATGTATTATTTAGACGCCTTCAAAACGTCTAGAAGACGTTTTTAAGACATTTGTAAGACATTTCCAAGACGTCTTAAAGACTTTGAGACGTCTTAAATACGCTCAGTTTTGCAATATAAGATGTTTGTAAGACGTTCGTGGGACGTTCGAAGGACATTCAGGACATCTTAAAGAAGTCCGGAACAAACGTCTTTAAGATGCTCAGTTTTGTAACATTACCCTTTCGGAGGACGTTCGCAGGACATTCGGGACGTCTTTAATAACTCGTGAATGTCCAAAACAGACGTCGTTAAGATGTGTTTGTGCTATTTGGGCAGGCGCTTCAATCATGGCAACAATCTACACGTGTTTTCAAGGCATGCTCTCTATTCAAAGTCTTTATGTGTATATATTTATACATTTATACGCATTATGGCGGCTTTGAATTATGAAAAGATGGAAAAAGGAGAAGGAAGCGTTTCGTCCTAGGCCCGCTAGAGGACTCGTCAGTAAGGCTATCTAGCGGACCCGTGCCTTAGACGCGAGATGTCGTAAGGTTTTTTTTTTATGTTGTTCGGTGAGTTTGCAGTCGTACCGAGGGGCAGAGAAAAGCTCTTTTACCGACTAGAAATTATATATTAATTATTAGTGGTATTACCAGCTTGAGGTATGTGGGAATAAGATGAGTTTTAGATATGGGAAAATTTGCAAAAACCAAAAAACATGAGTAAAGACGCGGGATATCGTAAGGACACTTTAGGACGGTATATATACAAACAGAGGAAGATTCAGGTAGTAGTGGGAAAGGTGTTGTTTCACTGTCCATCTCTTGGCGAGCATAGGAGGTAGCCGCCACAGCATAATATTTGGCCATTCTTTTTTCTAGAAATCTAGTAGTTACAGAAAGTTATTATTTTATAGGTACAAAGACAGGGATGAAAATTAGAAACAAATTTTGTATTCATCTTTTTATCATTGTTACATCAAGTTGCATACAATTGTTCAATTTTACCACACTTTATAGAAAATATATAACGCATTTAAAACCAGAACACTTAATTGACGCAGTATCAGATCCACATCGCGAATTTTATCGGGAGGCTAGATGTTTCGCGAACCGCCGACTGTTAATGGTCTTCGCTCAGCTTCTTAGCTGTATGAGTGAAATAGGAAGGTTCTAGTAGCTCGCAGAAGTAGCGAGAACAACTCTGGGAATATTAAACGGAGAAGGAATAGGTCCATTAAAGTGGAAACACTGCGTCGTTCTCCAACGCGAGGGAGAGAGAGAGAGAGAGAGAAAATTATGCGACTCACAGCGATATTCAATATGATTTTTCTACGGTGACCTAAGTTGGAAGAAGCGTCGACGTCGACACACAGTTTTCTTTCCCCGTAATGGATGCGAGACATCGGTCGGTTACGTATAATTGAGACAAGCCGGAAAGTATACTGCGCCGTTGACGAGAGAAAACAGGGAGTTGCGGGGGAGGCTGTTGAGTTTAGGAGTGCTAGGGGTGGAAGGATGATCGTAAAACGTCCTTGGAGTGGATTCATCGTGCGATAGTCAGTGACAGATACGTGCGCACACGCGATATCCCGGAGGTACTTTACTTGCGGCTGAATTTACTGATTGAACCACGACAACTGTCGTCGTTGCGGTGGAAACGGATTTTACGCGTTTCGGAGATGCCGGGCAACGGCGGCGACCCCTGCACGGGGCAGCTGCACTGAATTGTTTCGAGGTAGCTCGTAAATTCTCCCGAACCGATCGCAGTCGAAACAGGTAACTAGAAATCGAAAATTTTTACGATTCCCAGGTTCACTGTACCTATCGACCGATTAAAGAGATAGTCTGCTTGAATAAACCCGGCCGAATCTAATCGCAATAAAACTTCGGACTCAGGATGTTCGGTTCCGATTCTTCAGAGTATCGATTCTCTTAGTTAAGAGACCGATCTTTTGAATCAATACTTTGATGTAAAATTTGAGAACAGATTTTTTCCTCTACTTCAATTTGTATTTCTTTTATTTAATCCTTGAGTGGTGCCACGTTCACTCAGACTGTGAAGGTGATTTATTATTTATTTCACAAAAACCAATGTTTTTCGAAAATGGGGCGCGATAGAGCAATTCCGCTATTGGACTTGGTTGTACAATGACGAACTCAATAAGAACCACCCAACTTAAAATCACTAAAAAGGTTTTATTTTGTTGGACTGTGTAATCGGACCCCGGTTAACCGCGGTTTCACTGTATGTTTACACAAAAATAGTTCTAAACAAAAACGTTTAGCTTCTGGGTTGGCATGCGCTCTTACTGAAACAACGAAAAATTGATACAATTACAAAAAGGATAAAGATTGAGGATACAAAGATCTCTTTTGATGCACGCACAGTACTAATGCACTCAAAGAGAATACAGCTTGCGCGACCATCTCACGTTCGCGAAGCGTTAACTGGGACTACGATCTGTCTTCCAACGGAACAAGGAAGGGCTGACTTCATTGGCAGCCCTGATCTAGTTTCGTCCTGCACCAGGGCTCTCCTCAGCATGTTTTGCCTCGCCATCACCCGTTGCCTGTCCGCGGTCAGCTGCACCTCTCTCGGAGTACCTCTTGTGGTTCTTAACCAGCTAACTGCGTACGACGTGTATACACGTCAATCCAAAGCTCTGTTGCGGTGCAGTTCATGCGTATACTCATCGTGTAAATTAAAAAATTCACATTCGCTATAAAAACTGGAAATTTCAATAAGATTTAGAATTTATAATAGGAGCATTTGCCCTGCGTTCGACGTGTATACTCATCGTTGCTTGATTTTAATTCTGGATCCCATGGAGGATTTTTAAAATTAAAATCCACAGTTAACTGGTTAAAGGGGATCAGCAATCGGTGATTGCGGCATCGCGAGCAACCCGGTGGCGTCCGCTAACTCGGGGCTGTCGTCGAGGACGAGAATGCTTTCGTTACCGTCCGCGTAGAAAGGACCTCGTCCCTGTTTTCCATGCTCCACTGCCGAATGCTCCGCTAACTGATCATAAATCAGTCAGTTTCGGCGTTTCTCTATTCTACTTTTTCTTCTAGAAATCGCGAACGACACCGATCTGGGTTCCTTTCATCGTCGCTGAGAACAATATCGAGAAGATGTCCTCCGAAGGTGTCCACAAATCGTTGTATGTATATCTCTCCAACGTGTGCACGCGGAAGCGTAGTATGTCGCATTCCTCGTTTCCACACATAGACCAAGTCTACAGCATCGTTCGTCCATTAAAATCAGATTTCTGTTTCTGAAACACAGTAACGTCCCTGTTAGAATATCGTTCGATCTGTTTGAGCTAGCTAGAATGTTTCCTTCAGTGCGATGCAACCCGAGAGCACAAGTGTCTCCTCGCACTCTAAATATTAGATCAGGCATGTCCAGAAGTAGCTAACCTGGAGGCAAATTCGAGGGATACGCCTACATCTCCCGCCCGCGCGTCTTGCTCCACGTAGCGGCCGTAGTCCTCCGAGCTCCTCAGACCCGTCCCTACGCTTGCAATGTGTACCGCGTGTGGCGCTTTGGGGCGACTCTCGGACCCAGTGATGGCATATGGTCTTGGTTCTCTCGCGCATGCGCGACGATTTTAGCGTCAGTAAAGTACAAAGTTTGGCTAAAATGGGATACCTTAGTCACCCCGCATAGTTTCGCAAATTTTTTTTTCGATTTTCAAATATGAATTGACAAGTAGCTCCTTCTCCAATACTAGTTGCCATTATGAAATCGAATATATTAACAGTAACTTAACAAAATTTCGAAGTGCGGTCGTCTCGTCGTGTCGTCCTGCACTCTTCTGTCCGGTTTCCTGCCAATAACAGATCTCCCCTACTTTCTCCACAAACGTAAAACGTTCCTGCATTTAGTCGCGCATGCGTGAAAAAACCGAGACCATATACCATCACTGCTCGGACCCACGGTAGGCACGGGTCTGAGGAGCTCGGGTGACTACGGCCGCCGCAGGGAGCGAGACGCGCGGGCGGGAGAAGTAGGCGTCTTCGTCGAATTTGCCTCCAAGTGAGCTATTTCTGGATTATGATTATCCTATATGTCGTGACGCCTCTTATCGCGATTCGTGTGTATAAACGTCTATGCTTTGTTTAGACGATGCTTCCATAAAAGAACATATAATCCCGTAATGTGCATTCAAAACATTGAAGAACGGGTGTTAACAAAATTCATTTTCGACACAGCGTTCCATATTAATTGGAAAATGGAGAAACAGTTTAAAAAGCTGTTACAAATATTTATAGAATATGCGGATGGAGAACACGTTTCCAGTACAAAAAAACAATAAAGCTGGTTTTCCAAACTTCGAAACAGAGTGTTCCACTTTTCTAAAAAACTAAGAGTCTGTTGACAAATAACGTTTCATACCAAAATAATATAAACTCCGGGCAATTGCCAATATTTTATACTTTAGAAGCCTCCGAAAACAATACGACACATAGAATGACATAATACTTTTCATGTCTGCTGGATAATAATTTTATAAGCGTTTGCATTTTTGATGAACTATAACAACATAAAAGTGTAAACTACAGTTTCGATTATCTTAAGGATCCACAGTTTAAAAAGGCTCCAGTTTTATACTGACTGAAGGTCCAACAACCGCTGACGCTATATTCGCAGGCGCATTGGCTATAAAAGCCGGTACCCTTATACCACCGCGGTGATTAGCACTGCATCACGGTGCTACCTGCGCCACCACCTTTAGCTACTAATAAAACAATAAACTACATACAACCCAGTGGCAAACAAGCCAGAATTCCTTCCTCCGCACGCTAACTGTAAGACTATCTTTCATAATGCATAATTATTGTCAAATGGCAAAAAACAAAAAATCCTAAAACACGTGTCCCCTATTTGGGATTAAAGATCACACATCCGAGTTTAAATTAAAATGAACTAACAATAAATAAGAGAAACTACAAAAAAAATCAAATTTTTAATATATTGTTTAAACAAAAAACTTCTTGCAATTTTCTTGCGCGATTAAATTTCCCAGTAAAAAGCACAAAATGTAAAAAAAAATTCAACTATTTTCAACTTTTGGTTTCCGAGATGTCTCAAAAATGTGGTTTTGACCCCTAACTTTGAGAGTTGTTTTCACCTCTTCAATGTGGATGGTTGCTGATAAAACAAGACAAAAAGAAAGATAAGAAAGTTTCATCAAAATCTGCTTGTATCACCGGAACATGTTCAGCTGATAGCGTTTCGTGGTCCACCCTAAATTTCCTAAACAATGTATTCGGGAGAGAAATTAAGAAAAACTTTTTAATATCTATGAATATCGATAAATAGATACATAGATATTGTTGCAATGACTTTTTTCTGTTCTCCATACGGCGCAGAAATATGGTTAATTGTTGTTGTAAGTGAATGGTACAATCAAATTCGGCTAATACGCGGTCGGGTTCAAACAAAATTTTATAGTTGGGAGATGATGTTTTGGTACAACTCCGACAAGCTAGAGCTAGAGAGTAGTAGCTGTATCTCATTCTGCCGCGGTTGTTTCGTTGACTTTCTTCGTCACGTCCAATTCCCTCCACCAACTCAAACCAACTTGTTGGTGTTCTTAACTTCTGCAGCGGCGAAACAACGCAACTGACGTAAGAACTGCAATGGCGTTCTGTCTCCTGTTTCTTCTAGTTCAAGCAGTTGTCTCGTTTGTCACTATTGTAAAGTGGACAATCGTGCGACCAATTCTTTTTTTCAGGTATCGTATTTCCCTTCGGCTGACGAACGACCTTCTGCCTACCTAGTTTCTACACTAGATACTATGTACCAGTACTTTGTATTGTTTGCTGTTATCCCGCTTAAATTGAATTGCGCTTCAAGTTGTGCGAATCATAGTTCCGGATTTGCAGAGAAAAAGGTGCACTTTTGCAAACTTCACAAATTCCTTCAGCTATTGTCACCGATTTCTTAGTCTTTCACACGTATTTCAGTTTTCACTTTCGCGAAATATCACGTCGGGTGTTCACTACTTTCATGGTGTGAAAGTTTCATAATTTTTTGCTCAATCCGAACCAAAAGAAATTATTGGAATGTGCAATTTCTAATGAGAAATATTACTTCAAAAATAAATAATATAGAAGATTTTGTAATTTAAGCAAGATTTATGAATAAGACCCAATAATTTTTATTACTTGACATTCTTTGCCTATATTTTTTGATAGGTGGCAATTACAATGTGATCTATTTTGCGTTGGACATGTATAATTAAGTTCACGAGTAAAAATCGTGCGAACCAATGCGGCAGAAAATACATACATACCAGGTTTATGCTACTTATGTATTTGGCGGCGGTTGAGAAGTGTTGGTGAGGAGGAAAAGGGAAAGAGACGTTTCGTCCTGAGACCGCTAGAGGACTCGTCAATAAGGCTATCTAGCGGGCCCTGGATTTTATTTGTTCATTGTTTATTTAGAATGTTGTTCGTTTGTTTATTTGCGCGAGGAAACCTTTCAATATCCCATCACTGGTCGCATGGTGTCGCTCGCTCGCTCGACCAATCACGCGACTAAAATTGCTGCATACTGGTAAAACAAGTTATTGTACAGAGGGACAAGAGAACTAGGCTACTAGCTGTACCTAATTTCCTCTAAGGAGCTTCTATATTGTTTACAATAATACATCATCATCTACTGGATTGTTTGCAGTAGTACGTTAACACAGTTTGTAGGTGCTCAGAGACTTGTGATCTCTGCACGGTACCATTCCCAAAGGACTCTAATTCGAGCTCTCACTGATCGACCGAGCGAATCCGTCGAACCCGGCGACTCCATAGGCCGATTCGCATTTTCACTGTGGTCCCTCACGGTTGCAATCATTTCATTTCTACAGAAATGAGGTGTTATGCGTTCGCCCGCATCAAAACCGCCGCGCGATATTTTAGCCGGCGAGAGAGACAACGATCTTTCTCATGGTCGACCAGCATCCGCGAAGAGACGCTTTTCGTTGACGACAATGTAAGTATCTCTTGTGCGATACTATTCATGAAACAGGAACCTCCCTCGGGAGCAGTACGCTACACTGTAAAAGAGAGAGTGAGAGAGAGAAACAGTTGGACTATACACGCGTAACTAACCTCATCTAATTGCACGCAAGACCGGCGAGACGCGTTCTTCTTTGCGACTCCGACTCTTCCCTCCTTTTCTTTCCTATCCATACCACCAACATCCTCCTTCACTCCCCACTCTACAGAACCCTATCTTTGTTCTTTCTATAAGAAAACATGCTGGTTGGTTCAATAATATTGCGTGGGAATCCAATGCTTATTTGACCTTTGTCCTCGGTAGAATCGATCGTCGGTATCGATTCCCACCTTTACAGTTTACATTTACAAGATCGTTGTTATTTTCCTGGGAGACTTTCCCTGTCCCTCGTTGCAACCCTCACAATCGTAGGTCATCCGCGAGACTATCAGCGCTGGGACGCAAGGATACTGCATCTGGACAGTGTCATCGTTTCCGGTTGCTCGACAGCCCTCGCTCTAAGGGCACTTGAGATGCCAGGGTTGCGAGAGAAAGTTTCTTTCATTCATTGTCTCCAATGTCTGAGGTTCCTCACATTTCATTCCGCAATATCAGACCGTATCGAGCAATTCCGGACGAAACATGAGTCAAAGACCTTCCCGAGCTACGATTCATCATTTTTTCAGTGGCGAGTCTTCACCGTGAAGATCAAACTCTTTATTGGAGATCGTGTTCGCCGACAAGAAATAACGTTGCACGATCGTCGATGATCGGTTTGAAGAGCTCTCATGATTCGACGACACAGCTGTGGTCAATCAGCATTTACAAATTCACCCAGCAACGTTGAAAATCAATATATCTTGCCGAAGTTATTTGTTAGTACTTTGCAAAGATAATTAAAATGAGTTGGAATTAGGTGTACTTGATTGTACACCATTTTGTCCATTTTAAAACGGCATAAAAGATTAAAAGATGATGATAACGATGAGACTTTATTTCGAAACATTTATGTCTAGGTTTTCAAGCTTACAACGCTTAAGGTAAAACTACATCTGTCAAATATTATAAATGCGCCTGCTGTAACACCATTTTTTCTAAATTAGCTTATGTTGCCAATAAATGTTTAAGAAACACAAAATTCAAATTTCCATGTTTCAAATAACTAAACTTTGACTATTTTAGAAATTTCACGTATTATTGCAAATTCCCCGATTTTACCCGCCTTCGGTATTCTTAACAAAATTTGCAATACATATCTCTTATCTAAATTATACCTACTTCTAGTCGCAGGCACGTCGAAAAGGAGTTACGCGTTACAGGGTAACTATACTTATCGACGTACCGGTTACAGATTACCGAGTACAATAAGTCACGCTTCTCCATTCGTCCCGCGATATTGCTACAATGTAAAAAGTTGTTACGACGTTGCAGAGATAATGCGATTCATTTTCACGACCGCGGGCGAATCAATAAAAATAAAGAAACATGGCGCATACAGTTTGGTGGATGTAATACCTCGCGTGACTATAGTCAGAGTCCTTTTCGCGGTATAACATTCGAATGGCGTGGCGGAGACATAGATGTTGATACCTAATCACGTGTGCGTAATGTGCATGAAATTGCACGAGCATTTTTTGCGTGTACAAGAGTGCATATTCATGTGCAGTCGTAAAAAATCGTACTCGCGTAAACGCGCTATCGTTAGATTAGAAACCGTCGAACATAGCGTACGAGACATTTTCTGTTACCGTCGCGGAACAAAATAACCAGCGTTACCAATGGAATGAGCAAAATAATCGATCGATTTAGTCGTGCAAAGATGGCTTCCGGTTTCCATTTGATTTCTTATCGATCGGGACATAAACGATGATCGGATAGTTATTAGACGGTGACTAGTTTTAGACCAACTGGGTAATGGACCACGAGATGACAACAACGAGTCTACGATCACCGAGAATAAAAGGCAGTTTTTACCTGGGTGTTAGGTGAGCAAGATGTTCGTTCTTATCAGGGCCGTTGTGCCTAGCAGAAAGTTCATTCCAGCGATCCAGTGAACCCACAATCTAACCTTTCATCACGGCGTGTATCGTGTCACAATTTTCGCAATCAAAACACTGTACCATTGCACTATACCGAAGCTTTGCATGCACATAACAGAGATATCGCGCAGTTTCTTCATCGAATTATTGCGTTATGCGCGCGCCTTATTGCCGAATGCGGCATACTATGTACATTATACCACGCGATGGGCCTTGAACCTCGTGTTGTATTTGCGCGCGAGAGTAGTATCACGCGCGCGCGCAAACAATTCAACGAGTTTGCATCTCACACTGTCCTTTTCCCTCACGCGCACATATCGCGATTAACACACTCGGAAACGTAACGGTTACACCGTTCCGCCAGAGCTATCTCTTATCCGACGTTAATTGTCCGATATTCCCTCTGTCCGGTAGGTTCATCGCGTTTATCAACAAGTGTAAAACATCGAAGTATAAAGTAGTCCGCGCAAGAGAAGAAGATACTGACGGGAGACGCACGCATCAAGGTCCGCAGAAAAAGCACAACAACGAGGAACAGAGTGGCTTGGATTTCGCGGCGCGCACTTTTCACACATGCGCACTTTAATTGTCTCTTCTTCGTATGTTCAAATGTCCGCTATGTGCTCGCGTGTCAACCCCCACCTGGTCTTCGATTTCCCTCTCCATCAGAATACGTGAACGCACGTTGAATCTCGAATCTGCTGTTGCATGGGGGGACTTCCGTCGGCACACCCGTCGGTTTACACTAGATCGCGCGAATCTTCGAGGAAACTCGACGGATGGTTTTCTGGTGCTCAAGAAGACCTTGACTTCGTCGCGCGAGAAACTAGTTCGGAAAACGTTCGACAACGAGATCAGTGAACCGTACGGTTATGAACTTGGGATGAACAGTGTGCGATAAAGAGGCTAGCGTAGCCCCGTCAATGTTTGTGTGGAAGAACCTAGACGGTGAAATGTGGGAAAGCGCAACACCGACGGCTCGTTCGACGCGCGCTTGCATGCGGTCCGTAACTCACTAAGAGTGCTGGTAGCTGCTAGCAACGGCAATGTGGTCAGATCAAGACTTGTCTCCCACTCTACGTTACTCCTTCTACGCCGCCATTCCCCGGTGCACAGTGATCTGCGAACCTCGAAAAACTGGCTAAAACTAAAACCCTTCATCCAGACATTCTAAACTTTGGTAATTAAGCGTGTTTGAGGTCGCTGATAACGAATCTGACATCAAAAGTTCAAATTGGCGGTGTTGAATACAATGCACAATAATAAGAATTTTTCTACTTTAACGATAAGTTGCTGTACGATACTCGAACTTTCTCGTCAATTAATTATACGTATTGTCGAAATACGCCCGCCCCCTCCCCCTGCTTTCGATAGATAACATGTCATTTTATTCGTTTGGACATGCTGAACATGACATAAACTTGTCATTTTTGGCGAAAATGAATAGTTTTCGAAATATTCGCGAGAAACTTCTGCCACTACTACATGAATCCTGCGTATATGTATAATATGTATATGTATATTTTGTTATAACTTTTGTACCATTAGAGATATTGCAACGAAATTTTCACTACAAAAATATGTGGTGACTATCTCCTATGATCACCAATAAATGGACAGTGCGACAACACCTTTCCCGCTACTACTTCATTCTTCCTGTTTGTCGAGTCCTCTAGCGGGCCTAAAACGAAACGCTCCCCTTTCCTTTTTCCATCTTTCCGTACCTCACTAAAGACGCTACAAATATCTAAAAATTTTTCGTTTTTAACTATGGACAAGTAAACATTTCTTCATTTGTTACACAATAATTTTTAATTAATTCACATTTATATTTTTGATTTTAAAAAATTTGTTTAAATATAATCTTGCAAACTATTCTTTACTTTCCAAAAATGTATTTTATATTTATGCTTTATACATGTAATAATACATGTAATAATACATGTAATAATATAATAATATATAACGTAAAATATAAATTTGAGAAATTTTGTAATCAACGCATACAAAAGATATTTTTTATAATTTTGTTGTTTGTTGCGTTGTATTATTATAATACTATGCCATTTGTTGTTTCATGTTATTTCATAAACGTGTTATGTTTTTATAAAATATAAAGATATATAAAGAAAAATACAAAAGATAAGCCAATTAATTTTACCAGTATGTTTTCAAATTGATGTTAAAAGGTAGAATTTGTTTAATTTAATCTGCAGCTTCTGTATATCTCAGGCATAAAAAATTGTTAGATTCAGTAAATATTGTCAAATGCAAAGTATAATCTAATTAACATACTATTGTTTCTGCAGAGATGATTAAATCAACAATTCTAATGCATCAGGATCTAAGGTTTTCACCTTTTTTTTAGAAGATTTGATCCTTAAAGTTGAGAGTAGTGTGACGAAAGTTAGCAGTAGTTTGTAGAATGTCTGTAAAATACAACTTACACAAAAACAGTGTGGATACTAAGAAAAACTACGATACTCTCAATCATTTTATATTATTACCGTTTATTACATATTTTTAAAATTAATAATGTATAAATATACATAAAATATACGTAACATTAATAGATTAATTATACTATTATTAAAAATTACATACTTGTTTTAGGTAGGTATAAACTTGCTCTAGTCGTATTTTAATGTAATTACAAAAATATTCATTGCATTGTGAGACACGCACGACAAAAGACGCAACAAGTCACGTAATCTGCTGTGGCGGAAACGTGGGGATGTTCGCCGCCGGAAAATGGGGGAATAACATCGTAGAAGGGTAGAGTAGGAAACAGGTCTTAATTTGGACCGACAAGCAATGTACTTACATATATCTGTGGTTGTCAGGAAGATCACCGCATTTTTTGAGCCTTTCGAATTTGTTTTCATGACTTTTTTTCTGGTAAATACGTAAATCCTATACTATCAATTTATAAACTCAAATAATATAATGGGCAAACTTGTGAAAAAGGTATTTTCTGTATAGAAAATAGAGAGCTCGGGATTTCTGAGATAAAACTGCGAACTTCACGATTTTGACATTAAACAATTTAACAATATATTATTATATTTGGTAGTAAGTGGAATTGTTGTCGGTCTGGGTTAGTCCCATTCGAGCGAGCAATTTTGAGCGTTTTTACTTTTGACAATATTAAAAATCTCGGAGATCCCGAATTCTCTATTTTCTATTCAGAAAATACTTTATTCCATAAGTTTGTCCGTTATATGTATGTACATATACATAAGTTGCTTGTCGGCCGCCGCGCTGAGGGTAGAAAAGTGGGGGGGGGGGGGGCCTATGCTGTATATCGTATACGGTATACCCCCACTTTTCTACACGCCGTGATGCGTCGTCACGAACGTGTAGGTATACGCAGGATTCATGCAGTACATACATTAGTGGCAGAAGTTTTTCTGTATCTCGGAAACCATCCATTTCCGCAAAAAATGTCATTTACATTTCGTGTTCAGCATGTCAGAACGAATGGAATGAATTTACCGGTATATAGATTCTATAGTTTATAGAACCTACAAAAAATACAGAAATGAATAAAATAGGTGATGTTTTTCAATAAAAGTATGTATACCATTAAAACGCATTATTTTATTACGTATAAATTACGAAAACACTAAATAAATCAGATATGCTATGTTTTGTCACGGAGTGTATATTGTAACTGAACTAGTCCTATACGACTCACGCTATTTATGCACGGTTCCCACCATGAAATATGAATAGAAAGGAATATAATATGACATGCTCCCTCGTTAATACGATGGTCCTTTAAAAACAATATCACTAATGGATCCTTATAAAATCGATGTTTAAATTGATTCTTTCAAAACAGATTAAAATTCGAGAATCGATTGTTCGAGGAGAATTGAACATTCCTAATTCGGACCGTATTTCTTAATCGTTTATTTATTATTTATTGTTCCTTTTGAAGTAGCTCTTCAACTATTGTTTAAAATTTGCCCCTTCTTCCACCGGACAAGAAGTGCAATCTCAAGATGCTAAACCGAGCATGATACCTGTGTAAGTAAAAAAAGCAATGACGAAAAAGAAGATCTGGGCAACCCACGGCCGATACAGTTGTTACTTTCGAATGGAACATCGTCTCGTGTGGTACTCTGTTACACAAGTTGATAATTAAGAGTCAGTACAGACAGTACTGTTACCTTCTAAAAATTGGCAGAGTTTAGCATGAGTTTATCTCTGCAATTATACAAAATAGTACTTTAACAATTCATTTTTTCCTGCAATCGATGTTTATGTACTTCCATTTTTTAATATGTAAGTCGTATCGTATGAAAATGCATAACAAAAAAAAAAGATAGACGAAAGTATACAATGTTTCTTTAAAAATATTGTTCTTTGACTGTCAATAATCTTTAAAGGAATTATTACTCCTTCCAAAAAAATGAAACTTACTGAACACAACACTTGTACCTTTATTTAATTCTTCGACTAAGCTCATCAGTACACAATTTCGTTTTACAGGGAGAACAGATACGTTTGATTCATCTCGAAGTATATTACAAAATATTTCCCGACCTTAAAGGGCTAACAATCCCAATTTTAAAAATAATTTGAGACGAATCTGAATTTATAGATTATTTGGATTTTCGCGCGTACAGTTATACGTCAAGATTGAACAGTACAACACGAAAATAATGTTCGTAATCACTAGTTGCGATCGCACGAAATAAATTTCGCTTTGCCACGGATCGCGACACGAAATTATAAATTGCCTGCGGCCAAAGTGCGAAGACAGGCTTTGCTGGGAGGGCGTAGCAGAGTAAAAGTTCTTCGTGCTTGTAATGATGGCGCAGCGCATTCCGTGTGGCAAGAAAGCCAGGACGAGTTCAACAAAAAAAGAGAATTTTGACCGATCATTCGGTGGATATTTTCGTTCAAACAGGAAAGTGTAAAGATATCGAAGCACTACCCATGCTCCATCGTCGATTTATCATCTTAGAAAGGTCTTAGGCCAATGAAAGGTCACAACACTGACTGAGATTATAGACATATTTCACAACAATATTAAAACTAAATACATACTTTAAATATAAGGATACCACTACTACTAACTTTCTGTTTTATCGGGTTTCTCAATTATAAAATTTTTGAAATATTAGATGTACGGATTAATTTGTAGCCTTTTCTTTGTGAACTTATTGATTATTTACAAGCAACCAGAATCCATTCTACTCTCCGAAATGATTTTTATCACTTTCTATATATGTATTTCTTATAAGTAATCAATAGAGCTTTATGTGAAATAAGAATTGTTTGCATCAATTGTAAGAAATAGCAATGAAATAAAATTGTGATCCTTTCTTTAATAATTTCAACAAGATGGAAATAGCACAAAGATATTCTTAAATTCTCTTAAACCTTTCACTGTTTTAAATATCATGTACTCAACTTTGTTATAAACGCATTTGCACATCTATATCCCAACGGATGAACAAATTATTAAAGACATATTATGAAAAATTAATTTTTTAATTATATGATGTTACCAACAAATTGCTGCTAAATATATATTTGTAATTTGTAATCATTAATACTTTATGTAGAAAGTATAAGAATTCAGTGTAGCTAGACATTAATTAAAAAATGGATTGTTTTAATGTAAGATTTTTTGATCTTCGAAATAATCTTTTCTGATTGTCATTGATTTGCAATTATTTATTCCGTGATAACATTTTATTCAGCGATAAAATGGTTACCCTACACAGATGCATGGTTTGTTTAACACCGAGACTTGAATTAGTTCTCACAGGATTCATAATTTGTTTAAATAGTATATAATGTATTCGTTAGACTTCGCTCTATCGGATCAAAGGCATAGTAATTTGCAACAGCAGGAATATTACAGAAACTGCAACCCTTTTATCGAAACAGTCTCTGACTATGGCAGTTATGCGCAGCAAAAAATTCCACAGTACCACCGCCCACGAACGTCGGAACTGCAATGACTAGCATTAATATTCGAACACGTTGATGCTCGAGAGATTATTGCTGTATGTATTTGTTTATAATAGTGTGGTAATTATTTACATTAGGGGATTCCTCACCGATTTTGATGACGTTGAAATATATTGTCAATATATTACCGCCGCTCAGCTTTAGTTTCCGAGATATTCGCAAAAAAGTTTCAACATCTCGAAAAGTGATCGGAGTAGATATGGGTTAGGTCTGGGTTATTTATATATTTATATACTGAGTTATTACATATTTTCTTGATTGTTGCAGATATCCACGAATTTGTATAGTTTCATGCTTAATACTCTGTATGCTAACACAGCTGACAATGAAATTAGTTCGCGTTCGACACGATTCATGTTACGTTTCAGTTCGTAAACATAAACAGACAAGACAGTGGGTCTCAACTGATTGAAGTCGTTTTAAGTTGTGACCGTGGTCGCGTCATCGGCGGCCACAAGTTCAAATCTAACCCAGACCTACTCCCATCACTTTTCGAGATGTTGAACCTTTTTTGCGAATATCTCGGAAACTAAAGCTGAGCGGCGGTAACATATATAGGAAAAAGTTGTTCAGAATGATGACCTTGACAACATATTTCGACGTCATCAAAATCGGCGAGGAAGTCCCTAATGTAAATATTTACCAATAGTGTTAACGATCCCATTGTTTTTGATATTCTGCTGTGATGCAAAAAGTAGGCCTAAATAACGTCACAAATAAGAAAAAGTGTGACACACATTAAAACTGCACAAGTGTCTATGCGTTACTTTCGAGGTATTAAACTATACTCTTGTAAATAGCAATTCAACCAAAATTATGAAGCAAGTGTTTTGATTCTATTCCACGCTCCTATAAACAACAATTTAATTTAAATTATGGAGCATGTACTTTAATTTTATTCCACACTATTTACAAATAACAATTCGAGCAAAATTATGGAACAAGTACTTCAATTTTATTCCACTTTTTTATTAGTATCAATTCAAGCAAAATTGTAGAGCAAGTATATAAATTTTAGTCGAGATACTTATCAATCGGACCATTTTAAAAGAAAAAGTTTTAATGAAAATGTATTTCTTCCAATAATATTAATAAGTTGAGAATAATATAATAACTTTGTAACATGAAAATAATGGGAAATAATGGGAAACGCATGTAGCATTTTATCGCGAGAATCAACGTGAACGGTTTACCGTGCTACCTGGCTATAAAGACGTCCAATTGGAGAGAAAGAGGTTTGAATTAGCCTCTAATATTCGGTTGGCCTAAAGAACGCGTCAAGTGGTCAAGACATTGAGGTCTTTTCCTCGAGAACCGCGTGAAGGTTAGGATCACGATGGATCGTGCTTTCCATTAAAGTTATTCTTGGTTGAAAAAAATGGAAAGGGAGCAGGGATAAGGAAAGAGAGGCTCTAAAAGACGGAACAATGTAAAGAGAATTCGAGCGTTACAATTGCGGGGCGAGGAAGGTCACAAAAAGAGAACGTGAGCATTAGAGAGGAAAACAGAAGTAACCGGGAAAGGCGTTCACGAATAAATTGTATCATTCACTGATTCCAAAAAGGGAGAGTGAGGAAAACCGAGAAGAAATGAAACCGAACTAAAACCTTCATTCTATCGAGTGATAATCGCACAAGGTGTTTTGCATGGTAATATTGAAGCTTTCGAAAATATGTTCAAATTGTTGTAGTAAGGCTATAGAAATTAGCTATCAATTTTCAATGTATTATTAGAGGATCTTTGTGCAAAATAAAAATCTTGTGCTTAAAATGCAAGGAACAGAAGTTGAATAAAAATTTATTTCGACTCCAAATCAGTTTAAATTCTTCTAATGTTTTCGCTGCTTCATATTTCAACTGCCAAATTTTGTTATAAATGATTGAAACCCTAGTTAATATTTTGCATTTGTACATTTTATCGTAGTTGAGGATGTTTGCTCGCAATGTATGAAAAATGAATATTTAATAATAATAATATAGTATGGCAATTATTTTAAAACAATTATATTGAAAAAATTATTTATAATTATTATAAATTATTATAAAAAAATATCTTTTGACCCATTTTTTGACCCTTGTGATGCGTTTTTACCTCCTCGGTAATTTTGGTATGCGTTGATTACAAAAAGATTTCTCGAATTTTTCTTTTACGTATTTCATGAAACATTACATGTATAAAACATACGTATAAAATACATATTTAGATGGTAAAATATAGTTTGCAAGATTATATTTAAACAGTTTCTTTTAAATCAAACATATCATTGAGAGTTAAACAAAAATTATTGTTTAACAAATGAAAACAATATTTATTTGTCTATAGCTAAAAATGTTAACAGTATCGCTAATGATTCAAAAGTTATAACAAAATGTCACTAAATTCTTCGATACGGCCCACTGTGAGGCACTGCAACGTATTGTATAATGTGTAATAACGTAAATACATCTGAGAAGAAGTACCACGAACTAATTACTACCTGCGGGATCCATCCGTCGTAGACCGATTGACGTTTACGTATCGAGGCATACAATTAGAAACACGAACTGTGATTTGCGTTTGTGTCTTGGGAATGGACGAGTGTGAAACGTGCAGCGAGAAAGAAAATAGCACGAACTCGCATGGAGAGAAAATTTCTTAAAACTACACGAACAGACCGATGCTTATTAAGACAAATGTTCGCGTGTGTTTGGAAAATTCGATTCACTCTAGTTCCACGGAGATTTCTGCGGCAGAAAATGATACAGGAAACCCCCTTATTTTCTCCTTACTTAACAAATTGCACTTTACGATGATGTCTCACGGTCCGGGCGCCTTGTACGGGAAATGGCGGCGGCCATTTAGAATAGTTTAACTATGAAACGTTTCGTATTCTGTTCACTGAACCTGCACAGTGAGATCTAACTGCGTGTTCATTTTAGTGGATTCGAAATTTTCGTCCTAATTTTTGGGTACCAGTCGATAACAACTATCTTTTATTATTATATTCTTAACAGACTAGTATTTTAATAAATTATAATTTTATATGAAATCAAATATTTTAACCATCATATTAGAGATTCGTTCATTACTTGTTGGATGGAATAAATGTATAGAAAATGGAGATTATTTTCGAATATATTTAGTTGTTCGTAAGTAATTGGTAAATTCGTGAAGAAAGGGATTAATTTGCACAGTTAATATTTGTAACAGCGTCATAAATAAACTACACTGGTTTGATAAGAAAGTATACACAAAAATTTAATGAAAAACGAGATTTCTACTGACTCGTTACTCTTTTTTCCGTATTGTAATTCCCGCTAATGGCCACGAATTCTTTTGCACACCAAATTATAGCGAGATTTCTGATTTCTATATTTAAGTCAGAGGTATCGAAACTGCGTCAAATTACTGTTGCATGTATCCAACACAAAAATCACCTGCTCAGAGTGAGAGCAAAACAAGAGCAAGGCTCGACAAGAGAGTTCACGATATTCCTCCGTTTCTGCAAACTGTTCTGGAAATCATTCGTGTTTTCGGTTCCGAAATTTGTCGTGTTTCTCACGTGCATACCTCGTATTATTTCATTATTTCGCTGTTAATGAGCTTCTTTCGGCGGCGCAAGCGGACAGGCAACTGTCCTTGAATTTTACCCGTTTATTTAACCGTCTCGTTCGGTTCCGCGTACTCTTCCTTTTGTTTCAATGGTTTTGTACTTTTTCCCCGTCGTTTTTTCGCTTTGTCCAGGAGCCAAGTATTGCTCATATTTTTGGTATGGTTTATCTTCCCGCGTTTTATCCTCGCTCGTTCAATTATTTCCAATATTTTATTCTGGATTCGCAAGAAAAACTGTTGACAAACTGACTGTGGTATGATATGGAATTAGAACTTTCTTTTTTACTTCCCTCATGGCTTTAGTTTTATGTGTTCCTTAACAATGGATCTGTAAGGAGGAGCAGCCATCATTCTGATCAATAGACTGCAGATTTTATATATTTATAGGAACAATCAGGAGATTCAATATAAGCAGTAGAAAGATTAAAAACATTTAAGCATGTCGATATACTAGTTTTAACCCTTCGATAGTAGATCTTGGTGGTCTGTTTAGACCCAAAGTATCAGAATCGTCATTCAAGAACTCAAATCCTGTTACGTTAGATACAATGTATTTAACTAAATTGATAAATAAAGTTGTGGATGGTTTTAAGAAAATTAACTACTAAATTATTCTCATATAAATCGTCGCGTTCCAAATTAAAATTCGGAAATGTCTGCCCCGTGTTTCAGGGAGTAGTTTCAACATCTGACAATTATCTCGGAAACCGGATCTATAATTATCGAGAAATTTAATATTGCTACCATACGTATCGAAACGAAAATGTTCGATTTATTCGTGTCTTTAACGTACGTTCTATCACGACCAATCGAAACTTTTAATTATATCGAGCAAAA